>VWZT01005940.1:1365277-1438773 GCA_013397055.1 Pachycephala philippinensis | reverse complement strand
AAAAAAAAAAAATTAAAGAGAGAAAAAATGCATAGAAGTTCTGACTATAATAAAAACATTTGGCTTGTCCTTTACGTGGTGTATTTTGAAGTGCTGAGCTTTCAGAAATAAATATGCTTATTTTTAAATTTTTATTAAAGCAGAATATAAAATAAAAGATCTCTTCTTAAAGCCTAGGAAAATATTCTTGAGTTGAGAAAGACTGTTATTATACATGAAACTGGAGGGGAAAATTTTAAAGAATATTCAAAATGGACTTTTGTGTACTATTAACAACAAGTAAGACTTGAAAATGTTCCTTCTTACTCATACAATATGTGCAATCAGCTTACAGAGTTCTGGAATTACCTATGTGCTTGTAATTTACAGGACAAATTTTTGTTCTGGGTGTTATCCTCTTAGTTTCTCATGAATTTGTTATTGATGACTGAACAGTGAATACTAGAACTGTGTTTTGGGTTATAATTGATAGTATAAATCAAATGACATAATTTCTATTTCCTGACTAAATACACTAAACTCTTAACATCGGGTTATATGGTTTGGAAAAGACTTTGAGGGCATGAAATTTCTTAGGGAGGAGAAGTAGCAGATAAAGAGGATTGAAAATTTTTGATATATTTTAAACCTCTTTTCTTTCTAGGCAATGTAAGCCTTGCCTTAGGGATAGTTCCTGGAAAAATTAGACTACTCTAAAATTGCATGGCTGAGAGCACACCAGTTTAAATTAATTTTTCATTGTCAATCCGCATAATGTAATTATATATGCTTGTGTGGTCTCAGTTGTAGAAAACGCAGAGGATTTTAGCAGTTTGCATGAAGTACTGGAAAGTTTGGCCTCTGCTTGTCTGAGACATTATTGTCACCAAATGCATCACCTTCCTTTGATGTTCACCTGCACCATTTGAAGAGGTGGACCCAGGAAACGAAAGAGAGGACAAAAGGAAAATCTTCAAGGACATTTTCCACGGGAATTAGCATAAGAAAAGGTAATTGCAATCCGTGGGGATATTTCAGGCTAATGCCCTTACATGGTTAATCCAAAGAGGACATAGAATAACTGGCCATGCTCACACTCCTAACTCATTGCACGTTTTTGAAGTGTGAAAGTGGTTAAAACTAACGTTGCAATGGACTTGTGTAGAGACTTAGTAAATATAGATCACTGTCAAGGAATTTGAGAGATTTAATCTAGACCACTTGTGGCTGTCAAGGTCTACACCTTGGTGACTGAAGGGATTTTCTAAAGAAGAAAAGATCATAAATTACCCAACTGTTGGAAGAAATGTTGGGGACAATTACATGAAAAAAATTTTCACTTTCTTCAATATTTTTTTTTTCTCAAATATCATTCCTAGAACAGATCTGTGTTAGAGGCCTAAAACTTCTGTTCTAACAAATGCTTGAATGTGAGTTTAAATGTTCACTCCTGATGCATAACTACTGAAGGAAAATAGCATATCTCAGATGTTGGCTGGAAATTCACAAGTAAGAAGGTAGCTATAAATTTATTTTCATAAATACGTAATGGTCAAAGGTCGGGGATTTGTACACTTTTTACTGCTTTGTATTTAGCCAAATTCTTGCTAATTATTTTGCTTTCAAAATCTTAGTCTGCATTTTGAAGAGCGTATCTGTACAAATTATGGAGAGTTTTGTATTTGTTGTTCAAGCCACAAACCACTGTGGATTTGTAACTGAATGTGTAGGATAAGGTCCCAACTTGTTTGGGTAGCCCCTAATAGAGTGTGTTCTAATGCTTACATTAAAATTTTTTTGCCTAATTACTAATACTACAAACTAAGTCTGCATTTTCAAAAATCAAAGTGTTTCTGCAAAATATTGGTGGTTGCAAGTTACTTGTTAAATGAAGTGAAATGGAAACCTTTTCACCGAGGATGGAAAGCTTCAAGGAGAAACAGAAATTTCACAGTAGAGAGACTTTGATGGATTCTGAATTTCAAAACAGATTTCCAGACCTAATTTTCAAAGGAGCATTCAAAAAAAGCTATTTAAACTAGATGACACTAGAAAATACTTCTATATTTTTAAGACATAAAAATTGGGTTTTGAGTGCAGTTGCAGTGAAAAAAAAAAAGATCACTCTCTTGGTGTAATACAATTTAATTCAATGGGTTTTGAAATCATCTCACAGAAACAACAGCTGAAATGTGATTAAATTCCAAGACTCAATGAAAACAAGCTGCAGTAGAGCAACAAGACTGATTCTCCTCTTACCTGTGATGGTGCAGTTTGGCAGTTGGTGAATTTGGACCAGGACCCTTCTTTGAGGAACACTATTTCTGATTGTTTTTTCTTTTCACAAAGAGATTACAGGCAGAGAAAGACATCAGTGTATTCCATGAAAATAAATGTATTTATATTGGGGTGAGTCTTGGTACTTTTAATTTTTTTTAATTGTTATTATTGTTTTCATTTTAAGCTTCTGACATTCTCAAATCACAGCCATTTCTGCAGAATAATATGAAATTAAGTAGTCATATACTATGCATCTCCACTTAGAAACTGTTGATGTTAGACGTGGAAAAAATAGGAACCATTTCTAACTTGCCTTAACAGCCATGCATCCAGCTGACAAATAATATCAGCGCCCACGAGAAACTCCCATATTTCTCATAATTCTGGAAGTATATCATACGCATGAACCAAACGTGTCCTAAGCAAGCACAAACCTCTTTAATTCTAAGACAGAAGTATTATCTGAGTAAGTCTGCCATGGAAGGGTTTGTATTAGGGTCTCAGTTGCTGAATTTGATGCTTTATGCATATGTGTGTATATATATTTATAATATATATAGTTATTATGATAGTTATTATATAGTTATTAATATAGTTGTAGTTATTATGAGCATTGCCTTGTTAACTAGAGCACCATAACGTTTCATCCTGTGAGAATTTCAAAGAAGCTGACCTTCAAGAAGTTATCTGCCCACTGTAATATCAAAAGAGCCTCAGCTGAACACACTTTATTAATTTTCTCCACATTATCTTCTTATACAGGCCCAACAAAACACGTGCTGATATTCGTTTGCACCCAGCCTTCAGAGCCTACACTTCTGTCTTAAGACACTCTGTAAACTTACTTGAAATATATTAAATAATAAATCATCACCACAAACGGAACTGCAGAATTTTTTTTTTATTGGAAAAGGAATACTATACTTTTTAAATAGAAGAGATAATGTATTTGTTTGAAATAATGTGATAGGGTGTGAAAGAAGTGCAATTAGAGTTGCCAAAAAACATAGGATTTGGCAGGCACAGCAAAAAATAACCATCAGATTGAAATAGCACTTTTGGCAGCACTCAGAAGTCATTAGGTTTGTATAAAATTGCACCCTGCTACTATAAGAAAGCACAAGCAAAGTTTTGTTGAATATGTTTGCACACAAAGTGTCACTTTTCTTTATTACTGTGAAGTATAGGAATGCTTTTTGCACACAGTGCTCGAGCTAAACCTTTTTCCTAACACCTTACCCACATCTCTCTGAACCAATGAAGAAGGGCCAGAATTTCACTGTTTGACAGTACTGCTCTGAGTCCAGCAAAGCATGAATCCTAAAAGTCATGCTGCATTTCCAGGTACTTTAAAACCATAAATCCATACTTAATTAGAAGTTCATGAAATACTGTAGAAGATAAGATCTTTGTTCTAAAAATGAAATAAAAACCTGGGCCTTTGGCTTTCTTCTCTGACTCTGGGCCATAATTTAATTAAAACTGAATATCATATGCTAAAAATCTCATTGACAAGTCTTAGTTGAGGAATTCAGATTCCTCGTGGTACCTCAATCTGTGCTTTCTATTTTGCTGTCATATTGTTCCATATTCTTATCCTGTCTCCCACCCCCCTGCATCATGCACTCCTTCCTGTCTTGTTTCTCATTAGCAAAGTGAATTCCTCTGAGATTTAATGCTGTAATGTCGAAGTTTGAACACTGGCATCTTACTATCTTAATGGATATCTTACTTGACAGCTCTGTGAATTTTAGCTCTCTTCTTTAACAGCATATATTTGTGGGAAAAAGCTGGCATTGAATTTAAGTGCAGGGAGCTCAAGCAGGCTTGAAATGGAAACCTAGCTAAAATAACTGTGATTTCTTCCTACTGTATTAGAAACTGGAGTAAGCTTGATACATTAAAAAGAAAATAGTACATCAGTGATGTCGCTGGAAAGCCCATCCTTTATTTCAAATGCCAGAGCGTGATATTCATGATTTATTATACAAATTTGTTATTACATTTTACTGCAAACTTATGGACAATGATGACACTGAGGTAGATTTTGCTTGAATGTCTGAGAAATTGTGTGGAGAAGTATCCATGAAATAGTTTTCATATTTTGGCAGTGAGAGTCTTGGAAGTGCAGTCAGTCACAGGAGTGGGGTTTACATATTCTCATTAAAAATCTTGCAGCTTGCAAACAATTATAGGTACAATAGCATTCCCAGTCCCTAGAACAGCAAGGAGTCACCACATTTCAGACCTTTTTCATCTCAGAAGGAACATGTTTAGATAGTACAGAAGAATAGATACTTGTGATTTCCAGCTATTTAAAGTAACTTCTTTGTGTTTTCAGTGTGTGTATGCATTTGTATCCCTGCCACTGAGTGGGAATATGGATATGACAGAAGACTGTTCATTGACAGAAGACAACTGGGAAGCTTGTACTGTGTCTATACTATGTGAACTGAAGTTAATAATCTATCTGAAACAGTAAAATATTACTTTCCATATTAAGAAAGACTACTCATGTATAAAGGTGTTGTTGTCATAGTCTTAATTTACATGAAATTAGCTGTTCCTGAACTGCACTGTAAGAAGTCAATTCGCATGGATTTTCTACATAATCAGATCTGCAGTGTTTCTCAGACACTGGACCCATGTGTATCATTTGCATGAGATATCTTAATATAAGTATTTCACAGCATATTTCCTCCTCACAGCTGTACTTCTGAAGTAGCACCCACACCTTCTGTTCTTGAAAAATTGCACTTTCTCTTCAACAGCTGAATTCTACAAGTCTGAAAATTCATGTCTACCCACTCCCTCTCTCTCCTGAATTTTCAGGCGGGATCCAAAGCCTGACTATACGGATAAAAATCCATTCATTGACTCACGGGGCTTCTAACTGTACAACATCTTATACAGTCCCTGGTCAGTATGTTACTGTGCTCCTGGGGACCTGCCAGATTGGATATTCAGGATTCATGGCACTCAAAATTGACCCGATGGGTAAACCAGGAGGTAGACCCCATAATCCTTCCAGTTAAAGCAGCTCAGTTTAGTGTGCGTATCTACTCACAGAAATTATTCTGTAGTGAACTCTATGACAAAAATCTTAAATCGTTCTTACAAGAAGTAATGTGCTGAAAGAACTGGTGTAAAGACTGGAGCAAGCAGAAGCAGAGTCTGTCCCTGTTAACTAAAATCAGAGAATTTGACCTGAAGAGAAAACCAGGAAAGGTAAGAATTTTTGTACTGGAATAACTCTGGGAATGTAGCAATAAAGGTTTGGACTTTTTTGGGCATTGAGGTGTTTAAAGGTTAAAACAAACTTTGAATATGATGGATTTTTGTGAATACCACAGGATTAGGAGGCAAGACATAAGCAAGGGAGTATAAGACAGTCTGGAAGCCTTGCATGGAGTTAACCCTATTGACATCAGCAGGAGGATGGGGGGTGCTTATATATGACAGTTTTCATCTCCTTAGCAATTCACTTTCTGCTGATAATTATATCAGTATTTGGAGTTCTAGGTTTGGGTTATTTTATAATAAAATCCATCATGTGACAAGTAAAAGTTTTGTTTAGAATTGGTTACAATGCAAGAAGGCCCTCACAATGTTTCTGCTACAATGGATTCAATACTTCTATTTTCAAAACTGTATGCAGAACATAATTCTCATGTTTCACCACTCCTGTCAGTGCATACTAAAATAATATTTTTCTGTGTTTTATTTTTGATTCCATGGTATTTTCAATAACTAGCTTATCATGGCTTTTTTTCTATTTTCTTTTTTCCTATGATACTATTTTTCTTTTAATATTCTCTCTCCACCTGGGCAAGATGCATATTTATCTCCCTATATGAGGGATTGAAATGGCTGGTATTGACTTGACATTTCTGAGCGAGAAATCATCCCCTGCCCTTAGAATTTGATTAGAAAGGTTTGCTCAGGCCCATGCCCCACTCAACAGAAAGGCCCTGGGTTTCTAGAGACTGTGAAATACAGGATGGAGTACTGTGAAAGTGATACATTTTCACGCATAGTCTTTGGAAACACCCAGCCTTTGGAATGAAGCTCAGCATGTCTTAACTCCAAGGACTCCAAGGACTCCAAGGACACAGGCCTAGCAGAAAAAAATTGCAGGGCAGATACCCCATCTCCAGCAATTTCCTAGCAAGGACATGAGGTTGGAGTGCTAAAGGGCTGAGGTTTAATTCCCTGCCCGGCTTTTGCCTGTGACTCTGGATATGCTGCTGAGGCACCTGTAATGCTTAATAGGAGCTTGTTTCCAACCAGAGGTTAACTTGGCTACCATGTAAAAGAGCATCTCCTGGTGCTACAGGTGAGGGCAGTGTAAGTTCCTGCAAAATTCCGAGACAATGAGGCACAAAGGTCACTGGGAGCGAAGAGAGGACAGGAAAGAGAAAAGGCAGATATAGTAGTTGATTACTTTCTTTAGAAATTATATTTTCCAAACATATCTTAATGTCTGAGATTTCTGATGTTTGTTGTTTTTCTTTCACTACCATCAGATGAGTGAATATGACCTTTTTGCAAAACAAGCCAAGTTTACAATTGTTTTTCAAACTAAAAATAGCTTCTTAATTTTCTGCTTGTGCTAAAAAACCCTCTTTTTAAGTGTTCTCTATTCTCTTTCCATATAATCAAAGAGAAGGAATGAAAATATACCCAAATAACACAATCATGCCAAAGTCAAGGAAATCAAAATTTGGCCTCCTACCTGCATTTTATAGAGAACTGTCACAACTGTCTCCCAAATAACTTTTATAGAAGAAAAAAGAAAAATGAACTTCAGTTTAGTTTATGTTCTTCTCAGGAGATGTCTTTACTGATAGCATCTGTGCTCTTCTGCACTCACAGTGAGAAATGTGACTTTGTTTTTCATAGTGATTTGCTCACATGCAGTCCAGAATTCAGCCACTTGGTATTACTGTATAATCTGAAGTTGTACTTAAGCTCCAATTTGCAACTGAGAAGCAGAACTGGCACAGAAACTCTCTGTAGTCTGTAGGTGCATTAATCAACAAAATTCTCCCAGTTTAAAGCAGACAGTTGTGTTATTTATCATAGCAAATAAAGTAACGAAGAATTAGTAAAAATGGGGAAATGTCTGTAATTCTCCTGCATATATGCATTTTGTGAATTCACTTTCATCACTTACTATTTGTGTCTCATTTATTTGCCTTTTCTGTGACTGTTTCAGAATGAGGACTTTTCTGTTCTTGCCTTCACAGCTCATAACTTTTATTACTAGGATCAACTGTCTTTCCTTCTCACCACATTTTAAAGAAACCAGATTTTTATGGTGTGGTAAGTATTACTGAGCACAGTATAAGTGAAGTCTTGCCAGAGATTTCATTATTACTTCCTTACATTTGCGTCCTTCTTTTATAACACTATGTTGGCTTTTAAATTTATTCCCAAAGTTATCTAGACATTCATGGACAGAAGACCACTATTATATCAAAATTCTTGAGGACATGCTTTCCTCTGCTTCATTTCTATACTCTCCTTGGTTTAGGGGTTTTTTATTTTGATTGAGAGAATTTTTTTTCTCCCTTTACAAGCATATATGCAAGGAACTGAGCAAGGTCACAAGGTGTTCTTCTTTCCGTATTTTTTTTCTGTAGGGTATTATTACATAGAGAAACTGTGGTAAGAAATTACCATCTGATCTGATATTTGTGTTCTACATTGAGTACCTGATAAAATGAACCAAATACGTCATCAGAAGATGAATGATTTTGTGGATAAGGCTCAACCCCCCTACAATGAACTTTATAGCACATTTACGGGCTTCCTGTGGGCTTGTATATATTGCAGAAAATGCTGTGTCATGAAGAAATCCTCGGATTAGTGCCAAATCAGGGCTGCATGTCCACAACAAATAGTGCAGTGCTGGGGAGAGGTGCTACCTTGAGACCTAAGAGCAGTGCAGTTGTATTGGCCTGAGGACAAGGAGCTTCTCAGCAAGGAGCATTAGCACTGATGAAATATCAAATCCCAGCTTCGAAGCTTGCCTGGCTTGGGTCCACCCAGCTCAGACAGCTTTGAGGATTCCTTGTTCTGTCCCTCTTTCAGGGACTTCCAGTAAGTGGTTTCACTCTGTTTCTATTATTGTGCTTTCTGTTACTCCCCTCCAACATTATTATTTTGGAAAATTGATGGAAATGTGTTTCTCTCCGCCTGTTCAAGTTGTAATTGATCTATCGAGAAATCCCTTTCTTTTAATATATTCAAATAGAGCCCTGCATTATAGAATCTAAATATCACTTTGAAAGAAATAATAAATAGAAATCAAAATGGTCAGAAACTGAAGGTAAATAAAGTCTGTATGACACTGTCAATTGGTGGTCAAAATAGCCTTGGTAGTCAGTAAAACACCAGAAAACAGAAGAAAATGTGTGTATTTTTAAATAGATTCTTTTCCAGTTATGCAAGACAGGGAACAAAACAATATGATGGAAAATATAAGCAATAAACTATGTTATATTTTAACTTAGTTTTTGTTTTGTTACCAAGAAAAAAACCCACATTACTGCAATACTTAAGCTATTACGTTGTTTTGAGGTTTTTTTTAGAGGTTAGATAATTCTTTAATTATAACAGGCTGAGAAACTCTGCTCAGTCTATGCTCTAGCTAAAAAAGGCACCACAGAATATCTTTCTATTAAAAAACTGGGGATAACCAATGTATTTCCTTTACAGTTTGTACTAACTTCCAGACAAACCCTCTTATAACTTTTTATCCCTTTTTGAGATTCAAAGAACTTACAGAAAAGCTCATCTAAAAAACTTGTGGAATAATAATAATAGTAATCATCATAATTTAAAAATGCATGTGTTTCTAATATAATATCATGATAATACTTAAAATAATTTATAAAAAATATCAACCCCTCTCTTCTCAGTAAGAGGCCTGTGTAGTGTATCTTGTTCACCTTAGAGAAGGGATCCCTGTCCTTATTGTCCTTATCTGGCTTTTTTTCTTTTTTTTTTTTCTTTTTAACCCAGCAATTTCAAGTTTGTGTATTGTGGTGCAGGTTGAGATGCACCTCAAAGACCTTTTCTAGCCTGCTGAATACCCAGCAATGGTTAAAGCCTCTGTGGAGTACAGAGAGCTCTGCTAAATTTTTCTTCTCTTTTCCCCAGGATAACCTGCTTGGCATGAAATATAATACAGCTGAAGGCCAGGAGACCACTTTGCCACTATAGCATATGATTAGTTTATCATCACTCAACAAAGCCAGCTGCTTCAGTACAAACTACTGCCACCTCCACACACCCCCCACACACCCCAGTTTGCACAGGAGGGCCAAACTGTGCCAACTTTACTGAAATCAGTGTCAGGCACTAGAAGCTCACACCCTGTGTGTCATTCGAGGCTTGTCTCTCCATCAGTATAATAAATATCTCATGGGAAGTGTTCTGCTGCTCAGAAGGAATGACAAATCCTGAGTCACTCACACCACTTCTTTCAGTACGTGAGTATTTGGGCATTGCCTTTTCCCCTGAAGGTCTCCCTTTTAAGCACAGCTTGAGCCAACTATTTCGACTTACAAGATCTGAGACCAGCTTTGCTCCCTCAAAATGTGACCACCATTCTCTGGGTCTTACTGTGCTAGTTTTTGTTCATGCAATGAAATCATATTTCATCTTCTTTTCTAAAATATACTGAAATGGATTGAACAACCCCATGTGGTTAAGGGAAACCATACTCTCACCTACTACGTTTAGAATTTTAAAAAGGGGAAATTAATTTCAGTGCAATAGAACTGCTGCTCAGAGATTTATAATGTGGGCTGATGGACAACTACACACAAACCATGCCATTATCATCCTAGCTAAGCAAGGCATTCACAGCAGAACAGCAATGGTAACTGATTGCAGGTGTTCCAGGCAGTGAGCAGCACTGGGACACTTCACTCCTTCATCCTGCCTCAAACAGCACCCCATCAGCAGGAGGATGCATCAGGCTGGCCTGTTTGGCAGGCACTGAACCCATGACATGTCTGGGAAACAACAAACTCAGAACTTGCTGGAAGATCTTGTTTTCACTAATATTTCTTCTACGACTTAAAAAGTTTGCGACTTTTCCTTTCTCAATAGGAGTCTCCTGTATTTAGAAAGATGCAAATAAAAGTTTAGATTTGTAAAATATAGAAGGTGTAGGGAAGTCTTGGGCATCTGAAGGAAAGGAAAAGGGAGAAGGATAGGGAGTATTTGACAAGGACTGACACAGTGGAGTGAGAGAAAATTGTAATGGAAAATCAGCTTTCACCATATGTAAATTGCGTAAGGTCCACTTTACTCTTTGCCATTATAGTTGCTCCTCCATGGTATAAAAGAATTAATGCTTTGGTTTGCTTAAGAAACAACAGACTTCATTTAGGGACTAACATCTCACTTGAAATAAAAAGCTAAAATGTAATGAAATATGCCATTCAGTGTAATGAAATACTTTGTTTAATCTTAAGAACCTTTATTTTAACTTAAAAATATCAAAGGAATATTTGAATTTGACATTAAAACTGAAAATCTTGCCCTAGAAAATTAAAGAAACGAGTTAAGCAGTTTGCTTCTGAAGAACACTAGATGAAGAATAAGAATTTGTTTTGACTCTCATTTGGGCTGGCTGACAGCTGGATCCTGTTGAGGCAAACAGTTTGTGACGAGTTAGTTCCAGGGCTGGAAGAACTGCTTTTCTCACACAAGCATATTTCCTGAATTTGATTAAAATTTACAATTGTATTTTTGGTGAGTGAATTAACATAGAAAAAGACCTCACAAATCTATTTAGTCTTCCAGCCAGGTGTGAACTGCCTGTGCTACCTCTGCTCCTCTGGGGATTATTTTGAATCCTGACCAGTTCAGAGCCATGAGTGAGATTCTTCTGCAGTCCCTGGCAGTGCACACAGGTCAGCACCATTACATTCTTATGGCAGAGGGACACAAAAGGTGGCTTGTCAATTTAATTCCAGCTTTGTGTTCAGATTAATGGGACCAGCAAGGTGCTATGGCTGTGTGACAGTGAAATACAAATTGGCCTGGACTAGAGAATGATTTCGGGATTAAGCAAAATGGCTGGGAGGAAGCATGCAAACAAGAATGAGGTGGAAATCAAAAGGAGTGGTAAGATAAGTACTTTGCTAGGTCTTGATGAATTCCTGCTAAAACCAACAGGGATTTCACTTACTAATTTGATGAAACTTGAAGAGAACTTCAAGGACTGAAGGGTCACAAAAGCAAAAGCGAAGCAAGGGGATGGAGGAGCATTAACATTTGATGCTGCCAGGGAAATTTGATGAAGGTGAAACAATATGGGCACAAGCAGTTGGAAAGGAGACTGATATGCTCAGGCTTTGTGAGAGAACTATGATGATAGGGTATTTTATCTAGGACAAAATGAGAGGACTGAAGCACTGCATCACTTAGGGAAGGTGTAGTTAGTAAATTGTTACCACGTAGCAGAGAATGAACAGAGAGAAAGGAGGATTCTGCAGACTGGAAAACTTAATTATAGTACATTTGTATGTTATAGCTTATTCCAGTTGTATTTTAGCAAGTTGTTACTGAACATAGAATGGTTACTCATTATTTGCAAAGCCCTCAGCTGCATATGGGACAAAGTTGTATTACAAACTCCAGCTTTGCATGGTTGGGCTGTTTTAGGGTTTCCAAGGACCCAGGAGGTGCATGCAATCCTGCAGTCACCACCATTCTTGGCAGCTTGGCAGGGAGAACTCTCTATTCCTGGGTTTCCTCACTATGTCTCTGGGTGCAGGTCCCTGGAGATCTGAATATGCAACCTGGTTTGCTTTCTCTGTTTCTGGCAGGATGAAACATGCAGTTTCACTCTTGTTCTCCTTGACTCCCAGCTCTAGGTGTAACACCAAAACAAGGCTA
Organism: Pachycephala philippinensis; assembly: GCA_013397055.1. NCBI lineage: Eukaryota > Metazoa > Chordata > Aves > Passeriformes > Pachycephala > Pachycephala philippinensis. The sequence continues at coordinate 1,426,593 of VWZT01005940.1, read as the reverse complement.
TGTTGACTAAAGCACAAGGTTGAGCCCTTAACCACAGGACTCAAAGAAAAAAGTTGTATGTAAGATAAATAGATAGCAAAATTCTATCTCCTGGCTGAACAGCAGCTCCCTTGCTCAGCTGGTTCAGTGTCCCTCACCAGCACGGCTGTGGCCAGTCATGACTACAAAGGCCAGGGACCCATTTTGAGCTACATCTGCCAGGTGGATGCTATGGTCTCCACACAATCTCCCATTCCAAAAACTATTTTCCTTGGAGTTATACTTTAGGTACAAATGTCCACAACTTTTTGTCTAGGTTTCATAACTATTCAGCCATGGGAGGAGTAGACTATGAAAATGTCATTCAGAACTCTGTTAGGGATTAGTGCCACAGGTGCTCTTGTTCCTAGTAATCAGCCTTTGCAAACCCAATTAAGGCCACTAATAAACATTGATTACACGTTATACAAGACAGTAGTTTTGTATGCTTTATGGTGCAATGGATTTTGGTTGTGCTTGCAGCCTCCATCAGAGACTACAAAATAACCCAGTAAGAGATGATGAGAGATGAATTGACATACACAGTTGTATTAGCTCAGGTTTTAGCATCATGATAGAAAGGTTGTTTCTGGGATCCCCACCTGGATGAGTGTTTAATGTTTAAATGCCAATGTAGGAAACTCTGGCAGAATTCAGAGACTTCCAGTCCTCAATGTCCTATGAGTTTTTATACGGCCCCCGCTGAAGTCTGATGACGTGAATGTCAGTTTTTCATATGTCAAAGTTGCTATCAACAAACATCAAATTTTTTGGTCTTTAATTAAAAAGTTGTAATGTAACTTTAATGAAAGATTTAGTCAGTGCTTGTTACATTTATCTCAGCTGTTGTTGTGCAAGACACTACAGAAAAAACTCTGTCAAAAGACTTCAAGATCAGAGAGAAAATTAGTGCCCAAGTTATTTCATTGATAAATTGCCAAATTCTATTTTATAATGGACTTAGGGAATTGTTCTGATTTGCTGAAATTAAATAAAGATGGAGCACTTCTTGTAATCTTTGATAATACTGCCAGCAAGTGAACTGCAGCGCTATAGCTGCAAAAAACACATAACCACTATAGAAATGTGACTGTCAAGAGTAAAGGAACTGAAAAAAATTCCATGACTTACTGCCTGCATTAGATTAACAGCTCAACTGTTTAAAGAAAAAAAGGACGAGTTGTTAAAAATATACCATTGATGTAACTTTTATAATAACTGTAAGTATACTTCTGTAATCCACAGCTTACATTGCTTTGACTTTGCTGCATTCCCATATCCTGTATCTGTCACTCTCTCCTTTTCTGGTTGTATAAAGAATTAAGTTGTGTTACTGACAATTTTCTTTAAGTTCAATAAAAGCTTGAAATCAGAAACTCAATTTGAAACGATGTTTTAATTAATGATAACAAAGCTGAAGGTCATTCTTGTAGGAAAATATTAGATACCTTTATTGTTCTCCTCAAATAAGAAATGTATTGCAAAGAAACACCAGAAATTCTTGGTTGATCACCTTCCTCAAATATTCAAAAACTGAAAAACCCCACCTTTTCCTGAGTAAGAACTCATGGAACTTTCCTAAGCAAACAAAAATGTACTCTTAACACTGCTAATTCTGTTGTAGTTAATATGTAAGGCCTTAGATTAATTAAGTTGATCTCTGTTCTCCCTCATCTTTTATTGATTCCACCTGGACTGGTCAGAATGAGAGATCTCATCAAGGTTTGTGTGCAGTTTAGCTACAGCCTGTACAGAATAACTCATGCCTGTGTCATCACAGTTGTTACAAGACAGAGAGGAAAATAAATACTGTAAACTAAGGAATAAAGGGTTGTTTTCCCTTCAGTAATTCTTATTCATAACAACAAATTAGCATGACTTTAATACCAAGTCAGACGTAAGGAGCAGACAAACCATGGTCTCAAGAAGGGAAGTACTTTCAGAGATTTGACTACATTAGCATCCTCCTGCACTTTTTATTGACTGATGCTGATAATCGGGGAAGTAAATCAGTAGCAGACCTGGAAACTGAATCCAGTATCCATCCATCATGTAATACATAAGATTATAAAAGCTTTGAGGATGCCTTAATTTGCAGACCACACCAAAGTTATCCCCACTACTTTCTTGTGCAAGGCAAACTCTTCCTTGGGTGTCTGTGAATGGTCACTTTTACTGTGTCTGCACTGACATGGTCCAGGTTAGAGGCATATTTTTGAGGTGAGTCTTCTGATCATCCATTTATGAGACTCATCTGCAATGAGTGCATGAACAGGCTTTCTTTCAGATCATGTGCTCCAGAGGGCACCCAGTGTTCTGCAAACATCAGTGGCTGTTGAATTCAGAGGACCAGAGTCATGGTAAAATTCAGAAGATGACAGACTGGACACCTAATTCTCAGGACTTCTCCATTCTGTAGAATCTCCTATTTCCATGTACTAGTTGCAGATAAAACTTAGACTTTATATCATTCTCCAGGTTTGTCCTTATGCACCAGCAACTGACAGAGAAGGGGTGCATGGAAGAATTAGAAAATAGGACTAGATTGTTTATCCAGGGATTATCTTCCAAACCCTCTGATCTCAGCTGCATGACTGAGTGTCACTATACTGAAAAAGGGGTTGACTAATGAGGTCAAGAAATTGTTCTTTTCCCTGGCATTTTTACAGTGTCCACAATGTTGGACAAGACAGAAAACAAAGATAACAAGATTTGTTAAAGGGTGCCTGTAGACTTGATTTAACAGGAGCAGAATTTTTGCTGGTCCATCTTCATGTAAAAATTCAATGTTTTTAATAGACCAAGCCAAACATGTTAGATGAATCATCTCTATAGCCAATGCTAGAAAATGCACGCTTTTTTTTGTATGAAAAAACAGTAATTTTGTGCACTTTAACTGAAAAGCTGATGTTAAAACCATTCTCATTAAACCTGTACCAAAATCGGAGGCAGAAATGATGGTATGTAAATAGTTTCAGAATAAGGCTGTATAGTATTTTGCTTTACATTTACTAAACAAGACGATTGCTGTTTGTGTTTTTAAATTAAATGTTGAGCTTTTAAATTAAGAATGGCAATATCTATAATTATTAACTCTGCAGATAAACACGTATTTCTTTCTTTTTCTTACAGTTTTTCTTGGTGGGATAGCATGAGGGCTTAACACAGTGAGAAAAGTTACCTCACTTTCTTTGCAATCAAAAAACTAGAGCAACTTAAAAAACTGAACTTTGCTCAAGGTTAGACACATTACAAGTGATAAGTTCATGTAAAAGAGAAGTCCATATAAAATATCTGGTTTGGAAAAGTTTTGTAAGAAAATTAAAATCAATAAATACAGGATAAAGGATTTTCTTGGGGGCAAAGATTTACTAGGAGAGAGAGGGCACAAGGTAAATTAACATCATTGTGAAAACACTCTGCTGTGCCAGGGGTAGGGAGATGTTCCTCTGCTGACATAATTCTCTTTTAAATGAGTTAGTGCTATACAAATCTTTTAGGTTTAGTGCAAGCAGCTTCCTTTGGACTGTGCTTCCTCTGCAGGTGTGGAAGTGAGAAAGCCTGAGGCTGCAGGATTTGCTGTGCATCCAGCAGTGTAGCCTTAGACCAGCAACTTGCAGCAAAACCCTCACTGATTTGAGCTTGCTGCTGTTAAAGCTTGCTGATTTGCTTAAGACTTTGCATAAACATTAGATCTTTTATAAAAGCCAGATTTGATCTATTTTTTCCCATTTTTTTTTTTTTTTTTTTTTTTTTTTCTACAGAGAAAAGAGGGCAATCACAAGGACTGTCAAGTATTACTCATTTTGAATCTTACACTAAGCCTCATTCCAATGCCACTGGAAGCAAAAGGAGGTTTCTCAGATGATTTCAATATTATGGGCCCATACTAGACTGGGAGATTGGGAGATATTGAGTGCCATTCATTGCCACTGAAATTAAAAGCACATCCAGCTTTTCACAAGCTGTTAGACTGAACTGATTTGAAGTTTGAGTTGGAGATTTTGGAATTAATTTAAAATTGAATCTAACCTCTCAGATTATTATTCTTCATATTTATGGAATTGATTTAGAATCTCTATTTAGAATTAAATGACTTCTTACTCTATCAAACTGCCATTTCTACATGCCATAATAACATTTGCCCTATCCCAGGAAACTTTTGAACTAAGGGCAAGGAATCTGTGAGAAAAGATAGCATCATATGAGATACGTGCTGTGGGAAACTGAGAAAGAGGCAGTAGAAAAGTAATATAAAATGTAGTGAGAAAACTGTCAAAGAAAGTAAAATAATAACAAAACCAAGCTTATTTTAGAACTTCCTGTTAAAATGTATCATAAAACTTTTGGAGCCATGGACACACCAAGCACACACACACATATACATACATATATAAAGATTTTTGGAGACATGGACTTTTTTTTTTAAACAGAGATAACTTTCTTTATTCAACATGCAGATATTTCTTCCTAATGCTACCTCATATCTATGGGATTCATTCATTTTATCTTATGACTCGTATTTTTCAAGTAACAAACATTTTGTGATTTTTTTGCTAGAAACTTACTAAAGGTACCTGATTTGGGGCAAGTGACTTGTGCATGCTCTTTAAAAATAAAGTAACTTCCCAGTTCTGATCCACTCAAATACACACAATATGCCCACTTCAGACATCAGCTGAGCTTCTGCTTCGTTCTTCTACCTCTAAGGCAGTAGGTAGGAGTGAGGAATTAGTAAACTTTCCCTCTGTGTCCCCTGGAAAGAACTGTGGAGATAACAATTGTCAATAGCAGAGAAGAACGGAGAGAAATGAGTACAAAGACATCATTGTCTTCAAAGTGAGCAGGAACAAATTCATGAGAAGATTTTGAGAAAAAAGAGACTATTTTTCTCTTGAAAGCATTTAAGATTTGTATATTTAAAACTCAAACACTGTAAAGTACAGGTGGAGTCATTGTTAGACAGTAAATTTGGAGATTAACATATTGAAGATGTCCAGGAGTAGAAGTTGTAAAATGCTGCCCACATTACCTCACAAACTTCTGTTCTTTCTTTGAGATTCCTTTGTTCCCAGATTTATGTGGATAGTGGTCATCTTTAGCTATGCTTATGATAAATATTAATCATATGCTTACGATATATATTAATCTGGCTACATTATTGTAAAAATGAATACATACAGAAATCAGTAGGAATTTAGACCTGCAGTGTTGTTGTTTAGTCAGAAATTTTTAGAGCAAAACTCTTTTCTGAATTGGAAAATGTTACTGAAAATCAACTATTAGGAAAATTAATTTTGATGAAGTACCAATTTAAAAAGATGTGAAAAAAATTTCAAATTCTTAATTAGTCTTCCTAAATTAAGTATCTTTTAGTATATCTTTGATACACAAGATAGTTCCCCAAAATTTCTATAAAACAAAAATAAAAAAACCCCAAACAACAGCAAAATAAAATCAGCATTACTTTGGGGCACAAAGTAGATTCAAATGTGAAACATCTGTCTGGCAGCTGCTGCCACACCACCATGCCTTGCTCCAGCAGACTGAGGTGCTGTCAGTGAAAACATCCTTTGACTTATGGCTCGTGCCAAGACTAATGCACCTCGAATCCTGGGTTCAGTTTTGGGCCCCTCACTGAAAAACTGACCCTGAGGTGCTGGAGCATGTCCAGAGGTCAGCAGAGGTGGGGGAGGCACTGGAACACAGATCCTGTGAGAGGCAGCTGAGGGAGCTGAGGTTGTTCAGCCTGGAGAAGAGGAGGCTCTGGCGAGACCTTGTTGCTCTCTACAACTCCCTGAAAGGAGGGGGTGAGAGGTGGGGTTGGCCTCTGCTCGCAGACAGCCAGGGATAGAACAAGGAGAAATGGCCTCAAGTTGAGCCAGGACAGGTTCAGGTTGGATATTAAGAAAAATTTCTTCACTGAAAGAGTGGATAAGCATTGAATGGGCTTCCAAGCAAAGTGGTGGAATCACCATCCCTGGAAGCGTTCAAAAAACTAGTAGATGTGGCACTTTGAAATATGGTTTAGTGGGCATGGTGGCATTCAATCAAAGGTTGAGCTTGATGATCTTGGATATCTTTTACAACCTTGATGATGCTGTGATAACCAGCCCTTTGGCTACTGCATGCAGGAACGCTTTCAAATCTCCCAAGCAATTTCCTGAGCACCCCTGTCCACTGTTGTCTCTCAAAAAAAGTGGAAAAAGTGAGGGAGAAGATTCATTCTCACAAGAATGACAGGATAATATGATTTTCTGAAGGAGGTCAAGAGGTTCATTCAAGCATAGTGCAGCTTTACTGTGAACACTCCCTTTCATTAAATATGTTGTTCCTTAAGTCTGCTTCATTTGTGCTCCAAATGGTGTTAGTGTCAACAGGCCCTTCTGTGACATACAGAAAAAAACCTGTAGGAATGCCTTTGTGAGACTTCTCCCAGGTTTCCATCCACAACTCAGTCTGTCCTTCAAGATTGGTCTGATAAACTATTAAATAAAATGGAGAAATCATAGAATTTAAGGGGGTTTTTAAAATGGAAACAAAAAGCCAAACAAAATAAACTCAGCATAAAGTAGGGAAACTCCTTTGCCATTTGTTTCTTCTGAGTGCTCTTCTTTTTCTTTGCAAAAAGGAGAATGTAGTGTAAGGGATACTATTCTCTTAAAAAGTGTTATATTTTGCATTAACAGTGCATTTCTTTGAAACATCCATTCCCTTTCCTACAGATATCTTGTGTTTGTAGCTGATCTTGGCTCAGGGACCAAAATGCAGAAAGCAAAGGTACCAGCCTTTTTCCCTAGCTCCATTGTCCAGTACAAGGGTGTCTCCAGGTTATGAAGCAAAATCCTGGGTTTCTCCAGCCTCTGAGGGTCATATGTGAAGTTTATAACCCCTGGACTTGATGGTAATTCTGTTATCCAACCCAGCCCAGTGAAATCTAATCCAATGTATGTTCCTGAAAGAGTGTGAACATTCAGGATAACTTTCATGGTAACAAATTCCAGGCTTTCACATGTGAGTGCTTCCCCCTGAAATTAGATTGATAGATTATTATGCTTATGATTCCATAAATATTTATACCCCCAAGCAAAGTGAATAGTATTTTGACTTCACAAAATAACAGTTCTTCATGTGTTTGCCTGGAATCTAGTGAAGATTTGTCCCTTTTTTGGAAATTTTTGCCATTCTTAAGGGGCTATTAAAAACTCCTAAATATTCAGGTCATTCCTACAAACTATTGAGCTGCTAAAAGAAACGTTGACTTTTTAAAAGCTGTCAGTTATGCCTGGCACTTGATCCATTTTAGCTGTTTCATTGCTCTTGTAGCATTGTTCTTCCCGGATTGTGATTCTGAGGGAGACCATGATTTAAAGCATTTAACAGAAGTTGAATGGAATCATTCACATGATCAAAGTGACTCATCTGCATATGATTTTGCAAGCTTAATCCTCAAACCCAGATGCTAACAGTTTACCAGTCACACACAATAGTTAACTAGCTCCTAATAGAATGTAAAACAATGCTAAGAAAGAGTCATTATCTTTTATATTAACAGGCAAACAGCACTAAACAAACTCTTGAAAGATTTTAAAAAAAGTAAAAATAACAGCAATACATTATCCTTTAAATATTCTGGTATCTAAAAGGTTGCCTACTAGACCAAATCCAATGAAATGAACTAGGTAGATTAGCTCAGTTCATTGCTTTTAATTAAATACATCCTGAGCTATGCTTTCAATGAATTAGCGAGAACATTTACAGCTTCTCATTTACACACTTGCTAAAGTAGCAATTGAAGCAACTGTATTCTGACTAAATACTGGGAAGAATGGTGTGTGAGGAGGCAGGTGTAGGTTTTCCAAACCAATAGAATTAAGCCCAAGGGAGAGGGAGAGATGATCCAGGTGTATTTTGACTTGGAAGTACCATATTTCAAAAGCATGTAATCCACAGTGTAATCCTGAATCCTTCTTAAAAAAAGGCTTTGCTGCAAAAATATTATCCTGACCTTTCTCTTACTGTTGCTATGGAAAGACATGCTTCCTGGCTTCTGGCAAAGGACCAGTATTTGTATTTAAATGGGGTGTTGAACAACCATAGTGTGTGCAGTGTGCTATTATTTCTTTGTGGGAGGTTTATTATAGGCTTCTGGTATATAATCTAAATTAGATGTCTGAGGAAAAATAATGCTTTTAAGTTTGGAAATTGTATTCTGTCTTTTAAATTCCCTGATTTCTCTGATAGTCTTTTGAAGTTGCTCTGAAGCTGTAAATGTTATCTATATTCCTTAATCAAACCATCCTTTCATCCAGCTGCAGCAGAACGTCTCTCTTTTATGTTTATGGGAACTTGGATGCAATTATTTTACAGAGATGAACTTGCTATAAACAACCCTATCATTTCTAGACTTTCAAATTTCATTATCTTAAGCACAAATCAACATCGATGCTGCTCTAGTCTGGCTCTGATATGCTGTCTAACATTAACATGGGTGGGTGATCTTTTATTCAATTTTGTTATATTAGTGAGTAAATTTAGTGAAGTAAGTTAGCCCAGGTTGGGGAATCAAATTTTTCAAGCTATTCACAGTACTTAAATCTTAACAGATTGGTTGACACAGAAAAAGGGAAACAACCATATTATCCTTGTCTCCAAAGGTGACTGGAAATTAATAAATTTTAGACTAAAATGCTGGTAACCAGGTGATTATTAGTATCTTGTATGTTATCTTTCCTGTGTGTTTTATAAGAATTAATATTACATATTTAGCCTTTTATTCCCTCTCTTAAAAAAAAAAAAAGTTTTATTTACGTAAATATATAAATATTCCAGTGACTAAACAAGGTGAACTTGTCTTAAAAACAAAAGTCAGTTGGGAAAACATAAATGGTTCTATCATAGGCTTCTCACTGAAATCAGATGATCTTGATTTTGGTTTGCGTAGATGTGGGATAGTTCCAGATAGTGTTGTTTCTCTAGAGTCTCCTACACTCTGCTCACAAAGATACACTCGTGTATTATGAAATGAGTGACTCATGTCCATGAAATGCCACAGAAAGGAATTTAACTTCTTATAAAGTTGCATATGTTCTGAACTTGTCACGTTTCTCTCTCTGTGCCCTTTCGCTCACAGTGGCTTTTCAGCAAAGGTTATCTTTCTTGACTTTCTCTTAAAAAACACTTTCCTGCTGTTTCCATCCTCAGTGCCTCTGAAAGAGCCACTTCTGCTACAATCTGCTGAGAATCAGCTGCGTGATTAAGTTCTGGAGAAAGATGATATATACCCCTGCTATTTTCCATTTTCCCTAACTGTGTTTATTCGGTGATGCTTAACCATCCTCTCCTGCAGGCCTGCTAAGAAGTGTTTATCTTTGGTGTGAACTGGGGCTGCTTAACACAGATCTAACTTGAATTGTAACTACTGATCTTCAAAATCACGAAACAGAAAATTTGGGCAGTTCTGCTCAGCTTCTGAAAGAGGTCACTTTGGCCATGATTACAGGCAGGATAAATACAGTAGGCCAACAGGCCTAGAGTCTCTAACACATGCCTAATTTAATGTCATTACAATTTCTGTCTGTCCAAAGCCTCATGAGAACAGTAATGCAGTGTGCTGGTCTGTAAGCAAACACAAAACTGTTCTGCTGAGTATGATCAGAGCTTTATCTAGCTCAGGATCTGTCCAGTGACAGTTACCAGTTAGAAGTACCCTGGGCCAGATATGAGAACCTGCAAGCAGGTTGTGACACACCTCCCAGGAATGTTGAATTCTTGCAGCTTCGGGTCTTAACAATTACTGATTTACGCTTTTTCTTTGTTTTAATACTAAACTGCAAACTTCCCAGAAAAATGGAATTTTGTATCAGCCTCATGGTCTGGAAATGCAGTTTATTTTTAAAATTTGATACTTTGCACTAGCTCCATTCAAAGACTTCTAGCACTTGTCTTGGTGGAAAAATAAAAAATATCTTCTAATTAATATTCTTCATACTTGTAATTATGAAGATCTTCAGCAATTTATCCATTATCTCTTTTCCATTATAAATCATACTGCTCTACTGAAATGTTCCATACCTTTAACCACACTTACCATTCTCTTAGTGCTGCCTTCTAGAAAGTCACACTGAGTTGCTCGACCATTACTAGTGATGAGTGTTATGCAAACTATGAGAAAGGAAAAAAAATGGCAATAAAGAATTTTATAAATTTAGAAATTATGGGGAAGACACTCATCTTCTAATGCCAATTACTGGCTAACCAATTTAAAAGTCAATGTCAACCTAATTTATCACTACTGAATAAACTTCACCCATATTAATAATAAGCAAGGATTGCTGCTTAGTATATTTCTTTTGATCAGATAGCCTGTTCACGTCCTACCCAATCATTTTAATGATTGCTTAAGCTAATGGATATAATTTTGTAATTGATCTAAGCTGACACAGAGTATGGGGTCACTTTCCAAAGGTATCTGTCTACCAGCAGTTTTTGTATTGTACAGTAACTTGATGACTCATGATTGCCTGACACATAGTGTTTTGTTACTTAATGTACCATGGGAATGAATTTGCTGAATAAGAAGGTTCAATTCTACAAATTCTTTTTAACAGTATTCTTCATAAGGGATTTAAACTATTCAAAAGGTTCACAGAGTGTTTTAAGTCTTCACAAAAGCATGCATTTTACTGCTGGTATTTCCAGCCTCAAGGTGTGGCTAATATAACTATTTTGTCTTTCGCCAGATAGGGCGTAGAGAAAAACCCGAGGAATGTTGTCAAGTTGTATTTCACTGGCTGCTACAAGGTTTCTATGCATGAGGCATGCCACTGACATCACTCACTCACAATGTATGGTCTGAAGCAATCAGGCTAAGAAAATCTGGAGATAAAAGTAGGAAAGCAGCAGGGGGACTAGAGTGAGTGAAGCAAAACATATCAATCTGTGGCAGAAGCCTGACTGCTTCCAATTGTACTGTCATGATCTTCTGATTTATCCTCCAGGGTGGAAGATTGCAATTATACTGTACCAACAGGTACAGAAATTGAAGGAAAAATACATCTTGAGCATAGTTAAAGATTTGTCAGTTTTATACAGAATCTTCTTCTTATACCTGTGTTAAACTCAACCCAAAATTCAATCAAGATTGTTTTATATGGTTCACAAATGTTAAAAACCACCAAGTTTGTATAGACTTAAAAGCCTAAATGAATTTGGATGAACATGCACTGCTCTGGGCTCAAATATTCGGAACACAACCAACTAGCTGTAACTCAAAGGTTTGGTAGTGAATCAAATAATAAATACTGTAGTGTTTAACACTGTAAATGTCCAATTCTCACGTGTGTTAGTAAGCTGTGTATCAGGAATAATCCCAATAAACAAATACAATTGTATAAATTTTGTGCCACTATCAGAGAAGCCATGTTCTCTGTGTTCTGAGTATCTAATAAATATTCTTCGGAAACCTTCTCTGACCTAGGAAATTATTGCAATTTTACTAAGAAGATATTAAAGTGGAAGCAAACTAAGTGATTTGCATAAGTAATAATAGCGTGTCAATGGTGAGGGATAGTAAAAAGGCACAAGGAATTCCAGTGCTGTAAGTAGCAGTCAGAATCTTTTTCCAGGAAAATTGAAAGGAAACAGAATCCTGCCAAAATTAGTCTGTGATAATTTCTAGAGAATACTGTGATTTCAGTCAACCCTATCAGTCTCTAGTCAAAATGTGGAAGAGCAATTTGAATGGACTTTTAGAAGAAATAAAAATTTATATTTTGCTTAATCTTAAAAATTCATTCCGTTCTTTGATTGAACAGGAAAGCACAGGAAAATTATCCATTCAAAACTAGAGTGAAGGAAGCCTCTTTGTTAAAAACACCAACTGCAAACATTTTTAAATTTGAAATGATTGAAACTTCTAGCCAAAAAATTATTTGGTTTTAATCCAGAATTTTTGAATACATCTATTTGTTCAAAAAATCATGGGGGATTCCCATGGCAATTTTCTGAGCATTTCTACCTTTGAACAATTCACTACTTCAATTCAGTGCTTTTCCTATGCAATTACCCAAATGATGTCTTTGTACCTTCCAATGAGGATATTTGAATTACACCATTTTCAGCTTTTTTATGTGCCTGCTTCTGTGCACGTTTTGAGCCAAACTTCCATCAACCTTTGGATCTTTGGTCTATTCTGAAACAAAGACATCCTGCAAGACTGGATGTCCCTTACAAAATCCCACTGCATATCTTTTCCAATCATATGCTAAATGGGCAGTGGCTGGTGAGTCTGACCTACAGACAACCCCATCATGCCAAGGAGGGATCACAGCCCTGATTTCTACTGCTCCTTTCAGCTGCACCTTACTTGTCTTCATCTGCAGATTGAGTTTTGGGACCACAACAATAAGGAGGTGTCCCTGTGATTCCTCCTTGGTTGTATGCAGGCTCTCCAGCTCAGGACATCAGTCCTCAGGCTGTGCAGATGGATCCAGGTTTCCCAGCAAACCAGGCAGAGGCGGTCAGCTTGAACCCACACTTATCTGATTTATCTCTGGTGTCACCCTATCAAATGAATCACAGAGCTGGATGGTTTCCAGATTTTAAAGAGAAAACCACTTTGGTTTTCCTAAGGCATTTTGCTTATTTTGATCATGTGAGTAGAAGCAGGTATGAAACACAGATGAAGCTGAAGATTTAAAGGGGGAAAGGTGTGTCAGATTCTGATGCTTTTAAAAGGTTTTCCCTAAGATCTGAAACTGCTTCAGATAATAGCCAGAATAATGGATGCAGAAATAAACTATGGTCCTTCTGAAAAAGTGGATCCATAAGAAACTGTTTGTGCAAAGAATGCACCTGAGAAGAAAATCTTGCTGAAAATAGTTCTTGTTGCACCTACTAAGAATCTGTCATATTTTCTTTGGAACCTTGTGTTGCCATGAGTTGGAAACACTTAGACATTTCTCAGAATGAGTTGTTTAAAGCACAACTCCTATCTTTCAGTGTAGTGTAGACAAAATAAAACCTTCCAAACAACCCTTTCAACTTCCACTGTCATCCCCTGACAACGTGACTTTTTGAAAGGGTTTTTGTTTTAGTAGCTGCTTGAGATGAAAGAAGCATAGTCATATCCACAGATAAAACTCCTGTGATGAATCTCTGTTGCCATTTGGGCAAGAAGGAGTGCTTTTCTTCCCAGGATTTTATTGATTGTTTGTGAACTCATTGATAAAACAGGCTGTGTGCCTTGCTGCAAAATGCTGCCAGCTCTACATGCCGTCTGGTTTAACAATGAATCCAATATTAAATGCCCTATTTATGACAGGAGCCTTATGAAAAGCCATGCTTTTAAAATAACAAATGGTACTTTGTACATCATTTTAGTGTAAAGATGTTGTTCATGGGAAACAAGAATTAGAGTAGTAATGCTGTCTATTTTCTAAATCTAGCAAGCATATTTTGTAAATTCATTACTGGCAAGTCAAAAAAGAAAATGAAGTTAAGCCTAAAATCATGGTGAAAACACAATCCAGGTTACACAGTTCTGCCTGGAAAGAGAATTATTTGTTTTTTTATCTGATAACAAAGACAGAGAAATTAAAAATCTGAAACATCGTTAAGATTCTAGCTGGAATTAATCAGTAGGATTCCAAACATTCCAAGTATCACCTCGTACTAGTGAGGCTTAGCTATGTGCACTGGAGTACAGCTAATCTGGAAATATCAGCTAAATTCAGAGTTCCCCACAGTTGGGAGCAGGAGAGCACAGCGAATTGTGATCAGCATTTGTCCTCGTGTTTGCTGTGAGTGATGGAGGAAGTCAGCGTAAGCACACACTTGCAGATAATCACTTACCTGACAGGGCTTTGGATGATGAAAAGTCTTTCCTCTGTCTCCAGAGAGCACGATGCTTATTTCAGACGTTTCCTGGAAGACAAAGAGATAGAATAAGAGCCTCTAGATTACACTGGGATGACAGAGATCTGCTAATAAAAATGTAAAGGTCAAAAGGCTCCATCCTCCTCTGGTGTAAAACAGCAAAACTTCAGCTCTGACATCCACTTACACCTGCTGAGGATCTTGATTACCAAGGTAGTGTCTGTGTCTTTTTTGCTTTGCTTGTCACACAGCACAAAGGCCATGCAGAAGCACAGTTAGATTCCAGATAAAAGTGTTTGCTGTTGACAAACCAAGTACAGTACCCATGGTATAATTAGTAGGCAGTTTTCTAGCAGTTTACAGAAACCCCAGGAATGAACACCAACAACCCTCAAGCTCAGCAACAGCAGCAAGAATCCCTGCTTGGTTTAAAGAACATTTGAAGGGCACTGATAGATAAATCATAGCTCACATGTTTGTCTTCAGGTATTTTAGATCACCACCAATCTAAGGCTGGGTGCAGGGGGTACCTGAATGTAGAGCTGACATGTGAATGACATATATAGAAGAAATGATATATCACTCTTGTTGCTATCTTATTTGATAGTCTTTGATAATTTATTACATTTATAACCAAGTGAATCACATTTCTTTCATTATGTACTCTCAAAATTTAAGTGGAGACAATGCCTTCCCATGCTGTCCCATGTTTGTGCTTTATTTATTTCTTTATTTATTTATCAAATTGTTGTAATGGAGAGCACCACTAAAGAGAAAAGAAAAAAAGTAAAAAAACCCAACAAAACACCACCAAAATTGTGGACTTTCAATATTTTTATGTGACATTTAAATATATTTTATTAAATCCCAGCATGATCCTTTCTTGCTAAATGATCAGAATTCATTCTGGAATGGACAGAAAGTCAATTGTTTTTGCTTAAATCTGTCTCCAACTGAATTTATGGTGATTGGTATGTGACACAAGGACAAAAGGGTGATTTCCCCTTTGCTTGCATTTTGATGGGCTGGAACCCAAAACTTGCCTTGTTATGGTTTGCTGCTGTTGTTCCAAGGTGGGGTTTCTTTTAATATATTATTATTTGAAGGATGTACCAAATTAAGTGTTCATTAACTGCGGATGATTGAAGATCATAATTCCTGCTTTCATTACAAGCATGTCTGATTAGTGCAGGGCTTTTTGTGTTGGCCTTCCTGCCACCACGTGCCCTCTCCAGCAGCTTGGAATTCACTGGACAGACTAAAATTGCTGATGGTATCAGTCCTGTGCTGCCATCCTCGCAGTGCCTCTGTTTGACAGTAGCCAGTTGCCATGGAAATAATTGTGGTGTCACAAATTCAGTGTTATGATTTCAATAGACGATCATGTAAAGTGGAAGAAAAGGTTTGCAAGTGTAGCTAACACAAACAGCAATTGAAACAATAAAAACATATCCAAGAGGACACCACCATCTGCTAACTGTCTGTAAGGTTTTCCTGAGTAGTCCTTCAGGTAGATTTTTCAGGTCAGGTTCCTTTTCTTCAATATTTCCATTGATGGGAACTCCTTGCTCTCTGCCACATTTTCTATTAATCTGTGGGCAGTCAGACATTCAGTGAAGTGACAGCAGCATTCCACAGCAGCAGGTATCTAGGGCTAGACAAAGTGCACCAGACAGCACCTCATTTGTATTCTGCCCCACTTATGGCTGAGACTCTGCCTTCATCAGGCACTGGTACACAGCCATGGCCCTTCTGTCAATCATCACACGCTAAAAAGTCATGTGCATCAGACATGGAGGAAGGTGACAAGGTGTTTTTCTGCCAGCCACTGCACCTGGTGCTACTTGTTGGATCAGAGACATCTCTGGTTTCTTTGTCTCTTTGTCCCTTTTTTTTTTTAGATTTATTGGAACGTTTTTCATTTGAGCTACATTCATGGATGAACTCTGCCTGGACATCGGTTGTTGTGTATGAAAAAGCTTCTCAGCTATGAAAAGACACCCGTTAATGCTGTATATCTGTTTATGAAAATCTCCATGTTCTGAATTTAGACTTTATCCATGTTTAAGGATTCTTACCCAGCTTGTACATATTAAGTTTCTGAGGGCATTTTCTGAGGTTTAGCTCTTTAATTGTGGTAAGGTAACCAGAATTCCCAGGTGGGGAAGATGGAGAATACTGGAATTTACACATCTGTTTCAAAAACTGAAAATTTGCTTTTTGGCCCAGATTTTTGCTTGGAGAAACGTGGCTTCCCTTGTTTTCACCCTTTAAGACGGTGAAAAACAATTCCCAGAAAGTTTCAACATACAGAAACTTTTACTCTCCTCTGGGCTCTAATGTAGCTCAACATATTGCTGTTGCACTTGCCTGGCTGCAGTTGGGCGTATCCCAATTTCCTGATGATGAATATTTCCTTCCTGAGCATGTCCTGATAGAATATTTGGAGTTGAATAAGAGCCATAAACTTGTATGAAGGCATAAAGGCATAAAATATATAGTATTTACAGTAGACATATTATAGATTACTACTCAGGAAGTCTGTAAAGGGATATGAAATAGGTCTCCCCACTCTTTATTTAATCATTTTTAGAATGAGGGTATTGATGTCTCCCTACCTCACAGACGTATTGTGAGGGTAAATACATTCATGGCTACAAGGTACTCACACTGGTGTCCTGGCACAGCCCAGTAACTAGATAGTGTTCAGAGGGTGAGGAATTCCTTTCAGTTTTACTAAACTAATTAATTCCTGGTATAGTGCCATTGACTCTAAAGCAGCAAATGTTGTCATTGAATTTTAACAGTTTCAAAACAAGGCTTTGAAGGTTTCTCTTGTGCTGCCCACAATATCTCAAACCTATGGGTTAAATTGCATTTGAAATGTGTCCAGGGTGTCCTCAGCACACAGCAGCACACTCTATTTTCTGCACGTTTGGGCCAGAGCCATTCTCTCCTGCTTTGGGGATCTGTTTGAAATAATCAACTTTCTCCTTGGGAGCATTTGCATGCAAGAATTAGTTTTCTCATGCGTGGAGAGTGTTTTTCATTTCTGAGGGAAATTCAAGGAAAGAATGAGAAATGTTTTGATTTATGCAAAGCTGTGACTGTTTTTGGAATTAATTTTTAAATCTAGCTACAACCAGCTTACACTGATATAATTTGTTCTAGACCTTGCCTACACAGAAGTGTTAAACTAGTTTTAAAAAAGGTGACTAAGTAACATTAGCATTCTAATCCCAGAACTAATCTTGGGCATAATCACAAGAAAAATGATAAGGAATACATAAAGATTTACATAGTAGCACAAGCAATGTAAATAAAACTGGGGCAGGGTTGTGTGTAGAAAATCATCCTTGTCAGACAAACTAGATATTGGTGGGTTTTATGGCACTGAAAGTATGGTTGTCAAAGGTAAATGTTGGTACAATAGCTGGGCTGTAATTCAAAACAAGATTTAGGAGTGCTGTTCAGGACAGAAATAGCTGAAAATTAGGGCCCTAGCTCTGTAAATAACATTTTCAAGGCACAGGTAGGCACCTTGTAAGGAAAGAGCTAAATTCTTACCAGCAGGAATCCCAAACACCACACACTGATTCAGAAAATGATAAACAAAATTCCCTTGAAAAGTAAACAGCTGAAACTCAAAGAGATGGAAAAAGAGTGATCTTCTGATTGGCACTAATTGGGCAAGGGAAATATTTCAGGGCATCTTTTAAAATTTGGAAAAATAGTCTGAATTCTGGTGATTCTCAGTCCTGAACTTCAGGTTATAAATGACACATTAGGTATCTGATCAGTTCATTGAGCATCTATTTCCCTGATGTTCCTCAGATATTTGACGTAGTCTTGCATGACATTCTGAAAATGAAATTATCACTATACAAAAATCAGTGAAGTTCTGTTAAATGGATTAAAACTTACTCAGTTTGGCAAGTGACAGTTTGCCAAAACTACAGTCTTTGTAAGGAGAAGAGAAGCTTTTGATTAGCTATTTTTAAATTTTGATGTTCTCTCTGCTTTTTCATGTATCTCACCATTTTTCAGTGGAAGACTTTTTTTTTGGCAGGAATTTTGATTGCTGTTGCTCAGAAAAGTAGGGGAAATATTATTACAATAAAAATCCATGTAAGTATAAAAATTATCCAAGCTTTGAAACTAGAAGTCTTTTATCCATGCAGTTTTCTCCTTCCTTCTTTCTTTCTTTTTTTTCTTTTTTTTTCACCCTCATGAATTTGAAATTTCAGGCTTTTGGTCTGTTTCAGGAAAGGAAGGGAAAGCATTAAATCCTGAAGATTTTGCAATATGGAAAAGTCATTTGCCATCCAGCTCTAATTAAAAACTTTCTCTAATTAAATCTTACTTAATTGACAGATCTCAAAAGAAAATAATAATGAATCATGATACTATGGAGCTACTCCCAATGCAATCTGTTCCTGACCAAATGCTATACAACATCCTTATCTGTAGTATTGAGAACACTCTCTGCTAGTAAAATTTGCAGATGACATGTATGGGTGGTATAGTAAATACTGAGGATGTTTAATTTCTGTGACCTAATGTGACAATTCCTTGAGCAGTTCTTTTCATTTGAAACACATGAAAAGGCACACCTTTTGGGAAGAAGTAGGTAGGCCATGAATGCAAGCTTTGGGGGCAGGACTTGAAATGCTGAAATACTCAAAGCAGTTGTGGTAGCAAAGCAGCTTAACATGAGCTCTCTGTGTGATGCTGCAGCTCACAGGGCAGCTTTGGTGTGTGGATAAAAACAGAATATCAAACAGGCACGTGATGTTCGTGTTCCCCTGCAGAGATATTGCAAGGCAGTGGCTGGGCCTTGAGTCCACACTGCAAGAAAAATTCATGTCAAACTATGTGATTGAAAGAGGAGCCACAAAGATGCTACTAGTTCAGAAAACTTATTGTATAATGAAGGACTGAGGTGTTTGAGGAGTTTGCTAATCTTCTGTCCAAGAGCTGCTGAGTTGATTATTGATACAACTACAAATCAAAGGATACCAGGCTGCAGCTGGTTCTTAGTCCAGCAGAAATAGGTGTGATCAGATTTCACTTTTGGAAGCTAAAGTAAAAAATCTGGGGTAGGGAAAAGAAAATTAACACTGAATGCACATAAGAACTGCACTGCTATTTCTTGGAGTATAGTGGCTTCTCCAGCTTTTAAAGTCTTTTACCCAAGTGCAGATGTTTGCTAAAATGCATGCTTAGCTGCAGAGATATTCACACAAGTGTTAATGTGGTGTCTAAGCAGTTTTTAGATGTGGTTTCAAAATACAATAAAACTACTATAGGATGTCTGTGCCCCAGGCAGGATGGACTCCATCAGGAGCCTTCCCCTGCCCCGTTTTTCCTCTCTAATTTTTTGTCCCTCTTTTGTGTCATCAGTGCTGATTGTTTGGCTGCAGGATGAGGCAGATGAGCTCACTGATCTAGCTGGAAACTAACCTAAAAACAACAAAAAAACAACCCTAGTGACTGAAACGGCATGTTCAGAGCAGCAAGCAATCTGAGAGCACATGTATGCACACAGACCCTTCTAAATTTGCTCCTTTCCTTGACCAAACAGCTCAAAGAAAGTTGCTGGCTGATTTTGTCCCTGCCACCTCAGACAAAATGGAAAAGTTCACAGTCTGTGTCTCACTTAGACACTAAAAGAACAGGACAACACAGTCCAGACAGCAGCTATAAGAGGATTTACTATTTTCCATTAGGCAATGTGGTGCCCAGAGAGCAACTGGACCATGAAGAGACCTGCATCCCAGAATAGTTCCTTGCTAGAGCTTTCTACCATCTCTAGGCAGGGCTTTTTTTTTTTTTTTTTTTTCTTTTTCTAAAATGCAGTAATTTGTCTTTATATATTGTGTTGCTGAGGGCAGGGAGAAGAGAGAGGTCTTGCTACATTCGTGACCTAAGAAAAGATGATACAGGCCCTGCTAAGACAAGCACTTACAGAATTGGACAAGCCAAAGTGCCTGCACTTCAGGCACAAAAGTAAACCTTTAGCTCAGTAGGAAATGTTTGTGCCAGAAAATTTCAATGAATTTGGTATTTTTATAGCTAAGTTGTTTGTTTTTTGGGGTTTTGTTTTGTAGCTCTCTCTCATAAGCTTAGGAAGAAAAAATTGATAGCTATGATATTATTTTGAATTTTACACTTAATTAGACAGATCCAAACCAATATGCTGATTTTGAATGCCTGTGTACTGTAGCTGTGAGGGATTAGGATGGAGGTCTGGAATCTGTCTGTTCTAGCACAAGAACTGGGGCATATCGAGGGAACTGGCAGGTGGCAGGTTCAGAGCAGAGATGGTGGCCAAAGGTGGACATTGGGTTAGATAGACACATTTGTGTAAGAAAAATCCTACAAAGTTAATTTAGTACTAAGAAATCATTTCTGGTTCAGCAAGCCCCTAAGCAGCAAACTGCTGGATGTTAGAGGAATACTAACATATTCGCAAGACATACTATGGGAAAACCATATGTTTGCCTCATTTCTATGCTCTTTTTTAGGCATCCCCTACTACCCACTGCCAGAAACAGAACACTGATCTTGGTGAAACTTCACTCTGACTCACTCTTAAGATCTGGTAAAAACTATTCCCTGATGGCAGGAATTTATCATTTGAGAAGGAGGTTCTTGATCTCAGACTATCATTTCTGACTATCATCTTTAATTTGACATTCCTTCACAGTTGGTTTGCAACCAGCCACAGCTGTTCAAAACCCTCACATTCTACTACAGATTCCTTGCAACTATTGAATCTAAAAAGCTTCCAAAAGTATACATGGAATTTACTACAAGAATTTTCTTCCCAAAGGAGTGGCTCTAAGTTCTTGGCTAGATTTTCCTAGACGTTGTTATGCCCTGCAGTTTGCCTTACGAGTTCAGCACACTTGTCACATGACAGTATTGCACAACTGAGCTGGAAAGAGGAAAATACTGCCTCATTCATGTGGTCTGGAATTAAATCCATCAGTGTTATTCAAAGTGATAAGTAGAGCTTACATGTACAGTAAATCAGCCAGCACAGCATGATAAATTATGCTTTCCTCTCTGTCAAAGGATTTTTGAATTACCATTGAAATATTTTTCTGCGGTCAAACTCCGGATATGCAAAATAGATATGCAGGCTAAAAACACTCCTTGCCTTACACCCTGAGTTAAGTGACAGTGTGGTTGTAGATGCATTAAGGGCTTTGTCTGCTTGGAACCTTTTCTTCTAAATGAAGGTATTTCTAAACAACTTGAAGCCCAGATGTCCTTATTCAAAGGTGCATAAAACTAAACAACATAAAACAAAACACCCCACAACAAAACCAAACAGGCATTTCTGGAATGGGAGTATCTACAAAGAGACACATTCTTATGAGAGAGCTATTCTGGTCAAATTTCCCATGCAGACAGACCTTTAATTAATTCACTGTAAAACCATGTGTGGAAACTCTCATTCTGACTAAAGCTCAAATTATAGCAGTTTAATTGGTTTCCTTAAATTGACAGGTGTAAACGATATAACTAATTTTAATCTGGATACTAGAACATTTCAACATTTCAGCTTTCTTGGCTTTAGCATCAATTTTGGGGCTTGTCTATGTTTGCAGTTATACAGGTTTAATTTGAGATTTCAACATATTTAGACAAATCAGTGCTGGATGTTATGCAGCAAGCTCATATTCTCCTCTGCCCAAGTATGCCTTGATTGCAGCTACATTTAAACTGAAGAAGAAAAAGACACTTTTGACAGAAAGATAGAATGTCCGTGAAGGCATCTGCATTATTTTAAATAGAGCAGTGCAAGTCTGTATGTAGACTCTCACTTACACTTGTTCATCTCTTATCTGTGGATAAAATACATGAAGGTCTAAGCTCAGCTGTCTGCCTTTGCTTGGATTTAAGTGATATATATTCAAAATTTATGTTCCATCACGTGTACTGTGGGACAGGAGTGGTTAGCAGGGCACAGACAGCTGAGGGCAGAAACTTCAAACGCTTCAGAGTGTGCAGTGAATAAGCAATGAGTAATTATGCATCTTGTACATCTTCCATGAGCAGAGCAAAATTCAGATCTATGGTTATGACAACAACATGCCAGCAGCTCATAAACCTTTCCACCTGATTCTCACTCTGCTTTTGATCACTGCACGGGGTAGTCCAGACCACTCAGTGCGTCAGATGCTCTCTGTGTTACACGCAGTAGCTTTTTTTAACACAGAAATCCTAAGCTTGATGTTATTTATGGGTCATCATGATAATTAGTATTTTCCTGCTGAACTGTTTCAAATGTACTCTGTAAAAGCCACGTAGTCAAAACTTCACTGCACGCCTCTGATTCCAATGCAGACATGCAGGCTCACGCTCTGATATTCTGCTCACTCCTCCCATGTGTGAGGATTTTACAAATGAACCTTCTACCCTCATAAGAAAAAAGATACTAGCAATTACAAAGGGTTTTCAGTAGGGGAGTGAGGAATATAAATGAGCAGAAAGGTGCCAAGATATCAAGACTAAACCATCTGACTTGGTGATAGTTGTAAAGTGAATTTTTAATGTGGTGGGTTGTGGGGTTTTCTGTCCTTGATATGAATAGGATTAGTTTTTATGTCCTGTGTAGCAAAAACCCCTTTCAAAAAGGTTAAGTCAGACTAAATGAAACATTATTAAAAGAGTCTGTATTGTTCTTCCTTTAAGCTGTTTTATCACAAATACTTATACAATCCTACTGATAGCTAAAAAATCGAGAAAAAGAGAGAAAAAGGAAAAGAAGCAGAAGGCAGGGAGAAAGAACATTACTTTCTTTTCACACCCAGGTCTTTGTTTTTGTTTTTTAATGAATTTCTGCATTTCTGCAGTTGAACTCAGGAGAATGCTGGAATGTTACTTCCCAAAATGAACACAGCCTGATATGTGAAGGGCACATCTGCACACGGCTGTGAGTCTGAAAGGTGAAAGCCAAGTGAGAGGCATGAGGGGTGAGGAATGAAGGGAAGGAGAGACAAGGCTTGCTAAGTGAAAAAAAAGCACATGCTGCTAAAAAGGTAGTGGAATGGTGAGTTTCTCTATGAAAAGTCAGTTGCATTGTATAGAGAAGGTTTTTATTGTGGCTGTGCAGAGTCTTAGTGCAAGAGCTTCCGGACTCTTCTGCTTGCTTTCACTTAGAGCCATGCATACTGCTTCCCTTGAGAACATCTTCCAGGTCTGTATTGCAGCCTGTTCAATTAAAATCCTGCTGAATGGTATTGTTTAGTTTTGGGAGTGCCACAATTATCAGCAGGAAATTACAGGAATAAGCAAGTGTCATTAATTGCTGTGATCTTGAGGCTGGATGGTCTTGGACACAGACTGCATAACAAAGACAATGTAAGGTGTTTGAGTGTAGCTTTAGTTGCTTTCTCCTTCTGTGATATTATGTATGACACAAGAAAATCTTTTAAGGTTTAATTGGTATAGCTCACAGTATAGTTGGTGCTTTTCTTTTAATATTCAGATGTAAAAAAATTTGGTGGGTTGTTATGTCTTTCTAGTCATGTTCTTACATTGCCAAGAGGCATTAAAATAATCAGTGTATTTCTTCTATCTTTGAATTTCTTCATTACGTTTCTGCTTTACAAATACTTAAGTGTGCAGGTTTTCAGGGACGGATAGGTAAATTGATAACTTTTAAGCAAAAGTAAGTATCAGCTTATTTACTTAAGCACGTATCAGATAATAACTGCTAGTTTTCAGCTCACCAGTGTTACCATCTACAATGTATTCCCAGCATTTAACACTTACTCATCCAAAGACCAGTGACAATACCATTTAAACCATTAATTGACTGAAATTAAATGAGGTTTTTATTCAAACCATAAGTTTGGCACTGGACAGCCTGAAAAAATCTGAGGTATTGATGTGCCTCTGTGCCTCATTAAAACATGAAAATACATTTTATGATATGTGCAGATTCTTTTTTTTTTATTTCTTTTTTTTTTTTTTTACAAGAGTATCTTCTATTCAAAGACTGCCTTCTTCCACAGCCTTGAAGAGACACTGAGAGCCATGACTTGAGTTCAGCAGTATAAAAGTCAGGTGTTTGTCTAAGCGCAATATCTAACCTCTAGTTAGGCAGCTCAATACCTAAACATCTCTAGTAGATGGAAAGTAAATAACTCTACCAAAACTGATGCATTCCCTGCTGTCCTAAGAAATCAGTATGATGTACAAAACCATATCATAACACAAGTTATTGCTAAAAATTAATTCTAATGCTGACACAAAGTGGTTAACAATGAAAAGAATAAAATAATTGTTTGAATCCTTGTCTCAATATAGAATATTGGTGCGTTTTGAGGTCTAAGGGTGAAAGGATGGAAGATGAAACTTCTGCTTACATAGGCTTTCATTAGCCTGGTTTTAGTAAATGATCTTAAAGCTTGAATTGAGCAATATTTTTCTCTCCTCACATATTAGTGATATGTCATTGATTCACAACAGTATTGGTTCCAATTTGCCCTCAGCTTTTGAAAAAAATGTATTGAGAACAACTTTCTTTCTGATTAAGTTGTTTTAATACTGGAGAGACTGCTTCTACAGCCGTGCTTGGTTGCTTTTTTAAAATTGGCTTTTTCCAGAAATGAATACATAATTTCTAAAATATAGAAAAAACAACACAGTGCTTCCTCCTCCACTCTCACCCTAGTTTCTGTATCTGCCTTTATCTAAAAATCTCTTTTGTCAGGTCCTGTGGCAAATCACAGGCCAACACTTCACCATGACTGCCATTAACTTAATGCCTTCCAACAATGCTAAAATCTGGAAACAGACTGTAGCAGTAGGTGTTGCCTACTGTTAAACACAGCTATGAACAGTCAATTTTTTTTCCATAAGACATGCAGCAGTGCGCTTTAGTATATTTCTGGGTTTTTATAGTACAGAAAATCTGTGTGATCAAAACGTAATTCAGAGTTTGAATGCAGTGAATGGTGAATTCAATAAATATTTTGTATACATTATTTATACTCTAGATATCAACATGTTTTTCAAAGGGGTTAAATAAAGAACTGATCTAGAGAAACCAAGGGAAAAACAGTCAAGTGCTCAGTTATGCTTGATTTTTCTGATAGAGACTCCTGGAACTGTAATTTCTATTGTCTCACAGCACAATAAGAATGGCACTGCCAGTACATCGTATTGAACTTGATTGTGAAAAATGCCTGATCTTGAAATCCTTTGACTGAGGGCTGAGCACGAAAAAAAGACCTCCATAGGAGAGGGTAGTTCAGGTGCCTTCATGGAAAACCCACTCCCCAGATGATAAGCTCAGATCTGGAACTCCCTAGGCAGTGAGACTTTGGGATGCAGCTGTAGCTCACTGGATTCATCTGGAATCTTTCCATTTATAAGAGGCTTGGAAAAATCTTCAGCATGAAGAAAGACCTACTAGGACACAAAAGGGACCAACTAAGTGACCTGGCAGCAAGCCTGACAGAGTTCAGGATGCATTTGGACAACACTCTGAGGGATATGGAGGGACCCTGGGTTGTCCTGTGCTGGGTCAGGAATTGCACTCGAAGATCCTGATGGGTCCCTTCCAACTCAAGATATTCTATGAACTCTGCTGTCAGCAGTGTATTTCTCTTTTTAGAAGCAGTATTTCTTTCCCAAAGTGAGAAAGTCCCCCGTTTACTCGAGTTTAGCAGTGATCCATGAACTAATCTGTTACTGATTTTATACTAAATACCGTGTGTTCAATAACACTTTAAACATTCTTTGTTAACAGTGAATTTAATTTGAATCCCTTCACAATGAAATAAATGACAAATAAAACTAATTTATAGATCTTTTATTTTCATCTAAAGGAGGATGTCACCTAATCATGCAATCATTTTTACATTAAGGTGAGCAAGGAGAGCAGACAGATAAAAAAAGCCAAATAAATATTCTTGCATTAAGCCAGAAATGTTTTCACCTACATTTGTTAACTGTGAAAATGGCAGCTAGAAGCTACAAAATAGCTTTTACTCATCTGTATATTGTCTTTGCTGGCATCAGATATACCTCACCTCCCCTTCATCTCAGCTTAACATTACTCACTTATGCATGCACAGCATGTGCAAGTGTGAAAAAAATAACTTCTCTTGTAGGAGCTTAAGGTGGATAAATCTTTGATGTACACTGGTAAGCTATTCTAATCTTTGCAGGCACTGTATGAGATATCAACTCTTTAATACTCGTTCCTCTTAGAAAGCTGCACAATTGATCTTGTGAAGATCTTAGTAAATCTAGGATTTACTGCTAGAATAAATTGATACACATCTTTTTAAAGATACTTATAATAATCAGAATGCTTCCATAATGGGCACAACTGCATTATGCCATGTTAAATGCAGCATATTTGTCATCAAATATTTTAAAATTAGTGTGCCGAATATTACTGCTTTCTGTTTCAAATACACCATCAAGCCAATGAACATGGAGCAGGCCCTCAGTTGATGAAAATTGACAGGCTTCCAGGACTTTGTTACTATTTTTTTTTTTCAGTTTGAAACTCTATTAGAATTTCAAATAGCCATTAATGATATATTCCACTTATTATTTAAGATCTATACAGATGGAGACTTTGAAATTCTAATGCATCTCATTGTCTTTTAAGTTTCTCCTACATTTTTCTCAATTAGGCAAAAGAAACACCTTTCCTGCTAAAGTGTTTGTACAAGAATGATACTGAAACAGAGTGCAACCTTTATTTTGATCAGAGCTACCAAAATATTATGAAATTATAATGACCAAGATTGTTATTCTAATACAATTTTTCCTTCACCAAACTAGACCAGTAGATGACTTTAAGGAGTGTAATACATCATCACAAATCGTTACCAACTGGGTAGTGAAATATGGCTTAATATGCTGTCTTTTTCAATTACTATATACCCATGTAATGGTGTGTAACAACATTTTTATCACAAGTGAAAGAAGCTTTTAGCCCTTGTATATCCAAACCAATGGTGTCTGTTTTGCTCAGTTGCTGTGTTTAGTGCTTGTTACAGGAAATCAAAATGCCTGGGTAGGATCTGCTGCTTTGATCCATACTGGTGTTCTGCCTAGCACAATGAGGCCTTTGATTCAGAAATGGATACAACTATAATAGATAAGCAATGAAAGATAATAAACAGTAGGAATTGTAATTGTTGGTGTTTGGATTATTAATGCAGAAACTGCCTCACAGATATTAATCCATTTCACTGGTATCCTCTTGTACCAATTGATCCTCTGCCATTCTTTCTTCATTAATTAGGCTAGGGTATGTAGCAAATTAGGATGAATTCCAGCTCTGCCCACATTATTTGATTGGTTCCTCCCATTCTCATTCAGTGTTTTATACACTCTTGATGAGGGAGTTGGAATTCATGCATCTGGCCCAGTAGCCTGGATAAATACAGCAGCAGCCCTCAAAGGACTATTCTGAATGAGAGAGACAGACATTTGGGAAAAAAACCCCTAAAAAAACCCAACAAAAAAACCCTATCATGGCATAATGAGTTCAGTTTACACAGTAGCTATATAAGCGTAAATGTCAGGGATTGTTTTTTCCCTTCTGACTTTGCTTTGCTTGTACTCACAAACCTTTCTGCCAGGATGGTTCATTTCCTAAATAATCTCAGTGGCCCAGAACCAATGGTATCCTCAACCAAATCGCACCCTGCTGGTCCCTTTCACGTCAAAACTTTGAGGCATTCTGGTTCTTTGTCATTTACAGTTTCTCCACGACACATACAGTATTATTGCCAGTCAAGCCAGACTGTACGTCTTTTGATTTCCTTTGCATTCCTGGCTTGCTCAAGCTGGTCTTATTGAGATCACTGAAGAACATCATTTCCTTATTTAAATAGGATTTGCATTTCTCAGGCTTCTTTAGCAGCCTCTCTTTTGAACGTTGCTTTTGAAGATTTGCCCTGACGTTCCTACCAGGCAAGACCACAAAAGTGAATTGTGGGCTCCGAACGTCCTTCACACTGTTAGCCTGGCAGAGGGCATTATGACATGTGGGGTAAATAACAGTTAGCAGAGATAACAAGGATCTTAATACAGGGAAGCATTAAGATCTCTAGAGCAGCTCTACTGTAAAATCTCAGTGACAGTCTTGGGTTTCTGTCAAGCTACAACAGCTGCAGAAAATTGCTGATGATGTTGGTTCAGATTACAGTAGTGGTAAGTCCAGGCAAACATACACCCAAACAGAGATCAATTCATTGTGCTTTTGGATAAGCTCTCAAAGTGCTCAGGCACCATGCTCTAAAATGTCCCCTGAATTGAGTTTCCTTTCTTTATAGGGCTGACTGATATGGCTGGGATCCAAAACACCTTGAAATCCATGCGAGTGAGTGAAACTTGACACAAAGGCTTGCTTATTAACTTAAACACACTTTCAAAATACCAGGTGCTGAGATAAAGATACATGGTCAGATTCTAACTGCTGCTTCCTCTAGCAGATCTACCCAGATAGACGTATATCAGCTGGAGTCCTGGGCCAAAAGATTTCAAATTCTGCATTAATTCTGTTCATACAGAATATTGAATTTCAGGAGTTGAATCAATACACACAAAGTAGGTCACCCCTGTAGCTGAAAGTGATGAGAGTTCTGTGCTTAGCTCAGGTCTTGCCTAATTGCCCAAACTAGGAACTAGAACTGTGTCTGATCTATCACATATGTCGTTATCTCTTCAAGCCTTATTCTCCCGTAGAGATAATTCAGGGAATGAGGTCCATAGCTATTAGGCAATTCCTTATTTCCAGGAGTACACGACCCACTTTGATCTTGTGGGTTAGTAGGTGGTGGAAGAAGAAATGAGATATTAACTTTATAGCTTCTCAGACAACCTCAGAAATTAAACTATTGTCCTGTATTATCATATATCTCTGTAATTCCTTTGTACTTCTGAACCCCAGGTCACAAACTAGCACACTATGAAGTGTTCAGCAATTTCCATACCATAAATCCTGCTAAGGATGAAAGATTCCCTTCCGAGTATTACTGTCCAATTTCAGTAACATCAGGATTAGTTTATTTAGGTAAGTCTGAGGCTCTTTAACCAAAAATTAACCTCAGAGTTTTGGGGAAATCTCTGAGTAACAGCTATTTCCAGCAATACAGGATTACTCTCTTTTTGTGGCAATCCTCTTTCTGAAAATTCTTCCCATTACCGCCTCCTTGAATAGCAGTGAACAATAATTGGACCAGATCCAAATCTTAGGCAGCATTGAGCATCAGTGATGATTTTTATGGGAAATGTTTTTAAATATGGTATTTGATTCCTAATGAAAAAACAAGTTCTTTGTGTTTATCAGAAAGTGATTTTTGTTCTAAGAAAAAGACAAAAGAGAAAAGCTGATTTTGAAAATAAAACAATGAACCAAGGAAATTTCAAAACCATGCAAGTTAATTTGCCTAAACATAGGAATATTTCAAGATGTATACTCTGAATATTTTGACAACCCAAGAGAAAAAAAAATCGTTTAAGACAGTAACACTTTCAGGAATTATTTCATTTTATTGAAACAGGTAATTCTTGGAGATGTTTTTATATGACAAAACGAAAAATGGGGACAAACCCAAAACAAACCAAAGCTTATAAAATATTTAAAATGCCATTCCACCAGCCCTAATCACAAGTTGCATAAATACCACAAAAATAACTGCCCTGTGTGGCTTATTCATATGTTGTTGGAAACCCACCTAGCCCTGTAGAGAAACTAGTACCCAAAAGGCATTAAATAACAATCTACCAATTTACCAATCTCAAGCTGATATTATGCACATTGTACCTGCATTTCCAAAAATAAAGGAGTCATGCACTTTCTTTTTAAAAGGGCACACGGAGATTCTTAATGAAAAGCTGCTGAGAATCTAAAGCAGTTAAAGGCAACTGTGACTAGAGGAAACCAATTTGTATCCATTGGTTTCACAGCAGGCTGTCATCTCTCTGCCTCTATTCATTTGCTTGTTTTCTGGTTCAGTAAAAACTCTGTTCTACTATTATGATTTAATGGCATGGTAATCTTTATAAACCTACTAGATTTTTCTGGAATATATTTAGGAAAATTAAATGTATAGGGGCTGGCAGCATACTCCTTAATTAAGATTCCTCACGCGTGCGGGTGGGCGCATGTTTGGAATCCAAACCCGTTCACGCTTCTTACTCACAAACAAGGGTCTGGTTGGAGGGGAGAAGCTGATGATACTGCCTCCTAACACCCCACTTCTAATAAAAAAAATTCTGAGCTGGAAGTGTTTTAACAAATATTTTCATTCTTAGATGTGCCAGTGACTCTCAGAGTGAAAGTGAAGAGTTATGATCCTACAATTGCATGGTCTGGAGTGAATTGGGGGTTACTCAAAGTCAAGAATTCAGGCTGCAGTAGGAAGGGGTGAGAGGTTGTGACTGGAATGCTTCTCAGAGCAGTTCCCATATCATGTACAAGGAAATTCACTTCTGGAAGAGGGCTCACAAGGACACACAGTCCCAAGCCTAGAAATGCCACTACCAGTGGATTTGCCAGGGAAAATGCACTATTTTCCAGAGGTTAAACAAAGGTGACGGAAGGGTACTCTAAATAACACGGGTTGTACAGTTTCTACTTCTTTCTTTCTCTTTCTTCCACTCAGGATAAACACCATGCCAGGACAAAAGGGAGAAAAATTAAAAAGAAGCAGATTTAAAAACACCACAACTGCCCAGCAAAAGCAAGTGTAGTGGTAATATCTATGACAAACTGTCAATAGGACAATTTACATGAGATGGAAAACAGTAAAAATATTTCTGTATTTTGTTATCCCTTCTTCTGTGGCACAGCAAAACCAAAATTTGCCGTAAGAGCCTTCCATTTGTGTTTGAGGGTATTAATCTAGCTTAGTCACTACTGGGTGTTAGTATTTCTTACTGGATCTTGCATTCTTACAGAAAAAAGGAGATGTACTCAGTTGTGGCCAAGGCCAAGGCCCTGGCTCTCACACTGCTGGCTGTTTCAGGGATTTCAGCTCCCATCCACCTTTCTTCCCAGGGAAGGGCATTAGATGCTCAGGCAGAAATATATAAAAAAGCTTTTCTCACACTTGTTCATACTCTTCCTAAACTGGCACTCTAGGACCAAGGAAGAAAGAGAGTTAACAACTCTACAAAAACTTCCCTAATATTTTTAATCCATACATGAAAGCCTATTAGCTTGTGAGAACATTTTATCGTGCCTTGCCTACGTCTCCAGAAATCGCTGTTTGCAAAATCAAACAGATCACTTTGGCTGATTGCACAGTAAATCAGTGGCACAGCATTACTTACATACCATTCATTGCATGCTTTAAAATGTCAACCTTATTTTCTCTATGAGACAAACAGCACAATAGTCTCCAAAAATGTCAAGTTTGTCTTGGTTTTCATCCCTCTGAATTCACACTGAATGGACAAACAACCTGGTCATGCACAAACTCCTCCCTTGGAATGTCCTGAAAGTGTCAGCAGCTTTCCCAGAAATAATGTTAAAAGCTGCATGATGTTATTGATCTACTTAGAGAATGCCAAAAGCCATAAACATTAATCAAAAAAACCCAACCGTAGTCACAGTCCTTGATGCCTAAAAGAAGGGAAAAGAAAACCTACTTATTATTCTATATCAGCTGTACAAGACGCCAATAAATGTTTGAAGCCTTATATCAATCTCTGATTTCTTTAGTGTTTTGAATGACATGGCTTTCCTGTTGTTGGGAAGCCAACATAAAGCCTCTGCAGCTCATGGGCCCATTTAAGTCAGTTTTTACAGCAGTGAATATCAACAAATGAATTTTCAACCTGTGAAAGCAACCAGGAAAAAAAAAACCACCAAAATTGAAAATCTAAGCAGGTTCCTACTGTATTGACAACATTACAAATGTCTTTTTTCTTGCTATAATTCAATTTACAATTGGCCTTAGGGAGAAAATCAACATGACCAAATTACATCTGGCAAGTCTGAAAAAAACCACTTGAAGGCGTTCTCTGGATAGATACCAATCCATTCATAGTAGAAAAAAAGAAAATAGTCAAAGAAACAGAGGCTGAAATAGTAAATAACTTTGGGGAGACACCATAGCTTATACTCTGACCTTTGGTCACTCAGGCCAGGTCCCGAAGAAATGCTTTGGAGAGTCTCCTTCTAGATAAGATTTTGCAGCTAAAAGACCCTGAACCACACTCAAGAGAAGCACCCACCCAGAGCTTTTCAGAAAAGCACTGCCTTTCCCTTCCCAGTTTGCTATCACAGCTTCAATACCAGCAATGATAATTTATCCCTGAACAAACTGACATTTTGTGTTGGTAAAACCACCTGTGCTGAGGGTCACTGTACACTGAGCCACAAAAGGAAACTAACTGAAGAGAAACAGCAGCACTGCGTGTTTCATGTCACGGGTAACAGCAGAATCTGCACCAGGAAAAAGAGTTCCTCCGTCCTCTCCCAACTGAGAATTAATATCTTCCCCTCTACTCTTCACCTGGATACCTGCACTGATGCCATTGTTTTGTTAATCCTTTCCTCTGAAAGATAACACTATATTAGAAAATAACTAAACATTTCTTCCAGAGACAACTCATTCTCTTTAAGAAGAGGTCAAAACACAGGAAACCTCAACCCACGTTTCTCTGTCTCATTTCTTCTAAGTGTTGGGAGAACTGCACTGACTCTACTCTCTAACAGCTCTTCAATTTTTTGTCTCCTTCATTTACCTTCTAGTCAGTAAATCTATTATTGGTAAAATGCGTTGGCCTGGGATAAGCCTATTCCTGTTATCAACATTTCTCCTATTCTAAAAAGGATTTAAATGGTGACTAATAGCATTTGTCTTAATCATTTTTGCAATTAACTCTGCAAACCTATCTAGTTGAAAGATATGGAAATAATTAAAGTGGACATTTACATTCTTTTCATTTTTCTTCTTTCCCATTATCTTTAGCAAGACATTCTGGGGCTTTTTTTTCCTGAAAAAAAACCAGTAATAGGAAGAAAAAAACCATTTTCAGAAAGCACATTGGGACAATTGTACAGGAGGCTAGAAACCTCCTTTTGGTTAAGTTACAGCATCTTGGTGCAATCCAGGGCACCTTTATTAGGCCCAATCTTTACTGTAAATTGGAATACAATCCAAAGTCTCTCATACAGTCAATTATTAATCCCTATTAAAGTTTTTTTTATTTGTTTGCATTTCCTAAGTGTCTGAGTCACAGGCCAAGATCCTACTCTGCTACATTCTGTACAGACTTGGAGATTTAGGCATATGCTTTTGGATGCCTGCCAAATAGTTGCCATTGCCTATAAGTTAGATAATGATTTTGGAAGAATAATGGAAATAATTGTTTCTGCTCAATCAGCCAGCCTCTGCTCCCTCTTTTCACTCGAACTCCACAACCTCCATGAGAGTGAAGGTAAATGGCTGACTGGAATGCACCTGGGCCACCAGCTTGGCCCTGCACTGGAAAACTCTCAGGCATGGCAAGGGCAAGAAGAGGGCCACCCTGAGCCTGCCCACCCAAGGGGGAATGAGAACCCACCTGAGTTTGGGAGTCTTTGTTTCAGCTTTTGGCACTGTGCAGCTGCAATGTCACCAAAGACGATTGTTTCCCTTCACATAAGATCTTGGATGGCAACCTGGGTGATGCCTAACCCTGGATCAGCTCCAGGATAGTTTAGCCCTGCCAGGAGAATCCATGGGTGTGTTCTCAGAGTAGTTAAGGCCTCTGACACCACCCTAACCAGAGGTTCACCCAAACTGCCAAGGTAAGAAATTGGTCTGCAGCAGGGGGTTCAGGGAATGAGACTGATTTGAACTCATTCAGGCAACAGTCCAGTCTACCTTTAACTCTACTTATTATGGAAAGGACCCTAGGGAGATTAACCTCACTGGACTAACCTCAGCTGTTGTGTATCTTTTCCTAAAGCTTTACAGTGCAGGTTAGCTTAAGCTAATGGATATTTTTCCTCCCTATTAACTGTGACACTTACAGCATCAACAGTTCCTCCTCTCCATACACTTTTACTACAGTCCCTTGCAGGAGGAAACGCTGTGTCTGTGATCTCTTCGCCAGTCAAAAAGGGGTTTGATTTCTCAGCCCATTAACACACTTCTTGAAGGAGTTGTCTCTCACATATTGTGCTTTTGGGAATGGATAGATTAAAAAAAAATAAAGAAATTAAAAAAAAAAAATTCTCCTACCTTTCTTCTGGAGGTGAGGATGTCTTCACATGCTTGGTTAGGACAGCCCTACTATTTATCTCCTTGATGTTAATTTGGACAAATACATTTAAAATCAAACGAAAAAAACCCCTTAACAAATCTCCTTTTTGTCCTATTAGAAAAGCTCATCTTCTCAATCCAATCAATGTCGGCAGCAAATCCATAAAAAGTAACAATATATAAAACGTCATAGATTTGGCTCCAACAGTTTAATTAATTTAGTCCATTTGGGAGTAGATGACAAGGCTTTTTCTTCAGAAACCTTCATTGATTCCTTTTAAATAGTGCTGACACAAGTGGCAGTAACTCAAATTAATGACAGAAAAAGTTCTACTTTGGGTCGAGATTCCTTAAACAGTTCAGGCTATAATCAGTATTAATACACCCAGATGTAACATTTGTGTTATATATATAAACAGAATTGAGAAGGGTTTTTTAGTGCGAAATTAAAATAATGAGGGAGAGCTTCCATGCTTTCCTTCCACTTCTCTTAATGTTCATATGATCAGTTGTCTGACTCGTTTTCTGTCTAATATAAGAAAATGCAACAGCTTTCCCAAAGATGTTGAAGAGGAATCTGTGAACAGGAGATCAAAACTTGGAGGATACATAAATAGCCTAAATTATTTATTAGAAGCTACTCTGTGCCTGGAATTCAGAAGGATAAATTACTTCAGAGAAAATAAGAATCTTACTTCCTTTGATTATGATGATAATTAACAGTTATTTGCATTATGGCAACAAAGTGGGTTTATTTGTGTACACACATAAAAAAGGGGTTTGACCCAAATCTGAAGCTTCTGTTTACAGGTATACCAAATTAATTTTTTGTTGACACAGAATTATTTCATTCACCTTCCAGGGACGAAAATGTAAACAGGTCCTCAGATGAAGTCGGACACAAAACATTAGCAGATGGGAGAAAGCCCAAATTCGCTGTGCCTGGTTTGATACTCCCATTCATCAACAGCAACTAGCAAGTGCCTTAGCCTGATGCTTCTGCCCAAACTAGCAGAAGTAAACACATCAGCAGCTTTGACACTTAACTGACTACACAATGAAGCTTCAGAGGGGACTGTCCATGGAGAGGAACAGGACAGGTCTCTTCCTTGCAGCTGTGGCAGTCCCAAATGCAGACCCAGGAGGAGAGTGGCTGAGGAGGTACCACTGCACAGAAGTCAGCTGCAACAGCAGTGATTTTGAAGGGACATGAAATACCTACTTTATAGTATTAAGGATAGTTTTATAAATATATTTCTTAAGAAAACTACAGTATCTTCATTATTTGATGTTTTTTAAAAGCCTGAAGACACTGTCAGGAGCTGAGCTTGAGCTGGTGGAGAAAATGGACTAGCTGACCTCTCAAGGTCTCTGAAATACTATTTCTGATTCACAAACAGAGAAAAATGAATTCTGCCTGTGGAAGGAAAGCTTGAATTGTGAAGAAATTTACATAGGAGGGAAAGGATTTAAAGCTTTGCAGAAGGATTAAAGTTTTCTATGAGCTCCAGCATAAAAGTAGTACTGTTAAGTGAAAACCTTTATACAGTTAAACAGCACCCTCATCCTTCAGAGAAAAACCATTTGTAGATAAGAGACACAGGCTTCCAAATCAGAGCAAAGGTCACTTTCATGGTGAGTTTGAATGAAGATTTAGACTTGCCTTTGGATTTTCATTTGTTATTGTACCTTCCTGCTTCTCCATTTCACGGGGGATAAGTTTTTTACAAGACTATTGCATTAAGAAAAGGCACTGGAAAAGGTGAAGGCAGCCCAGTGATAGTGCACGGAGCAATAGGAAGCACTCAGAATTTGGAGTGAGCCGAAGGAATCTGAGCTGTGCACCGAGGAGAATAACATATCACTGAGATAAATTCCCTTGCTCACTCCAGGTAGCACAATCATCCTTCATTACACACTCCAGCCCAAGTTTGCAAAATGAGTAGCAATTCCAGTTGCCTGCATTTCTGTCACTTTGGGCTGACCTAGATTCCAAGGAGCGAGGAGGGGGGAGTGAGGAGTGAATATCCAGACCTTAGAGTAAACCTCCTGGGATCAAACTTCTGAAAGTCTGGTGCAGAGCTATTTTGGGTTGAACAAACATAAAGCTGACACAGTAAAGAATGCTGCCACCAGGTAATTAAAGTTACATCTTTTTAGCTGGCCTAGAAGTTGGTCTCAGACTGACTTCATCTATTGTGAAAGAAAAATAAAACCAAAGCCTATACAAGAATAGATGACCCTGCATGTTATCTCAAGTGAGCCACACCAGGACCTGAGGCAACGGCACAAGTGAAAATAAGTTGTGTACCAAATACTTGTGTCACTTTTGTTTTCCCAGTTCAAATTACTTTTTTTTTTCTCATTTATTAACTCATATATAGCCATGTTTATTGGGAAAGCCTTCAACACGACACTGGAGCAAGGCTAAATCGCAGCCATAATAAGATACTTTTCTCTGTGAAAGTATCTACTTTTATCTTGTCAGATAAATCATGTTGTCCCTAGTTCAAAACTGTAAAAGATGAATCTGTCTGATTGTTGCCACAATTCAAAATGCAGACTTGTCCTCAAATTATGCTAAAGCTTTAAGGCTTTCCACAAAAGATCCATAGCATAATCTGAATATTCAAGTACTGGTAAACCTCTCTCAAATCTTTGCTGCATAGGAAATGTTAGGATCAGGGAACGTAGCCAACAATGCCAGCCATCTCACACTCTCTTAAAGGGCTGCAGCAAGTCATGAGAATTCATGAGGAGAGCTGTTTAAAAAAATTTATTCTCTCTCTCATGTGAATTTTTTTTTTCTTCACCTGCCTTCTCTCCCATCCCCCAATCTTTAAATATTTGTTTCCCCTTGCCCCAAATATAGATGTTGCTCGTAGACATTTCCTTCAACAAAACCACTGATTTTTGCCAGGATAATCCATGATTTTACTCCCTAAAAAAACCAAAATCAAACCAAACCACTGTACTAGAATATGAATTTTCTGAATAAAATAGGTTTGGTCATAGTAAACAGAGAAGAACAGAACTGTGGCTGACTTCCTTTCCCCTTCTTCAGCTACTGCCTGGATTTGGGAACTTCACATTCTCCTGTACTTCTTTAAAAGAAAGGATAAAAATAGCCCTAATGAGCAGCTCTGTAACTACAAACAGCAAGTATTTCAGTCAGAAAGAAATGTCACTGTTAAGTTTTCAGTGGTTGTTATATATAACAGCAATTTAAAACATATAGTGTAAAAATGATGAAAGCTACCTTGACAGGGGTGCTTTTAAATCTGTAAGATTTATGGAAATATAAAATAAATATTTAGCATGTTGATTTTACATGTAGGAAGGAGTCAAATGCATGCCATTACCAACATCTACCCTCCCTCCCCCACCACTGTCTTCAAGGCAGTGAAAGACACCTCACTGTTGTATGTGTTCTTTTATTCCTTTGTGTCTAGAGACACTCATATGCATCATTATTTAAGAATAAATAAAAAAACCCCTGGCGCATTATTGAGTGGCACAGAAGAGTTCAAATGGAATTGAGAGCCTGTTCTTGTCACCAGGTACATTGTGTAGTAGGAGATGGTTTCAAATACTAAATAATGCTGGAGACAAGGGAACAAATATTCCCTGTGAATAGGTATGGAGTTAATTGAAGGTTGGCCTATTGTTCTACCACTGTAATCCAAAACACACCTGCAAGGGCTTCCTTCCTCTTCTGATTCACATACACAACCATCGGGGGAGGGGAGGAAGGGGAATTAGAGAAAAGAAAGGAAGTAAAAGGAAGGGAAGAGAGAGAAGATGAGAATAAGAAGAATCTTGGTTTTTTCCTCCCTAATCTAAAAAGAGTTAATCAAAGTAAAATGTATGTTGCAATATCGGGGAGTGGGGGGCAGGGAGGGGAAACAAGCTTAAGAGATTAAGTGCATAAATGGAATGGAATTTAGCCACATGCCATTACAGTCAGTAATAGAGATTTTTTTTTCCTCCCCCAAACAAATATCACAAATAGAACCAAACAGTAAGGGATAATTTGGGGTGGTAGTTCTGAAGTCCTCTATTCAATGTCAAGAGAATGCATGAACAGTGATGCATGCTATCTGGCTGAGAAAAGGGAATTCTAAAGTAGGCTCCGTTCTTCATGGCCAGACAATTTCTTTTTTGTGTTCTGCCAGAACTCTAATTGTAAAGCCCCTTTCAATTGCACCAATCAGCCATGTCTTTCAAGTTGGCTCCCCCCATTCTATTATTCAGCTGACAAGCTGTTATAAAAAGAGAGATTTTTCCACATAGGCAGAAGCTATATGAAGATAAGTGACGCCAGCTACATTTAAATTTAAAAAACAGATTCTTTCATAAAATTTTAGGTTGCTGTCATTCACTTCTTATTTTATCAGCTGGTAACTGGAAACACTTTCTCCCCTTAAAGAATAATAAAAGGAGATAAGCTAGTGAAATACCTCTGAGTAGGAGTACAGACAAAACAGTGTTGTAAGAATAGGAGAGATTTTAACCAGCTCAGAATAAAAGGACTGTAGAATATTTCACACCATGGAAAAAACTGACTGCCCAATCCTAGAGAACAAGATATCATATGTTTTCCTGATTGATAAAAAGCTGAGGCTTCTGAGTCTGATATTGTAGCCAAATAATGGCCGCATAATCCACATCTGGGGAAAAAAAAAAAAGATGCAGAGAAAAAAAATGCTGGGAGTGACATGTTTATTTTGGTTTGATGAAGTCATATCATACCTTTGTTACAAAGGTGTCTGAATTTTCTGAGGCCAGATTCTTCTCTTACTCCAAGTTAGTAAATGACTCATTTGATTCCAATGGTTTTATTTGAGATTGGCTCCAGCAAAGAGCAAAATGCAAGCAGAAACTGCCAGATGATTTACAGCTTTGTGTGTGTAATATTCTTGCACAGGGTATTCCAGGGTTATGGACTGTCCAGAGAGGTTTGCTGGACAGAACGATGTGAGAATAAAAAAGGAAGATTAGGGTAGGTATCATTTTTGATGGTTTTCAAGCTTTCGAGGTAAGATCTGATGTTTCACACATCCTCTGGATATTCAAAAATGTGAGACTGGCTGTTCTGCTGACTTGAGAGAAAACACGCTGGGTTTTCTACATTAGTTTAATGGAGAAGAAAGGAAGTTAA
This sequence comes from Pachycephala philippinensis, assembly GCA_013397055.1. NCBI lineage: Eukaryota > Metazoa > Chordata > Aves > Passeriformes > Pachycephala > Pachycephala philippinensis. The sequence goes on along the minus strand of VWZT01005940.1, from coordinate 1,387,284 downwards.
ACAGGAGTGACTGAAGATATTCCATAAATAAGAAGTAGCAGCAGAGTGCATCAGAAAGTGTTTTCCAGAATAGAATTAATAAAATATATGGAAATGGAACTGTTGGACATTTGCATGAGAAACAAGAAATGCATTGCAAGAAGAAAAAAGGTGTTCTCCCATCTGGAAAGAGACCAAAATTCAGGCAGACCATTAGGAGAGACACATTCTACACAGTATAATTTCCATTAAGCTGTAGTTGCCACGTGCCCAGTCATAATATACAGATCAAAGGAGTTGAGACGGTTGGGGAGTGATGAGGTATCATGGAAACCAAGAGAACAAATGAAAACAAAATTCATAATAGAGACCAAGTTACAAAGGAGCTAATGAAGGCCATACCCCAGAAGAGTATTTAGACAGGACAAATATCTGCAATATTTTCACAAAAATCAGGGGGAGAGGGGAGGCAGAGAAATCAAAAAAGTTCAAAGAACTTAGGTTTTCAGTACACTGGACAAATAGTTCAGTCACAATATTCTCCAAACAAAATGCACCTTTTTTCTGTCAAGAATATGTAATCCCAATATGCATCCTATCAAAGGGAAAACTAAGCCAGAAAAAACCCTTAAAAATCCAAATGGAGCAAAAGGTTTACACTCCTGCATTTACAGAGTTAGTTTTCTGAATGATGGTGAAGCGAAAGAGAAATGAATGATTAATCCAAGACTGTAAAGTGGGTCAGTGCAGACTCAAGAGTTTAAGGTTCCTACTGTGTCCTTCAACTATTAGACTTAAATTCTTTGACAAAGCTGTCACTATGAAATTAGCTAGAATAGTCCTGGTTCCTACCTTTTATCAAAAATTGGTTTCAAGTATCTTATTGCAACTCTCACCCCTTCGTTTTACCCTTTTGTCCAAGCAGAATATGCATCTATCACACAAGCTGTTATTGGATCAGATAGAGAAATAGAAAATTGTATTCTGTGGGTAAAGAACTCCTGTCAGATACATTAGAAATTGAGAAAACAACCAGTCATGATTGATTGACTGGTTATTCACGTGAACCCACTAGGAAATGCAACCTCACTTTATCAGCATGCTCTCATTTCAGGAGTGCTATGGCTATTGGTTTAAGTAAGCTATTTTCCCCAAGAGTATTTATTTATTTTTTACCCAGAATTTTCTTGTACTGAGTACTGAGCCCCAGCAGAAATTAGCCTGGAGGACTTCATCCCTCTATTTTGCTTCTCAGCATTTCCCAGAGGGCTGTTTTCTAGTTTCCACACCATTTTAAGGTGGTTAGGACAACTGTTTATGCATCAGTGAAGAGTCCAGGTATCTGACTGGACTTGGGGATTTCATTAAGTGGAGAAACTCCTGAAAAGTAGTTGGTCCAGCATGTCAGTCTCACCTTGACTAGAGAAGCCACTGACAGAACCTTGGTGACAGAAAACATGAGCTCAGAAAGAGCAAAAAGCCTGCAGGTAAAAGGGTGTATTTTTTCCAGGTATTTCTTTACTTATCCAGCTCAACACAGCAGCATCAGTTTAATGCCCACCATTTTTAAAAAGTTTTCCAATACTGTGAAATATCTTTGTTTGCACTCATATTTCCATGTACTTGTGACAGTTCAACATTCAGCATGCGCTGCACCACATCATGAATGTTCCTTAGCAGGACTGCTGAAAAAAAAAGGTACTGCAATAAATTGAATCTTGTCAATACAACAGTTTGCTTACGCAGGATATCTCTTATGTCAATTAAAAGATCATAGAATCATAGCACAGTTTGTGTTGGAAGAGGCCTTAAAGATCGTCCTGTTCCAACCACCCTGCCATGGGCAGGGAACTTTCCACCAGACCAGGTTGTTTAAAGCCCCATCCATCCTGGCCTTGAACACCTCCAGGCCCGGGGAGTCCACAGCCTCTCTGTGCAACTTGTTCCAGTGCCTCGTTACCCTCACAGTAAAGAACACCTTCCTTATATCTAATTTAAATGTGCCCTCTTGCAGCTTAAAGCCATTACCCCTTGTCCTATCACAACATGTCTTGAAAAATGAAAAGTTCCTCTCCAGCTGTCCTGTAAGCCTCCTTTAGGTACTGGAAGATGTTGTAAGGTCTCTCTGGAGCCTTCTCCAGGCTGAACAGCCCCAGCTCTCAGTCTGTGTTCATAGGAGAGGAGCTCCAGCCCTCAGATCAGGTTCATCACCCTCCCTCTGGACTTTTTCCAACAGGCCAATGTCCTTCCTGTTTTCGGAGCCCTGGAGCTGGATGCAGCACTTGAGGTAGGGTTTTACAAGAGCAGAGCAGAGGGGCAGAATCCCCTCCCTCACCCTGCTGCCCACGGTGCATTTGATGCAGCCCAGGACACCTTTGGCTTTCTGGGCTGCAAGCGCACTCTGCCAAGTCATATTGATCTTTTCATCCACAAACATCCTCAAGTCTTTCTCTCTAGGTCTAGTCTCAATCCATTCTCTGTCCAGCATGTGTTTGTGCTTGGGATTGTCTTGACCCAGGTGCAAGACCTTTAACTTGGCCTTGCTGAACTTCATGAGGTTTGCACAAGCCCAGCTCTCCTGCCTGTCTAGGTCAGATGATGAGCACAAAGATTTTTTTCTGTCTGTGAATGAAAAACCTCTAGGGAGAGGGAGGAAAATCTGTCTGTTAAAGGAAAGCAGACCAGAAATCAGAATAAAAATCTCAAAAGATGGAAAACTTCTCAATGAACTTGTTTTACACATCATTAAAATCAAAATTTTATTTCTCTAGCTGTGGCTTTCTAGACCTGGCTTGCTAACAAATGCACAGCAAGGATAGACAGACGAATGTCAAAATTCCTGAGCCTCATATCCTAGCTCATCCTATACCTGCTTCTGTGGGTGACAGGTGATAGAGACTTTGGAGGATGGGTCTTGCTATTTTTGCAGATGAGCCCTCTCAGTGCAGCTTCACCCCAGCCTGGAGCCAGCAGGGCCAAGTGATCCCATTACAGAACCAGGGAGACACACTGCCCTTCCCCATTAATAAACTTATACCTCATCTGAGAGACTTCATTCATGGCTTGGGAACAATAGCTACAACAGGTCCCAAAAGTATTTTCACTTGTTAGTGGAAAAAGGAATTCATAGGAGAGGGTAGATGAGCGAACCTGGCAAATTTTAACTGTGTTTCACTACTGCTGTCAGACGAAAAGGAGGTATGTTATAGTTGGAAAGGGACCAGAAAGCTTAAGAGAATAAGATATAAGCCATCCATATCAGTAGCAGATATGGAATAACCCACCCACAACAGAAGTGATCAGTTTAATTTGATTTGTTGTCTGAATGATATAAAAATATTTCCCCAAATACATTTAATAATGTAGATTTTTTTGTTGTTCATGAAAACATGCAGTGCTCTCTACAGTCCCGCTTACAATCTGCCATTGGCTGCAGCCATGGCTTCCACAAGGAAATCATGAGCTGTGTGAGAAAGTATTTCTGCTAGCTGCTTGTGTATGCCATTGGGTACCCTTTGCTTACACTCTGAAAAAAACCCAGATGAATAAAAGGTCAGATCTGACTTTTTACATGCACTTTGTGTACATTACAGTGTTTCCTCAGCCATTTCCTCAAACAGATTTTTAAAGTTCTCTCTTGACAGGCAAATCAGTATTTTCCTACAATCTGAACAAAATTAGATTCACATGACAGCCTTCTTAATGCTGACTAACAAGTACCCTAACCATGTTAATGCATTTCAAGGGAGCACATGTGACTATTTTGCAGCCCAGAAGCATTAATACAGGGACACAGATAGCATTATTTGCTACGTCCTGGGCCCATTTTCTTCTTCACAACCTATAAATACCATGCCTGTCAAATCCTGACAGTGTGGTAGCATGGTATCAGGATTTCTCTGCAATTGAATGTCATTTGAAAGTGGCATATTTTAATTAGCATGATTCTAGGCACCACCAGCCATGTTAAAGCTGCACAAAGTTGTGGACAAATTGTATCTGATCCATATTCAAAAAGAAAAAAAGTTTTGCAAGAACAATGTACTGTACCTAAATGTTAACATTTTGCTAGATTTTTAATTATTAATCTATTACAAGGAGTCAGAGATATTTCTCTGTCTAAAAAAACCTTATTTTTTTTTTTTACAAAACTGTACTAGGTAGTTATGCTTACCCTTAGTGCTAATGTAACCATCTTTGTCTGCACTCAGTGCTATAAACTGTTTACAAACACAGCAAGGGAACCAATGGGAGCCTTTTCCATTTAGGTCACTGCTTTGGAGTTAAACCAATGCCATGAACTTTTGAAACTCCCAGCCTCAGAGTGGCACTGGGCATGATTTAATGAGCATTCACAGTCATAACAGAATCTGATCTATGCAAACAAATAATGCTTAATAAAACAATTACATCATGCATGAGAAACAGCTGCGGCAGCAAATACTCTGTGGTTACTTGTGCAATAAGAAAGGTTTAAAAAAGAAGAGTTAGGCACAAAATGTTCAGTAGATCTCAATTATTTCTTCCTTTTTCCATAGCGTTACGTGAATGCTGTAAACCTAACATAATTTCACAATAGAACCTGATACATTCCTGTTTGTGGATGACTTAAAAAAAAAAAAAAAAGCTAATCTGTACTGTACCAGAATAATACAGTACTATTATTTTTGTGTCTGTATGCACATACATATATGTATGAACAGCAGATGCTATGGTTATGAATGCTTTCAGCCCATCTATTTTCTTTCAGTAAAATCCTAAGATAAACACATGGACACATATAAACACTATGAAAAGAAAAACTGCATTGCAATACAAACCTAAGCCAACACTCATCGAAGGGGCTGTTTGGAAGCGCTTTATCCCAAGGCAGAGGAGCAGCAAACCCAGCCCTTGATTCACAGGGCAGCCAGGGACAAAGAGCGTGAGGCTTCCCAGGAAAAACAGGGCTTGGCTTTCACCTCTACAGCACTGCACATGAACACTTTCAGCACTGACTGCAAACAGGCCACTCACCCCCTGGGATGGAGAAAACATTTCAGTTTGAGAGACCCAGGACAGGATTTAAATGTGCTGTATCGTCAAACCACACCACTGGCACCCAGGAAGACACAGGGTAGTTTCAGGGTCCAAGGAGTGTTTTTATTTTGGTATTATGTTAATATGGGGTGAGACTACTTTGGTTTCTCAAAGTTTGACTAGAACTTTTGGTAACATACAGCAATCCTAATTAAAAAGAAAAAAGACATTTCATCAGATTAAATATTGTATTCCTCCACCCCTAAGTGAAGTGTATCAACTGCAAACATTTTCATGCGAAGGAGAGAAATAGGGCAGGAGTATCCAACCCATTTTAGCCATCTACTCAACAGTACTGATGACATTGATTATATTGACTAGACTTCCAAGGTGACTACCTCAGATAAATATTACACCGTGTCTTCACCTCTGGACAAGAAGATCTGTCGTTTGTTGCCTGGCTTGTGATCCAAGTCATATAACAGTGTCACATGGTTCCAGGGGCATATTATAATGAAGGACTATTAAAAAAGAAAAGTTTAAAAAAAACATTTTAAAGAAAGAAATTTCCTGCTCAAATACATGTAGCATTTGAATTGCAAGGAGTTTCCTTTCAAAATGACTTAAGCAGAAAAATTCACTTTCTGTGAAAATATATTGCTATTCCAAGGGTTGAGAAATAGTCTAGTGCAGATTAAAACATTTTGGCGTATTGAACTGAACCAACATGCATTATATGCTCAGTTTTGGACACTGCCAACCTCTGCAACAAAATGCTCTATGGAAGCTGCTATTTTGATGCTCTGTGCCCATGGTCTCTCCTGCAGCCTGACCTTGTCTGACCTGTATTTCCTACGCCATCCCACACAGGTGGTCTCCTGGGGCCCATCAGGAAACAGTAAGATTTCCCCTGATTCTGTTTTCACTTAGACTTGCCCACTCTCTCACTCCTTTCCTGTTCCTGTGCCCTGGATTAGGAGAGCTCTTGTCTTGACTTCATCTGGACCATGATGAGGAAAGCCACTTTTTCCCTTTCTCACTTTCTCTAAGTAAGAAATAATGCTCCTTCTTCTCAGTGTGCATTAGTTTAGCTTTCCTTTTGTTGTCCTAATATTTCTGTCTGTAACCCTGATGTGAGCTCGTTGCCTCTCCAAGCAACCAACAACAGTAGCAAGGAAAGAGCAGAGGCCCTGCTGGTCTCAGACATCGATGAGCCCCTGCTGCGAATGCAAGCTCTCCTTCAATCACACAGCAAGGGACTCAAACGACTCATACTGCTTCCTAAAGATCAGTATGATCCATAGATGAGTGTAGAAAAAGGTTTTGGTATCAAAAATATTTGGTATGGCATCTTTTGAAGACCCTGCATCATCTGCCATTTGTTCCTTTTTTGTTTTTAAGGGGTGGCTGGGAAGCAGGATAACATTCCTTTTGACATCATTGTTCCTACAGTGGAGAAACAAACCATTCATGGTCTTCTCCCTCTGTGGCAGCAATATGGAGCAATACGCAGGGCTCATTCCTTCCTCTTCTGGAAAACCTGTACTTTGCTTGGCAACACAATGGTAAAGGGAGGTCTGTTCTTGAATTAAGAAATTAGAAATGTGGTAATTTAATCAAGTAGTTCATTCAGGAAGGATGTTTCAACAACCAAAGCAATCACGGAAATTAAAATTTTGAAGATATTTCACAGAGCAACTACCAGTGACTGGTGGGGTCTCCAAAAACTGCTGTTGTTTTCCGTTAATGGCTGCCATTTGTTTGTTCCTCCCCTCATACAGCAGAAGTACCCTATAGCTGCACCAGTACAGTAGAGGCATATGTACAGCATTGACAAATTAAATTATGGAGAAGAGGAAGCTTGCCTTGACGTCATTTGGTAAATGAGACAAAAAGTAAGAAGAACAAAAAATTCATGTTTCTTTGGCCTATGCTTTGAATAGTGCATACAGACTTAATTAAACAACTCATGCTCAGTTGTAATCCAAATTTCCTTAGTACAGCACATAACTTCTGTGTCTCAATTCCTCAACACATGGTGAGAGGAAACAACAAAAAAATATCATTACATCATAAGTTGCAGTTTATCAGTGCTTAAGTGAAAGTGTAGAAGCTTTAGTAAAAGTATTAGTATGTATTGATTTATGCAGCCTTGTATGAAACAAAGCTGTCCATGAACTCGTAAAGGCAAACTAGAATTAATTCAAACTTTGGTTAAATACTGGGCAAAGCTTAAGGTTTCTGGTCTAAATTACTTCATCAAAGACAATACCTAGGAACAAACCAAGAACAAAGACCAGCAGACAGAGAGCTATGGGCAAAAACGGAAAGAATTTTTATGCTTTCCATGGCTGAGGAAAATTTTCATGCCACACAAAGCAAGAGAGGATATATTATAGTTCCTTGAGGTATAACCTTTCTAAGACTTGTGGAGAAAACAGTGGAAAAATGTCACTCTTCCTGGGAACAGAAGAATTACTTGTGGTTCTCCAGCTTTGCTTATAAAAGGCTCTTGAGTCCCATATACTTCTTTAGTCTAGTATTGGGGATCACTAGTCTAACCAAAGCAAGGTCTGACTGGAAGGAGTTCAGTACCCACTGCTGTAAAGCATTATAATAATAAAGCCAACTCAAAAGCAATTTTGTTTCAGAGAAAAATAGTTTGGGCTTTTGTTTTTTAATTTTATTTTAAAGCTGTATTTGAATAACATATAAACACTCTTCCCTTTTAAATATTTATTTGAGAGAGTTTATTTTTTCCTGATTTGTTTTCTGGAAGATAAAAAACATTAATTTGATATTGATCAAAGATTAGATTAAAAAAGGTACTTCTCACAAGTTTCTGTGAAGCCGCAAAAAATACCTTCCCCTTAAAGAAATTTCAAGTAATTTAATTCTATGATTCAGACCAGGGATGAGTAAAAAGTAAACAACATGCCAAAGCATTCAATATCTTCCATATTTCCTTCAATATGAAGCCTATCATTGGAATATAAATAAATTAAATATATGTTTGTTAAGCACAACAAGAACAGTTTAAAATTCATTCAATAAAATGCTTAGTGTCTGGAAAGTTGACATAAAGACACTTTCAAAAGATTTCCATTACCAGAGATCTTCCAAATTGGCACATCCTGCTTAGGACAAGGAAGTGTTAAGATGAAATCACTGCTTAGTTTTGAAAAAAACTTTGTACATATGGGAGGGGCCCAGAGTGGGGAAAAAAAATAAAAGAATAGAGATATGAACTTACCTTTTGTCATACTGACAGGAGAATCTTCAATGCCATCACTTCATGTGGAAAAAGGAAGAGAACTTAATCCAAACCTTTAAATTTTAAATTTACTCTCTTTTATTTTTTTCTTTTTTATGCAAGGAAAGAAGAAAACACCTTTTGCTCCCCAAAATGTAAAGTCAGTATAAATTCACTGAGATTTCAAGATAAGATTCTCTCAAGCTTTTTCTAGAAAAAGATTCTCTCAAGCTTTGTCAAGAGAAATAAAAGAAACTCCACTTCCCTGCATAATCGAGGACTTTCGACTGTCTTAACTTTCTTCATGCTAAAAGAAGTTCCCAGTTTTCGCTTATGAAATGAAGGCAAACTCCAGCTAAAGGGTATGAAAGTACAAAAAATTTGCTAGACTCTTGTGCCTATTAGATTTTTTGCCAAGAATATTTTTCATTTTAGCTTTTCTCAAAAAAACCCAACAAATTTTAAGTGAGATCCACACAAACAGATCCTAGTAGAGGTGGACAGTGTATCTCCAAATACACTAAACTCTGTTAGACTTTATGTGTTCTGCATTTTGAGATAAAGTTTAAATGCTAACTTACAGCTTCAGGGTATTCTTGTTAATCTAAATTTCCATTTTATCTTAGCCGCGAGGTACATGCAAAGAATACAAGCTTTTGAAAATAAAATATTGTCTAAATATCTCTGGCATTTACTTCAATTTAATTTTAGTTGGTGGAGCATTTCCAGCAGTTCTGCACAACCTTTTGGAAATTGGATGGAAGTTCATAGAACCCCTCAGAGGAAGGGGTAAAGCACTGCATTGATGACTTTTCCCATTACCAGAGAATTCCTTCAGGGATGTGGCTGTGGTGAGCCTGTGCCATGGCTATGCAAACATGCTAAACCTGTCAAGTCTATTCAAAGGACAAGCTTTAAGTGAACCTTCATTTACTCCCTTGGTTATTATCACCACATTACTCACTCATTTTTTCTAGAAACCTTTGTTCTTGTTCGGATTAAAAACTGCCATTCTAAAAGCAATAATACCTTGTACATTATGCTGTAATACAGTTTCATTTTTCAATATCTCCTGACGATTCTCATGATTTTCATGTTTGTGACTAGAACAATGTTGTGAAGAATATAAGCAAGAGTTGAGTTGGTTATCCAACTAAAGTCAGAATTATGACTTTTAAGGTGAAAGCAAAATTAAGAGGGTAATGTACTCCAGTTGAAAGAAAGATAATTTCTATCCTGGATTCTAACAGAGAAATATTACATGCTACTGGCAAAGTATTGTGTTAGCTGGAACACACCTGGTGCATCAAATATTAAACTTGTACCGGGAGAACCGTAAATGGTGTGCAGATATCTAAAAAACTCAGGGAAAAATTAATTAGACAGGTCTAAAACAAGAAAAAAAGACTGCAGAGCAGAAAAACATTTTCAAAAGCAGACTGGACACTGGGGCAAACTGGAGGCAGAGTAAACCACAACAGTTCTTCGGTTTACCAAAAACTAACCTGGTTGCTTACTAATAGACATCAATATAAGCAACAATTTTCACCCCTGTGAGTGGTGCCTCACTCTGCCTAGCACTGGCACTCTTCTGATCAATTAGCAAAGCATTTCAACTCACTTACCTGGCACTTAACTCCTTTTCTAGAGTATCGGGAAAAAATTAAACTGTGAATTTAGCAAACTGAGTCAGCTGGTTCTTCAGCCAGATGCATCAGAGATGAAGCAAGCAGCAAGAGTTTGCAACTGCAAAAGGAAGGCAAGGCAGGATGCCAAGTGTTCTGTAGCCACAAATCTGAGATAAAACACCTGATTTATAGAGGGGGGAAAAAAGCAGAATAGATCTAATCTCGCTGGGTTTCAATAAAACATTTGATATGCAAAATTAGTTCAAAGGAAAAATAGCACATGAGTTAACAGGCAGATAATGAATATGAAAGTGAGGAGACAGCAAAGGTTGCAATTTAGCTGGCTGGGCTGGTTTCAAAAGCACACACAGGTAGGGGAAGGAATATCTTTTCATCACTGCATGCACAGCTCTTTGGGCTGTTCTTCCAATGATGGTTGTTACTTTGACCAAGGCAAGCCTCCAGGTGACAATGGAACTGCTCATAAAGGTAACTGGCAAACCAGGAAGATGTGAAGCATTTCTCTTAACCAGGACAAGGTTTCTCTAGCTGCTACAGGAGCTGGGGAAAAGAGTTTGTGTTCAGGGAGTCCCTGAGAGAGCCTATTCGGCTTTAAATGAATAGGCTAAAAGGGGCTGGACTAGCTTACAGTTCTTTTTCCATAAAGTCGTGTCTATGCATTACAGAAGATCTTGATAATCTGATTTGAGCCATTTTCCTCAAGAGAACTCAACCTTAATAAACTTGGAGTACATTACGTTATCTCTTCTATTGATTTTTTTCTTTACCTCCTGTACCCTTCCTTACATGTCCATTGAGCACCATGTGATCTTTAACTCATATATTGCTAAAAATTTGTGGGCAGAGGGTAGAAAAAAGTCACAGGAAAAAATAAAAGAAGGATCAGTGAGCTGAGCAGTCTCTTTCTGATACAGCTGTACAGTATAAGCTTGTTACCTAAGAGCAAGTCCAGTATGACTGTGAGCACAGTTCTTCAACAACACAGAGGTTTGTCAGCTCATAGCAGAGAAAAATCTCCTTCTCAGATGATCATCCAGATTTAGAAAGACATGTTCCTGATGTTTTTTGCATTATCTGTGTTTGATGCTGTATTTGACACCAGTAGCCTCATTTGAAAGTATGCACTTATTCCTGAGAGCACAAACACACTCCCCACTGGGAGTTCATCTCTGTTTCTGTCTGTGCTTCTCTGGACATGGCTTTGGGGAGGCCCTTTTCCTTTGTCTGCACCAACACTGATTATGAGCATATGCACCCAAAGACCCTTCTCTTGAAGAAATGATCTATATTAATCCTCCTGTAGAGCTCGAGCAATGAGCAACAAAATTGGAGGTGTTAAGTGATTTTAACCTTCTGGTTCCCAAAATAAGGGTTTGCTATATGAGGCCACAATGTTGCCAAGGGCCTTAAAAAGAATTCTGTTGTGGCACTTAATTTGCTCAACTGTGATGGGCCACACTTGATGAACCCAACTGTGCCACTGGCAAAAAGTGCAATGGCATAGAAAGAAGGATCAACAGGACAAATATTTGAAAATCCTGTCTATATGGAAGACCAAGAATTAATTTTCTTACCAAAACCTGAACTTCTCAAGCAATAGAACCTGTGTGGAAACAAGCTACATCTGTAGCCTGATTCAAAAATCTCAAACTAGACAGACACTGACAATTGGCCTGAAGGATTTCATGGCTCTATTTTGCTTCTCAGCACTTCCCAGAGGGCTGTACATGTGAGTCTATGATCAGTCCTGACATTCAGTCAGGAGAAAGTTGTCATGCAAGATATACCATAATTCAGAGTTTAAGTTCCTTGCTCAGTCTTTTTTTAAGGAATCTCAGATTTTCATATCCAAAGGACTATCTTTAAATGCAATAAAGTCCTTTTTAGTGAGCCAAGAATCATAAATATTCAAAAGCCTCAGTTTGAACATTACACGTAACTGACGTTACAGAAATCTGTTTCCTCTGGCATGACATCAGAGACTGTCAGATTGGGAAATCAAGAGGATCAGCTTCACAACACTTGCCAACTTTTCCTGCTAATCTGTGTTGAAATTTTTCCTTAACAAATCCCAGCAACACCAACACTTCCCCCAATCCCACCACAATCTCTAGGAAGCGAAAGAAAGGCTGTTGGCCCACATCTGTGTATTACCTAAGGAATAGGCAGATATTGTTAAAGTTTTTTTTTCATTGCTTATAGTCCTGTTTCTTACTTTCTGCTTTAGGGTCACCAGTTAGGCCACAAGACTGGGGAAACAGGCATACTGCCAGTTCTATATAGCAATATACAATTGGATTATTTCTACCCTCTCCCACCAAGGAGAAGAAAATTAAGGGAAGTTAGATGTTCTCTTTTGAGTCAGCTTACTGACATGCCTCATCACTGATTTGTCTGTGTTTATGACTAATGAGGCAACAGAGGATTTCCACTAAAAACCCACAGAAGCTGAACCATCAGTCTCTGTAATTTCCATGAGCAGCACCTGCAACAGCAAGGCTGCAGCTGAAGTGGTGCACACCAAAGAGAATATGTACTGTGGCTCATAGTCAGCAATCTGCCTGCACAACACTCAGCTATAACCAGTTCTCCAAAAAATGGAAGCTTCCTTCCTGCTGTTAAACAATACTTGCAGAAATGACAGCACTCTGCAAGGTCTGCTACCCCGGTGCCCAGCCCTGCAGATCACTGCCCCAAGAAATCCAACCATTTTCTTCATCCTTTCCTCAGCGTTTCACATTAACCTCTGGGTACTGCAGTATCTCTACCACCAGCCATGCCATGGTGTTAACCCTGCTGCCCCTTTTCCCAGCATGACCCCGCTCTGTTTCTCACAGGAATGTAAGGAAGAGAGAGTTTTTTCTGACCAACCTGCATCCCAGAGAGGCAAATGTGAGCCCATTGCAGCAAGAGCCAGAGCATCCTATGGGAAATGCATCACTTTCCTCTGGGCTCTTACACTAAGTACAATTGATGAAAAAAAGCCTAGCTATATATAAGTTTATTTTAAAGAATGTACTTCATACATGATTATAAAATATTTCCTCACAACTGTAATATTTATTTAACAAAAAATATTACTCTTTTCATTATCTCCAGAATGCTCGGAACAAGTAGAAAGTACTCGTGGAACCTGAAAAAAGTCAGATATTCTTTTGACATCATAATATGTCATGGCCCCAAAATTTTCATTGAAGCAATAAAAGCCCACAGGATCCAACACTACCAAGAGGAATTCTTGCATCTACTACACTGTGCACCCAGCTCTATGCAGAATACAGCAGCTGCATAAGGAAACTCAGCAGTGCTACCCAGCAGGAGCACCAGGCATGAAAAATACCTCACCGAATGTTGCTGAAAGAGGAAAAAAAAGCACAAAATCACAACAAAAACCAAATGAAAATCCCCACAAACACAAATATTTGTTGTCTCCTGTAATGGGATTTTGGTCTGATCTCCAGCTGCACATCACCAATATTGCTTTAACTAACAAGCCTTAAAAAATAGCTAAATTTTCACAAAACAAACCAAAAGCTTCAAGTACTTAAAACAAAATAATAAAAAAAATATTCTCCCATTCATACCAGCACTGAGCAAGAACAAATTCAAAGGACAGCAGACACCACTCCATCCACTTGTGTTTAGTCAAGACCATCTGCAACATCTACATTCCCTTCATGGCTTCCAGAGCCCTCAACTTGCTATCAGTGGTTACTTAAATCTTTCATCTGGGGGCTACACCTACATTCTTCACACCTGGATGCTGCCTCCCACGTTATTAAGAGGTCACACGAATTTTCATTGACTACTTATTCAACACGGGTAAAAATACCAGAATATGGCCTAAAGCAAACATACATTAACTGAGTACTTAATCCTCATCTTGTTTGCTAATGCTTATTGTGATGACTTCTGTTACATATTCATGAAATATGAGGCAGTAATAGTACACACATTGTACTAACCAGTAAATAAAGATGCAAAATGAAAATGTCTTTACTGGGAAAAAAACCCGTGAAAAACTGCAAAACCTAACCAAAACCCAAAACCCAACAATAAAGACAGCTGAAAAATCTTTGTCCTTGTTGGCACATTATCAGTGACAAATTTCAAAGCATCAAGAATTACTTAAATTCCCAGCTGTTACAGCAGAAAAGCACATGAGACCAGCAGAAGATTAATAAAAGTTAGAATAGGACTACACAAAAGAAAAAATGCAAAGTCAGAATGGGATATATGCCAATAAGAACAAAATTAGAGTAATTATTTGGATAGGTTACAGGCCAGAGATAAAAACGATAAATTCTCAGAAAACTGGATTACTGAGAAAGTTATTTGAAATTAAAAAGCAACATAAATCAAAACAGGATGAATGACATTTGAATAATAATATTTGACTGATTAAATTAACTTTTAGTTAATAGAATAGTGTGGTAAGAAAAAGAGATATAATAACCATAAAGTATTTGTATAGCCATAACAGAACAGAACAACTGATGAGCCTGATGTGAACTTCTTCCTTTATTTGAGCTGTTTATTATTGCTATAATGCTTTTCTTTATGTTATTATTTAAGAAACTCTTCTGAAATTATTCCAGTTTTGATGGTAAATGTGCTTATACCTAGATCATTGTTGAAATTATTTGCCTAAGACAATTCAGTTGAATATTGAATTAATTTACACTAAAATTGCTTTGTATAAGATACCAGTATATTCCCATTCATATTTCGTAGAAGTCAGATTTACAAGAATTTCGGCTTTTAAATTAATTATAGAGGATATGAACAATCAGCAAATTTGTCCCTAATAAATATAAATATTTGCATCCCAAACCATTTTCATTTATTCATGTTAAAAGAGTATCTCATAAATTATCAATTCAACCAATGCCAACCACACTCTTCAAATTCTGAATAAGAAATAACCATAATTGGTTTTGAGCCTTCGGTAGGCAGTGAATTATTGGCAAATTATTTTGAAAGAATAAATAGTTTAAAACTAACTGTAGAGTGCTCAGAGATAATTCACAAACATAAAAAAGAAACCTAATTTGTCATTATCAATTTTTTCCTCCAACTTTTTCTGTCAGCTTTAGTTAATGTGAAGCAGTAATGAGCAAGAATGAAATTTGTAATATTGTCTTTCTCCTGTGCAAATTAGACAGATACCAAAATGTTATAGCTTTCCATTCACGTTCAATCCAGCTCTTTGATATGGTGGCAAAAGGTCAAAATAATTGTGACTGCTAATGACCTCTGGGATACGAGACAGTCATAACTTGAGCAATCTCTAACCTAGAGAGGACGGGTATCTAAGTGACAGCAGGTGAGCAGCAACCGACCCCACTGGTTGGCAGCCTAACGAGAGGGCTCATGCTTCAGTAAAGAAAAAGGGTCAGAGTGAGAGATTTTCCTAAAATCATCACCAGAGACACAAGATTCTGTATGAGATTGTTCACCTGTCGTGATACTTCTGTGCTTATCATCGATGCATGATGGGCTCTTTATTGGGACTGGTGTTTTCATATGTACTTGGAGGACCAGTACTGTGGCTATTTTTACATTTATTATTAATTTTTGAGGTGTTTAAATAACTTTTCTTCTGTTGCAGATAATGAAAGAGCATGTTTCTGCCCCAGGGGAATTCAAGTCCTTGGATTAAACTGGACAGGTCCAGTACAGAGTGGAGGCCACAGGAGAAATCCTTGTGGGCAAAGAGGAAGCTCAGAGTCTGCTCCTTGCACTCAGGCAAGCAGAGGAACCGTGGTGCTGGTCACAGGTTTCCAGGCTGGAGGCTGGGTAGGGAAGGAGGGGAGGCCACATTTGCCTTCCCCTGTGCACCCATTCCAGGCTGCTGCCTTGGTCTGATCTAGGTACTTATCTATCTACAAATATATAATTAATAAATAGGAGATAAGTGGATGATGGTTATGACCATTAAAACAGGTCGGAGTGTTTTTTTGCATTACGTGACTGAGTGGTTCCTCCTTGAGAGCAGTTCTCAACACGACAGCATTTGTGGTGCTGAGGAGCAAACCCCTGTGGACACTCATCCTTTTAGGGGAAGGGTGATGAGTGCAAAGTCAAGACAATGGCTCATTGAGCTGATGCAGAGTCTGCAGCTATTTCAAACTGAGTCACTATTGCTGCAAAGTGTGAAGGTTCCAAGGATTACATAGTAGAGGGAGTAGAGCAGCTCTGAATATAAGAGTATTTTTGCTTTTGCAGGAAACAATTTCATCAACTAGATATTAATGTTTAAACACAGTAACTGTGAAAAAGAAATCCCTCTCCATTCATGTTGGTTTTTTCTTCATGAAATAGATCTTTTGGAATCTCATTAAATCACATGAACTGCTGCACCAAGTTGTTATGGCAACTGGAATTTTAAAAGTAAATTAATTTTGCCATAAGATGTTTTTAAGACCAGGTAAGAATGGCCTTGAATAATAATACCTCCTTTATCTTTTTGGAGAGGATATATTATCTCAAACTTTAACACTTGTTTTTACTTAAGCCAACGCACGTTATTACTATATCAATGATTTGTCATTGGAAATGCTTATGAACTGTGATCTTTCAGCTAAAATGTTAACATAGATGTCCTGAATATTTTTAATGAGAACTTTGACATTGAGTTGCTCAGCTTGATTTCAAGGTTTAGATGCTTATTACAAGTTTCTAGAAACTGAACCTGGAAATAACCTAAAATTAATACTTTGGCATAAGGAAACTCTTAACTTCATGCTATTGTAGTCTGCATAAATGATTCACTTGATGTTTAATTTCATTTCAATGAATGTTCAGTAATGAAGTTTATGCACTTGAAAAGGAAATGTGACATAAGGTAAACAGATTGTTGCAAAAGAAATTACTCCAGGTCTGGTCCAACTCTCATTAAAATCAGTGGAAACTTTCCAAATAGAAGTAGAATGAGCCCACAATAGCATAAATCCAGACTGAAGTCAGTGGACCTACTTTGGATTCACACAAGTAAAAGTGAGACTGGAACTTTATTCCCAGTGATTGGCAGCTGCAGTACGAAGCAGACACTGATGCTGCACCTTAGGTGGAGTTTTGCCCCGTCACAGTGATTCACAGATATCCCACTTAGTCACTGAGGGACCTCATCATCAGTGCAAACACACTTTCCCCAGTGTTTGCTTAGGCAGTCAGTGTGGCAGTGACTAATTTCCTTTGTGAGTCTGGGTCTCACTGCTGTCAGGAGGCAAGGGTGGAAAAGCAGCAAAATTATAGAAGTTAACTTTTGCACACATAATGGGTAATAAATGCAAAAGATTGAACTCCACAGAAAGTGGTTACTTGAGGAAACTCTGGTGAATCCCATTTCACCATTGGAAAAACAATCTATCAAAAAATAACCCAGCAAGACTGTATGGGAGAAAATTTATTACATGCTTTAAGCAGGAAGTAATAAAGCAAACAATATAAATAGAGTAGATAAACAAAGAACAGTCTCAGTCTAACCACAGAACTTTAGTAAATCCCATTAGGTGACTATTTTCACCTTGAAGAAATTGAGTGTTTTAAAAACACTCAAGTTTTATTGAAGGCGAACAGGACTTGGGCTTTTAGATTAGCCAGGATTTCTCAGAAATTCCACCCACCAGGATTACCTTGGAAAAGATTTAAAGTTTTGCATGGAGTCTTATAAATCAAGGGAAACTTGGAGTAATGTAGAACTTCATCATAGACCAAGAGAAATTGTCTTAGGTGCCCCCAAACATAGAGACTTAGAGGAAAGGCTTAACATAGAAATGCTCTCAAAAACTTCTTTAGACATATAGTTGACTGTGATGATACAATTAAACTCATAAAACTTAGTTTTATGCCCGCAAACAACATGTTCAGCACTCAAACATGACAGCAGAAAGTCAAGTCAGTGCACTGTTTTGATTTTCTCTGGTACTCTTGGAAGTAAGCTGTTTCAGACCCAGCATCATTTTCCTAACTCCAGAAATGTAATGGACTGCCTACGTATGCAACCTTGTTACTATGGTTTCTCCTTAACAGTAACAGAGAGAGGGTTAATTGCATATCTCCATATTTTCCATTTGCTACACAAGCAAATGGTTAGATAGTGATAGCAGGGTGCCCTATGCTCCTGGGAGGGGTTCTACAAATAAGCACCCACATGAGTATTGGATGAGTTCATGCTGAAGTTAACTATGTAAGGAAATATATCATTATATCATGAGAATCACCACCTGGAACTTATCATTCTAGGAATTTCACTCTATTCCACGTATTTCACATAGCAGATATGATATGAGGCTTTGTTATATACTTAATAGTTTAGTAGAAATTCTAAAATCTCTCAGTGCAGTGGCAAACAGCAGAAATTTGAAAGTCACACTATAGGAATTAGCATAATGGGCTTTTGTAAAAAACAGGCATATTCCTATACACATTTAAAATAAAAAGTATGATCACGATTAAATTCAAATGTTGAATTTAACAGGCATTAATATAATATAATCTACTAATAGCGAATATTTACTAATAACTTACTCTTATCTTGTTTAGCTACTGAAATATTTTCCTCTGGGTTGGGTGTAATTGCTTTTTTGAGACCTAGTATTATCCAACACCTTTTATACGCTACCTGTTCAACACTGATGTTGAAATTTCTGTAGGTTTTCATTAAAACACCTGGATATGGCCTTGTAGATTGTTTTATACTGGGACAATACTTTCAGTCATATTTGCCTTTCCATGGCTGGTTTATATTCCTTCAGTGTCTACTGAATCTGTCCATGAGATTCATGCTTTGCCAATTTTTGTAAGTTCCTGTCTTATGCTCATAAATGTGGTATGCATGAATCACCAAAGATTACAATCTACAATGAGGGTTTCTTTATTCAGGATGTGCATCTGCTCCCAAGGACATGAATTCCTCAAGGAAAACAGTCTGAACCTGAGACATCCACTGAGTTGTATTGGTTGTAGAATGTCTTAACCTCTGCCACTCATCTTGGCTGTTCATTCCACATATATAATCCTTCTAAATAAAGAATTTATTAGAATTAGACTGTAAGTAATTTAGATGCAAGAAAACTGCTTGTGTGCTGTGAAACTCAGGTTGTATGATCAAAACAATGACTGGCTTGGATGCCAGGCATTTATTATACACCACATAGAGGGATGTCAAGTTCTTCCACAGGGGTTCACAGCTGCTAACACAGTGAGCCAGCCTGCCTGAAGTCCTGAAGAAAGACTGAATTTCAGAATACATCTCCTGCTTGGACCTAGTGCTTATCTGATAGTTGCAGCTGGCTTTCTTTAAGATAATGGGAACCAGTGTCATGTCAGGACTTAGATAGCATTTTTTTTAATAGTGCACTGGCAGAAATGTTGCCTAAGTTGCAAAAGTGGTGAGAATACTTTCCCAAAGAATGCAACGCCCTTAGTTGAGTCCCTAATTTCAGGGATTAAATGAACACCATCTCTTTTGAGGGGCTGGGTCATTTGAGAGACCCAAGAGATCAGGAAGAAGGGAGTCTGACTTCATCCTGGCAGCTGATGGCTTCAGGATACTTCTGGAAGCTCACACTCCCTGGATGCACACCACTGTTTTTCCACGAACGTTGCCACCTGGAGATTTCTTACTCTTCTATGTACAGAATTCTGGATTTCCCCCGGAGGGCACTTCAGGATGTATTTGAGCTATAGCCTCTGTAATGGCTGAGCTCATTTAGACCTCTGCAAATGGCTTCAAATTTGCTGGTTTGTAGATGATGGCGAGAGTGGAGCCACAGCAGCAGCAGGTAAATGGGAGTTGTAAAGAATCCAGGAAGAAAAGCAGGTGCTGAGGAAGTTACTCTATTCTAAACCAAGATTAATTAGTATGTGACCCACTGTTGTAAAGGATAGGATTCAGCAGTGCTGTCCATAGCTGAGATCAATCCTAGACACCCTCATGTGGTCTGGGACACCTCCTGATCTTCCAGGTATCACCCTTACAGTTATGCCTAACCTGACACTCTTGTCAGAAGGACAGTAAAATCCCCTCACGAGACTGGCACAGTATGGTTGTGTAGTTAGGTAGATAAAAAGCAAAACTGGAAGACAATAATTAAAAACAGGAAGCAGAACACCAGGGGACCAGAAGGATCAGAATTACAAATATGTGCTGGTGTGGGCAGGGAGACAGCATTTCAGAGAGGGACAGAGACCACAATCATTTGGTAAAATTGAAGAACAAAGCATATAGGACCTGCCACATTAGCTGAAATAACAGGTGCCCCATTTTGCTCATCTGGAAGAAGATTAAAAGTTCTCTATAATAGTATAAAAATAGAAGCTATAACTAGAAACACCTTTTATTACTTTATTTATTTATTTTTTTTTTCTATTTGGCATAATTTACAAGGGAATGATATCCATGCTTTATATAAAAAAAATTATATCAGAAATCCTATATTTTTACCAGGGTGTACGAACATAATGCAAATAGGGACAGTAGACTACCAAAGACACTTCAATTCACTTCCTCAACCTGGAAAAGAAATACTAAATCACAACTGATTTACGTCAACTGAAGAGTCAGCCCTTTGGAAGGGAAGAGAGTAACAGGGTAATTAATGGCCCCAGCTGTGGGTTCTATGTATTAATTGATGAAACCTTTCACACCACAAGAATTTTTCATTTTGGATGTACTCATACTTGTGCTTTTTAATTAATTAGAAAATGGAAAGATGGAATCTTCTGGTTTGTTATCGGCTGAATTAATTCAGAAAGCCATTTGGTTTGGGTTGTTTTTCTTTGTTCTGATGCCCCCACTGAAAAAAATGTGTTTCTATTCCTGGTGGAACTATAGGTAGAGTTTTTGATGTTACAGAATGCTTCTGATATACACAAGAAAACAAACTTGTAACCACTGTTTTTCCACGAACGTTGCCAATTCAAAATGCAAGGTCATATGTGTTAGTAATTCAAAATGTTTCAGCATTTTCAGTTGCTAAGTTATTACCTAGCTTAGAGGAAGTTTTGAATTGTTGAAAGTCATTACTTGATTGGATAATTGTCTATTACTGTTAATTTAATGTAGACACACTGGAAGCAATCAAATACACTTCAGGAAGGGGGGTGGAAAGAAGGCAGGAAAAGAAGTATAAGAAAAGAAAACCCCACCACAAACTTTTACTTTTAATATTCCACACAAGACTATGCCCTATGGGAGCTAAACATAGTACATGGTCATATTATTAAGAATTGTACCACAATGTGTTGGTGCTGAGGACTGTACTTAAACCTTGCCTGTACAACTTCAGCTTGTCATTTCGTGACTTTGGAGTATCTCACTTCTACATATGCATAGGATTGATGTGAGCGTGGAAGGTTAAAGTTATTATCATCTCCATGCCTGTTCTATCCAATGAAATAAATAAAAAAACAATACAGTGCAATTACAGCTTTCCCCATTGTGCCAGGCTTTTGAGAAGCCTGTCAGGCAGGCTGTGAAACAACATATCCATGGAAAATCTCAGCCCCCGGTGACATCCCCTTGAGTGATCAGCAGGGATAGCAAGGAAGGGTAAACAAAGATCTTCCACTCCCTGCTTTATAACTTAACCATTCCTAAGCTTATAGGTAGCTGTGTTCAAAAGACATAAAGAAGTTTTTTAGGTAATGGAAATGTCTTCTCCTCTGTTTAGCATTGGCACAATGAAGAAAGATGAAGCAAGCCAGTAGTGCAAGCAGAAATGGAAACCAAACCCCAGTATAGTCCTCAATTAACAAAGTTTTCTTTGCTTATCTAAATATTCATTTATACAATTAAGTAACCAGGATAAATTTTCTCTCTCTCTCTTTTTTTTTTTTTCAAGTGTGAATTGTATTCTTTTTATGTTACTTTGTTTAAATAAAATTATAGAGTCCTTTATATCTCAAGAAAAATCTAAAGTAGTAGGTTTGGGTCTGTTTGACATTGAAATGTACTTAATATTGTGCTGATCATTCTTCATATCTATAATACTTGTCATGCCAAAAATTTTATTTTGTCTTTTCATATTCCAAGCTTTATAAAGAGTTTGTGTTTTCGGCTAAGCATAACATGTCACAGTAATTTAACTTAGTACTAAGAT
>VWZT01005940.1:1268415-1365251 GCA_013397055.1 Pachycephala philippinensis | reverse complement strand
TATATATAGATATATATATATATATACACACATACATATATAACAAATCACTGGCGTTTTACCGTTACCATTCAAAACCTTGGACCTTGATGGGACGGTTCCCCTCCTGCACAAAAAGTAGCCTTAAAAGCATCTTTTAACAAGATGGTAGAAGGGATTTGTTGAAATAATGAAGTTAAAATATTCAGAATAAATCTCTATTATATGCAAGTGATAAAAGACCCTGAAAAAATCTATGATTTTATAAAAGTTGGGGAAGAATTCAGTTGTATTTCATGACAATTTGTTAACCAACCATAATCAAAAGTGTTTCCTTTTTAATTTACTTTTTGTTAGCTGTCTTAGCCTGAGAAATGGGAACGTCAGCTAAAAAATAAATGAAGTCATGAAAATAAAATTAAAGTTAACTTGATAGTTTAAAATGAATGTGGTACCGTGATAAAAATGTAGAAAGACCTGAAGGAATATTTTGAACTTTTGTCAAAGAATAAACTGGGTCTTACAAACCAGCTGAGTTGAGAGGTTTTTTGGCCAGGATGTTATTAATTCATTGCAGTGTGTGAATAAGAATTAAACAATAACTATAAAAAGGAGCCAAAACCTCAATGACCAACAGCATTTATTTAATCATTAGTACAGTAGGTATTGTCCACAGGAGCAAGAAACATGGCTCAATAAGAGGAGAATTAATAGTTATTTAATGTACAAAAGGATTACAGACTGTTCATAACACTGAAATGGAGAAAGACATATTAAGAAACATAAAAGTGATGAAAGTATCCCAGTGTTGCAAACAGCAGTTTTGTGCTGAGATCAGTTAGACTGAGTTTGCAGTTCTATTGTATTTTCTAATCTATTATTTATTTGGGATTCATTTTGCACTGTTCAGTTCTTCTACCCCTTGGGCTTCCCCCATCTAAATTAGATCTGTGTGACATGTCATCTGTTTAAACCCTCCACTGCAACATGGAAAGAACTTTTTTTTTTCCCATGACAGAAATTAAAATAATACCATTTTAGGAAAGTGAAATTATCATCCCTTCCAGGCCTCTTCATAACTATATAAGAAAATGGACCTTTTCAAGTCTTGGAGTTGAATTTATATTTCAGAACTGTACAAGATTTGGACTTGAATTCACTCTTCACAATGCCCCATATCCAGATAGCTCAGATATGATTCTTACTCACTGTTCTGTTTAAGTCTGGTAGAGAGCTGAAATAAATTCTTAGTCCCACTTCCTGCCTGGCTGCTAACTGGAATGTCACCCAAGAATTCCATCGATGAGTAAGGTTTTGTAGACCATAACAGTAAGACAAGGACCCATTTTGTTTGCTCTAAGACATGTGCAGCCTTTCAGAGGTCTGAAGTGTTCATTTATTACATTTTTACTTAAGGCTTAAAGAAATTCGATGACTGTTTTTATAGATCACATCTTGATATTTTACGTAGTAGTGGTAAAGGCACACCCAAGATTGTCCTATGGAAAACACTAAAGAACAATGGACCAGAAAAAAAGAAGTAAATTCCTAATATCATTATAGGAAGTTGTTCTTTTACAGGTTACAGGCCTGGTAGGGGTGATGTTCCCTTTTACCAAGATCATCAGCATGATTTGAATATTTCCAGTCACTCTTTCTCTAATACAGAAAGTGGGAAACAATTGTAGCTACCGAGGATGAGCTAATGAGCATACTAAAGAAAGTGTTATTAAAATTTCAAAAGGCATACCTAGGACTCCATTTCATAAGGCCAGAACAGTTATGAAAGAGGATCCATGTTGACATTTGTAAGAAATCTCCTTTGTCTGACTATTTGAATCTTGACACAGGTAGTGACCTTATAAGAAGACCAGATGATGAATCCCTCCAGTCTGAGCACTAAGAGCTCCCTATGCATGCTCTTGTTTGCTCTCTGCCTCAGTTGCATTAGTTCTTTCTCTCTGAGCAGGACAGGGCATACCACGTAGTTGATTGAAAATTGGAACAACCTCCTCTAATGGCAGGTGGTGCTGCTGTAACAATTAAAAACTTGTGATACCCTGTTAGGCTTCCTTTGTCTTTTTGCATTTGTCACAGTCTGTAGGACTATGTTTGCTTGCACTGTGCACCCCTAACAGCTGTGCCAAGGGGTGACCCCATAACTGCTGCTTGGTTCAGGCTGACATCTCCTTTCCAGGAAGATGCCACCTGATTCTTCTACCACACCACCGTGGGGCTTTGAGTTCTTCAAATCTTGTAAGCCCTGCCTGCAGGGAGGTGAGAGATTGTTCTCAGGCTATTTTTTTTCTTCTCTGTTTTTTTAATAAATGTTTTCACACCTGATAAACTAAAGGTTTGGTCCTGAAAGAGGATGAAGAGCATGGTTACATTCCAGTAGAGTTGGTTCAGAGGAGAGCTACTAAGGTGGTCAAGGTCTGGAGAATCTCTCTTACAAGGAAAGGCTTGAGCTGGGTCTGTTCAGCCTCAAGAAGAGGCGACTGCCATGGGACCTCATTAATGTGTACAAATATCTAAAGGGTTGGTGCCACGAAGATGGATCCAGGCTCTTCTCACTGGTGCCAAGCAATAGGATGCAAGGCAATGGGTAGAAAGTGATGCACAGGAAGTTCCACCTGAACATGAGGAAGAACTTCTTCACTGTGCAGGTAACCCCACACTGGAATAGGTTGCCCAGAGAGGGTGGGGAGTCTCCCTCACTGGAGATATTCAAGAACCATCTGAATGCAATCCTGCACCATGTGCTCTGGGATTACCTTGTTTTAGCAGGGAGATTGGGCCAGATGTCTACTGTGGTCCCTTCCAACCTGACCCATTCTGTGATGTGCTGTCCTCGAAAGGAGAGAAATATTCCACCTCTTCCTGTGAGGTGGCTGACCTCAATGGAAATGAAACTTGCACTGGGCCTAACATGATCAGGCTTGAAACACTGAAAGGTTGTCTGAAAAGTTAAAGAAACTGTGATTTGCCTGCAGTGGATGTGTAAGTAGGGTACAGGCAGCTGAAGCTCTAGGCATGTTCAATGTATGTCTCTCACATATTGCTGCACATATATTTCTCTCTCTTACAAAAATTAAAACAAGTCGCTACCAATAACAACCAAAAGGAGATAATTTATCAGAAGAAAACATACCCTCAACAAAGATTAAATATTATTACTTATTTAATATGTATGAATAAAAAGTAAAACATAGTCTCATGTGATACTTGTCTATACTGTTGTGGTTTACCCCAGGTGGCAATTATTTTGTTCATTTATTCTCTATGCCATTTTGGCACCTGCAAACAGGGCACTATTGCCCACAACATATGCCTGCAGAGATGTTTTTGTTTTCCCATTGTTCTGGTTATGGGTTGGAGACAAAAGTGTTTGTTGCTTTAGTGAGAAATTCCATGCATTTCAACAAGACATTCATTGCCGTTGCAGAAACTTATAGCAATGCCAACAGCACCTCTCTCAGCCTGTTTTCCCTGGGCAATGCTGCCCCTCACCATCACCTCTGCTTTCCATAGCTGTCACTGTCTCAGGGTCTCTCTCAGGAGTGTACCATGTCATGGGGCCCCTGAGCAAAGAGAGGTTTCAGCTGCATGTTCACAGACACAGTTTAACTCACCCTTCATGGGTGAATCCCATGCAGGGGGATTTGCTGTGCCCTGTGTGGGGACTGGCCATGTCCCTGCCTCATTCCTGAGGAGACAAGGCATCTGCAGGATCTGGCTGCAGGGTTCTGCAGCTACACTGACCTGGGCAGCATTTGTCCACCCGGGAGGGATGGTCCGAGATGGTCAATGGCAGCTCCAGGCTTTCAAAGGCAGGAATACTCCTGCTCCCGTTCCGTCTCTGCCATCCACTTTCTCCGACATTTCTCTCCAGTCCTGTACCAGCTCTGCAGGTTTCCTGATCATCTGCCAAGATAATTCAGCTTGCTAACCCTGCAAACAACAATTGCCATTTTTTTGCATCTCCAGCTGTCTGTTAGTGCAGCAGTGGGAGCCCGTTGCCTCCTGGGTCAGACAGACACCAGCGCTGGGGTGCAGGGCAGGGAGAGATCCTGCAGCAGAGAGGGAGGGCAGTGGGTGACTGAGGAGGGGGCAGTGGCATCACCCCCGTGCAGCAGCAGTGAACTGCTGAGCTTGCCCCTCTGTCCCACCTGGCCTAGGTATGGATACCACACACGTCCCTGTGGAATCTGCACCTCGTTCAGGGAGTCCTGGTCTTATACAAATGCTACAAACAGGATTGCACTTTGAATTTAAACATAAAGATGGAAGATTCTGTCCCCTTAGTGGCAGAGGCCTCCTTTCTGTTTTATATTGCTCCTCTTATACTAATTGGAGGAAACTCTGGGCTCTTTCCAGAAGAGCAATAAGCAACGGAACGAGTGTTTGTCATGTTCTCATCCTCTCCACGGGAAAAAAATCTGTGTGCAAGGGAATAGTCTGTCTGAATTTTTAAAAACCATTTGTACACAGACTCATATCCAAACAGACAAATGTATTTATTTTCCTCTTGAGGGAAGCAAGGTCAAAAAAAAGCTTGGGATAATTACGTTGAAAAGAGATGAAGCTGCCAATGATGCTTGTGTGTGCCTCTGAAAGTTTTTCTGTTGCTTTAGTGTAGTTCTCTTGGATCATCCTTTACTGAAGCTGTGGGAAATAACATGTGCTGAAGAAAAAACACATTTGGAAATCACCATAAAATCTAGTACCACGTGGCTGCTGTGCCAGCTGCAATTACTTCACCTCTTTAAATAGTTCTCTTACTGAGAAGTTGACTTTTACAAGCAGAGGCTTTCCATGATATTATTAGTACTACCAGACAATAGGGGATTTCCTACATTCCGGTTGGAAGACCCACATCCTTTGCTGACATAATTTAGGATATCACTTTGTTAATGTTTTTGGCAGATCCAGGCAGTGATACACAGGAGTAATCCAGGTCACAGTGTTGCTGGCTGTGGGCATGACAGCTTGGCCTCTTCCCCAGTGGCAGGATGTTATTAGAGAGTGGCAGCATCTTGCTGGTGCACCTCCTTCCTCCCAGAACCACTGCTCTCCAGGTCACATCACCCCAGCCCCAGTTCTGTCTACCTGGGCAAGCTTCCATTCTCCTCTAGTTTCTTATCCAAGGTCTTCAATGGCATCTCAGCAAGTTCCTGACTCAAGGAGTCAATAAGCAATAGGTTGGGGCAAAAAAAGAGGAGTTTTGATGTTGCCAGACAAAGCTTAGTGGCAACCCCGAGGTGGGGAGCTGGAACAGTCCTCATGGATCATGATCTGGTTTTATTGCATTCTCCAAATCCTGATTTTTTTTCAGGTTGCTTACTGTTTTTATTTAATAGAGGTAACAAACTGTGGGACATTGTCACTGTGGTATGAGACTATCTCCAAAGTAATGAATATCCCAGCACAGGCAGGACCTGTCCCTCCCAAAGGAGTTAACTGCTAACAGAGCCATTCTTGCTGCACTCTGGGACCTGGCTCTCTGTGGATCCTCTCCTTTGCATTTTTGGATGCACTTGTCCCTCCCAGCAGAGATCACTATTCTGGAGCTGAAGGTGTTTCATGGATAAACAGTGAGAGACACTGCTGGAAACTTTCATAGCCTCAGCTGTCAATGTCTACTGATGGTGGGAGTCCATGAAAAGTTTATCTCAGTTTAGTCATGCCCAAGATTATGTGACCACTTTTTAATAAAATTGTAATACCTGAAAAAAATCTCACGACCGTTTTTATCTTTATATTACAGCAACAAATGGCTAAAAAGTTGTGTCTTTTTTAAAAAGAGAAAGCCATTTTTGGCCAAAGACCAAAATTGGGAAATTTTATGCCAAAGGGTAAATGACCTGGAGATTTATTATACAGGTCAGGTCTTGAGGTTCTTTTTTGCAGACTGTCCAATATTAATGTTTTCCTCTTAAATTTTAGATCAATAATGAAAAATTCTGCTCTTATTTTTAAACGAAGCTTGCATTCCTTGGATAAACAGAAAGCATCAACAAAGTAGATAAAGCCCAAAGGTTATTACTTCATTAGTAACTCATACTTTTTCAGTTTAATTTTGATCCATTGCTTTAGGCTGGAATTATTTTTTTTTTTTTTCCTGGAATGGAATGAAAAATTAAGGACTGTAAGCCAAAATCTCGAAAGTCAGAGAAATGCAAGTTACTTCTCATTCCTTTCTTCTAGACTTGCTTTATTTCCAAAGTCAAAATATGAAGACAATGCAGCTGCTGTTCCTGTACCCTAACTGTAGCACTCACAAGCTGCAGGGGAGACAAACAAGTATTTTTCTTTTTAGAATCCAGTCCAGCTAAGCCATAACAGGAAAAAAATAACACCTTCCCTGCTATATGCCTTACACCTCACTTCCGGGGGCATTATAAAATAAGGTCTGTCTGGAAACCATTCCACTTTACATTGCTATGTTCATGCTTTGGAAATAAATATTCTTAAATACGAAAAATAATGTACTTTAATTGAAATCGTTTTCAGGTCATTTTTCTTTCCTTATTCAAAGGGGTATTTAACTTATAAAATCAGACAGGATACAAAAGCCTTTTCTCCCACAAATGTAATTGAAGCATACCAATAAACACCTTGGCTTTGGCCTTTTTTGTAGAGCTACTGAGTGTTCAATAAACTGAACAACAAATGTTATTAGTATTAAGTGGCTAATAAAGTCTTATTTATGTACTGCTGTTAACAATAATCTGCTTGTGGAGTATGCATACTTCCCTGTTAGCAACTTAGAACATGATTTCCAAGAATATTGCATTGCTTCAAAGAAATATTAGCCTGACTGTGGTCTAGGCTTTACTGGAAAATGGATAGAGTGATCATTGCCTTAATTAGTACAAACATCATCTATTTCACTGCTTAAAAGCTGCAGAGGAAAAGGGAGCTCTGGAAATTGTTTTTACTGTGAAGTAAATCAAAAGCAAACACAAAGGGATTTTTTTATACATATACTTTACCTGCATTTCCTTTTCTTTAAAGAAGCATTCAACAAAAAGATCCTATATGAATTATTCTGAAAGTGCTTTGAGAAGTATACTCCTAAGTTGACATCCCTATAAATATATTTAGATATACTGTCAAAATGGAAAACTTAACCTTTCAAACTCCTGTGGCAGTCCGGACTTCATGATGGTTTAAGTTACAAAGCTCACTGGAAACTTTATGGGAATCCAATAGTAAAACCCTATCACAAGCCCAGACTAGTGACAGTACATTGCCATTTTGAGAAGCAAACAGGCAGATTCCTGTAAGGACAATGCCTGGCTTTGCAAGAAAGTGGTGAAAATGGTGCAATTCCCCAGTCAGCAAAAATCCCCGCCAACTGCTGCTACACGGGACACAACTGGGCTGCTGCCGTGGGCAGGAGAAGGACAAACGGTGCTTTACAGTGAGCCCACACCACAGATGAGGCTTCACAAGGAAGAACTGGTGCAACTTTTCTCAGCAGAGTGCAAACTTAGGTCATCTGACATAACCCCAGCCATGTAGTTGTTTTGGCCTTTGACTAGTATTATTATTTTTAGTTGTCTGTTGTGCAGGCGGTGCCATATCCTATTTACTCATGTCAATCTTTTGTCTTTTTCTTCACAATTACACTTGCCTATACCTGCAAATCAGTCTGGAAGAAGGTGTGTTAATTTAGACAAGGCTTTATTCAGTTAGACACCCCGAAGTATATAATATTCTGCCAAATTCCTGTGTGTACATGTTATGAAATTATTACTCAGTTACGTTCAACTTTAACAATAATTTGGATCTTCTTCCCAGCTCTTGAAAAAAAAAACCAAAACAGTTTCTAGTTCATGAGCATTGGAGTGAATGAAATCTGGATTCTCAGACTTCCTAAATACAGGGCTTGCCATGTTTTTCTTTCTCGATTGAAAACTCTGGTTGAATTTTTCTTTCCTATCTAGATGCAAATTTATCTTTTGCCTGAGCCCTGTTGTAGCCACTAGAACAAGAGTTCTACTCTAGCATTTCTCTCCAACACGAAACTTGATAATAGAATCTTATTCCATTTCTTGGTTACCATATGCTGCCATATTACTTGAAATTTGCTACATTAAGAAATTAAGGGAAATAGACAGACAGAAAGCACACTTTAAACCTGTTTTTCTTAAGAAAATGAGAAAAAAAAGTAGAATTTCTATCTTGTAAAAAATTCTAATACCTTGAAGTATATTCAAATGAAAAAAAAAATGAAGTCCTAAACTTCACAGGAAAATGAAATTCATAGAATCTTTTGATTGCAAAGATTTTGTTCCATTTTTATTTAAGATAACCTTTAAAACTGACAAAATTCAAATTATGATACTCTCAATTGGCCAGATATTAAAGACAGACCTCTATAACTTCTTTTCCCATATACTGAGTTGACAAAACCCTGTGAGTTGTTTTGGTAGCAAAAAAGAAAAAGCCCCATGTAAAATCTCTTCAAAACCCAACAAAAACACTACAAATTTGTATTGTATTATAATATAAATGAGAACACTGATTTTTCACAGAAAGCTCGAAGTCACTAGATCAGGAAAGAGGACTTAATATTTAAATATTTCTTGCAGTCTGCATCTTCCCTTGCACTTTGGATTTCAGCTGACTTGTGGGATTTCTGAGTCGCAGAATACGCTGATCAGTCCCCTCTCAGCAGGGCCTCTTCCATCGCTGCTCAGGTTTGCTGCTGTCTCCCCCCTCACCACAGAGTCCCTCCCTCTCTGCTGCCCTGGGCTGCAGCTCCTGGCTCTGACTCTCCTCCTTCCCTGCAGCACTCCTGAGTTTGACTGTTCTTTCCTTTGTTTATCCTAAGCTGGTAACCAGGGACAGCCCAAATTAGAGCTTCCACCTGAGCCTGGCATTTTTGTCTAAAAGAACTGTAACATGTTAAAAAGGAACAAACATATGAACGAGAGCCTTTCCTTCAGAGGCCCTGGGACTTTGTAGTGCTGGGATGTGTGCAGGAGCATTTGTGGTTTGGGTCCTGACCTGGTTTGCCATCTCCCAAGCTGGGAGCAGCGCCATATACAGCCGCTCCAGCTCTGCAAACTCCCCAAGTGCATGTGAGAGCTGAGGAAGGCACCAGTGCAGACAGAGACACCCATTTCCTTGCTGTCAGGGTATTGGATACACAGGTAGCAGCAGCCCCACAGAACGTGCTGGGTTTGTGGTTTCTAACCCCACTGAAATGCTACGCTCGAGTAAGTCCCAACCACAACACTTTCAAATGATGTCTTTGCAAACTGCTTGCACAACAAGTTCTTTCTATTTTAACAGAACTGCCTTCTGATTCGAAAGCATTTCATATGCAATTTTTTAATTAACCCTAGTAAGCACATTATGTGCATACCTACTGTATTTGCTCTAACTGATACCTGTTTTATACGTCCTGTGACATAGGACAGAGTTCTATCGCTTTATCTTCTTATGCTTTGAAAACAATATCTTATTTTCTATTTCTATGTAAAGGAAAGTAAATTTATATCCTTCTGAAGCAAAACTGTTTGACCTTATTATTGATTCTATAGTCAAAATAGGAAAAATGGAAGTAATCATTCACACTGATATTAATCTAACTAGATGTCTACTCCATGAACTAGCTTTAATTAACAATTATTTGAAAAAAATTTCTATTCACTTCTATATTGCCTCAGTTCCCAGATTCTTGGGAAATGTGCAGTTTTATTGGCTCGTACATTTTATGGTATATAATAGAATTATCTTTCCTTTTTCACAGTTTCCAATTTTATTACTGCAAAGTCAGTTTATTACCTGTTAGCATGTTCCTAAAAAGAAAAAAAAGGAAAAGTATCTCTGTAAAGGATATCAAAGGTCTGTTTTACAGGAGCTGGTGCTAGTTTCTCTGAATGTCCATCTTTCATTCAATGATGTGTAGATGAAAACTCCTCAGGAAGACCAAAGACTGCTTGGCAAAAACACCTCAAAAGTGACAAAAGGTTCAATACCATTTAAGAACCACTTATGAAACTAATTTTTCATTAAAGTTTTAAAATTATGAGAATAACCTTTTCTTAAAAGAGAGCAAATCTGAATTTTGAAAAGTGGTTTGAAAACAAAAAATTGTTTAAGAGAAACATACTTTCGACTTTGTGGCAGTTACCTGTGATAAAATATTTGGTTAACACACGGAGCAGAGAAACACCTAATAATGTCTGAAAGGCCCCCTTGGTGTTGAACATAATCCCCTTGGTCCAGTCCTTGTTGCGGATGTCAAGGCAAGGCTGAAATTTATCCCCACTCTACATCCTTCCCATCTTTTTTTTAAATTTTATTCAAGGTCATAGAGTACATAGTTCTTAAAAAGCTCTTAATGATCCTGAGCATCTCTGACAGGAGGTAATTTTCTAAATGGGCAGGGGGAAGGTTGCACAGTTTTTTATTTTGTTGCATGTTACAGGCTATTAAAATAGATATGAGTGTATATTTCCAAGACAAAACTGGTAGGCTAGGATCAGGTATACAGCTACTTTCTGCTAAATTAGGGAAAGTCAAGCCAGTTTCCATCAGCTGAGGATCTGACTTAATGCCTCTTTGTTTGGGATTACACATATTTGAAAGGCAGACATGTGGCTTCTTATGTAGCTTCTCTCCTTTCTATATTTGTACTAAACATCAGTTGAATTCTTTGAATATTCATGTTGAGTTTACATGTCCTTACTTTTCACATTCAGGTTTTGAATAATTATATTCTGAGAACTTCAGCAAAGGCAGCAAAATAATTTGCAAATCTGAGGAGCCTTGTGAACTCTCTGTTACCTTGAGGCCATAGTCCTTCAGTTCATATTTTCTGAAGGTTTTCTGCTGGCAGAAGGTGAGAGTTTCAATGGCTTCATGTTCTTTCGTGTTATGACTTGTTTTCTTCTTGTGGAGCTTAATCAAGCCTCCTATAACCCACAGGATACCTAAGTGGTTTTTTGTTTGTTTGTTTTTTTGTTAAACACATACTCTGAGTAATGTTCACCACTGTATATAAAAAAGGCACCTGGCCATGCAATGATAGATCTCAGGTAACCAATTAATGCAGGGTTGAATGCTATGTTTTTGCAAATAACTTAGTTGTTGTCACAGTATAGGCCATGCCCAAAATTTAGGCAGTTTTCAGGAAATGAAATGTTGAGCTGCTAGTTCCCTGGAGGAAGTCTGGGTTTTGAGTTTGTGTCAGTCTAGATGTATTTGAGAATTTCAGTGGGATATCTCCGAAAACATTTGGAATCTGAGATGTTCCTTTGGATGCGGATCATTTAATCATATCTAGCCCAACCAAAGCAGTTTTCTGACAAAATAGCTTCCTTCTGTGACCTAGACCCTCTACATTTTCTACATCATAGGTTTCTGAATCTTACATGAACGCCAAGATGTTCATCTCAGCTAAAATTTTGTAGATATGGGGTAGAATCATAATAAAGAGAAGAGCTAAAGAAAACCCAAAAGGCGACAAATATGCCCCAGAAAAAATAGATATTGTCCAGACCAAGGGGCTGCAGATCTACACACGAGTGAAGATTACTGGGTCTTGAAAGGGAAGACTGGAGGTGTGGAAATACCTTGGGACTGAAGGAGTCCACACCACAATTAAGTAATTTCCTCTGGCCTTGCACAGGAGGACCAATTGAAAAAGTGTTGTGAGCATCTGGATGAGATCTCCTCAAAGACCTCCTAAAGATGGATTGGATGATCTGCATGAGTGCAGTGGGTTTATGAGGAGGCTTTCCTCCCTGGCCACTCCTTCTTGATCCCACCAAGTGCACTGACACCATTGTGGGGCTGATGTGAAAAGTGACAGTGAATCTCAGTTAAAACCCCTTGTCAGGAACAGTCAGTAATAGGAAGCTAAGGGGGAAATGGCAACATTCTAAAAGTTACTTTGTTTCTGAAAGCAACTTCTTGTCCAGCTACATTTTACTTCTACCTAAAGAGAAATTTAAGTCCCAGGGCCCATCTTAGCAAAGAGAAATAAATTCATAAGCTTTATTCTGACTTGAAAAAGAGTGTGATTCCTGCCTTCTGAAAAGCATTAAAATGGCACTACATAGAAGAGTTTCCCAAGGCTTGCTCATTGAAAAAGAGTTGTTCAATTCAAATTTTGAATCCGAAATTTTACACCCCTCTCTGCCATCACCCCCATAGAATTTTAAGTAGTCCCAGTCTAGTAGTCAAACATTACAATTTGTTTCTGTGATTGACATTCTGCAAATGCAAATGATGAGTTCTCGAGAAAACTGTCAACTGACTGAGGGACTGAAAGCAAATTGTGTGCTACCTCAGGAGACCATGGTTCTAGCATCAGCTTGTGCATGACCTCTCTGCTTCTCGTCTGGCAGAGGTGCTTCTGGCTCTTTAGCAGAGCTTTTCCCACCAGGATGAGTATGGTTCCAATCTCAGGTGGTAATTCCACATAACTCCTTTCCTGTGCCTCTGCTTTTCTGTTAAGCATTAAATTTATGATGTGACACTGGAACTTCAAAAACTGCTGGTTTAAGTAACCTTTAGAAAAACGTGGGAGGGTTTTGTGCCAGTTGTGCAGTGTGTTGAATATGAAACTGAAGAGTGGAAGGAGTAATTGCAGTGAATTCCAACCCTCTAAGAGTAGGAGCACTGCTAGGATTTAAGACAGGCAGTGCACAATAAAAATATTGCATGTGACAGTCACAGATTAATTGAGATGGAGTGGAAATACTTGTGAGCAGATAAGGCACTTGCAGCAGTCTGTGGATGTAGCAGTCACTTTTATGTTTACATTTCTGAAGCTCATCTCCACCTAGTTATAGATCACAAAGCTTTGATTTTTCTGTTTGGCAATCCAAATCAAAAATACCCAGGAGGAAGAGATAGGACTGAAGATTGCAAACCTTTCAAAGAAATTGTCTTTGTATGTAATATGTCTAAATGACTGCTGCACAATGCAGCAAGTAAATATTTTGTAGAGGAAAAATATGTAAGTCATTTTGTCTTAAAAACTAAACCACAAACTTATTTAGGGACTGCTCCAAAGCCTGTGAAATCAGCTAGAGTTTTTTTATGGATTCCCAGGGGATCAACCTTTAAAGGTGATGTAGTTTGCAACAAAGGCAGTGAAAACCTCGGTAGCAGTGTGATCAGTATTAGTCCTGAATATGCACAGAAGCCATCTATGTGGTAATTACTGTAAGACAAAAGACAGTACAAATGGGTGTTTTAGTGGGTATTGACTAGGAATTAATCTGATTTCAAGAGGATGTCAGATTTCTAAAACAAGTGGGCACGTACCAGGTCCAAGGCATGAAGTTTTCTGAGCATCTTTTAAAGTCATCATTCAAATGGCTCAGAGGCACAGATTGTCAAGGAGACAACC
Organism: Pachycephala philippinensis; assembly: GCA_013397055.1. Taxonomy (NCBI): domain Eukaryota; kingdom Metazoa; phylum Chordata; class Aves; order Passeriformes; genus Pachycephala; species Pachycephala philippinensis. Next base: position 1,351,891 of record VWZT01005940.1, on the reverse strand, counting down.
AGAGAAGACAGGAAAAAATATAGGAGCTTGGAAGTGTGTTTTAGAATGAGCACATTTAAAAAGGTGTACTCATCTGGTTCCATCTGTGTGTGACTCAGTTGTACTGCTGAGTCCTGCCAGACTTCACGGCTGTGTATAAACCAAAATGAAGGAGTGCAACATGCCTAGTCAGACCTCCCTTACTCACAAATTAATCTCTGCAATGATTTGGAAAGGACATTGTAGGGGTGTATTCAACTTCATTCCCAATCTGTCCTGCAGATCCCAGAGGACTGGAAATTATAACAGTGCTAACTTTGACTTCTCAGATTAAGAAGGACCTCTTCTTACAATATAAACTGTTTTGATAAGATCTATTTGGTCAGTATTTGTGCAGTCCCAAGATGCTTTGAGAGTACAAATAAAAAACACTATTTGCCTCCTTTATCATTGTCACACCCATATGTGAATGGCTTGTCTTTGTCCTTTAATATCTTTTACTGAATCATGATGAGTAACTGTGATATTATTTGATGTGCTTGCTAACACTGCAAGACTTGAGAGATGACTTTGTTGAGAATAATCTACTGGAAAAGGTGCTTGAAGGGCAGGTTGTTATGAACCCTTTGTTTAAGTCATTCCTTTATGTAATGAAGGCAATGAAACAGGTTTTTTAAGACAGGAATCTAATACAGTATAGTATTTTCATATAAATATCCTAAGGAATTCTCCAGCTGACAGAAGATCTTCATCACTGAACTAACAGCTCAAAACAATCTACTCTTTCAGCATTCCTGAATGATATTTCCTTATCTGATAATGTACAAGTGGTGTGAACCTTGGCTGAAGTACAGCTCTGCAGCCTTTTTCCCAGAAATGCTTTGGGAACAATTGTGTGTGAGCTACTGCATCCTGGTGGTGGCCTGGGCACACACTGAGCCTGGCAGTGTGGCCACAGGGTCCATCACAGCCAAAGGGTGGGGAACTGTTCTTGCACTGCGAGCTGGGGACAGCTCTGGGAGCCTTTCGGTGTCACCCATTCTCAAATCTTGGCAGTGAAGAAGTTCCCCAGAATCCCCAGTTAATTATTCCTGACAATGTCTGCATGAGTTAGTGTGGCTAACGCATCTGGGACAGGATTCCATGAGCACGAGGCTCATGGACAAAATACACACTCGTGGATGGCACATACACAGGCAGTGACTCAGCTGTGTCCCACCTGCACTCTTCAGATGTGTGTCCAAGCTGCACGTCTGCAGGTGTCCCACAGCTCATTGTTCTGGCCAGCAGATTTTTCATTTTGCCACAGCGCTCAGGGAAAGCAGCAAAACAAGCAATATGGATGGTATTGCATTCGTGGGTTTTGGAATAAAGAAGGCACCAGAGACTTTGAAGATCCCCATCTAGTCACATATTTTAAAGAATATTATAATGTGACTTTTGAAATCAAGCAGGGTGGTAATCTGACTGCACCAGTTTATGGCACCAGATATTTGTTCAAAAGGTCCAGGAAAACTAAAGATATACTGGGTAAACTGTAAGGGCGGGAGGGGGGGATCGGAAGTGTATGATACAATATAGCTATAACCATAAAGCACAAGACCTACTGAGCTACTTTATGACCTTTCTCTTCTCTAGTGAAGAAAGCCTTAGTAAGTCACTTCTGGCCGTGCCAGTCATGAATTACTGCTGTCTGCACAAAGGAAGATAAATATTGTAACACATCATAGAACATCTCTCCCTTTAAATACTGTAAATGGATAAAGATATAAAACCCAAGAGGAGCCTGAAGTAATAAGTGAAAAACTAAGCCAAAGAACAAGAATGGAATTAATCCAGAATGTATCACTTTGAAAGCAACCCTTTGATATAAAATTTCTCCTATTCTAATGACAAATACAGAAAAGAGTAGAAGCACATCTATAGGTGTCCAGGGCTGACAGTGAGTTCTCCCATCGAACCTGCAAAGGACATTTTGGGGTGCACTCAAAGGTTTGTAGCTACCTGTACATTCTCCTTGCCCAAATATTTCTTTTGCTGTCTTGGCTGAAGCCTTCACCATCCTGTGGCTGCTCAGCCCCACTCCCCAGCAGAACCTGTCTCCAGCAGAACAGGCAGAGGAGCTGCTTGTGTGAGTAATTCTCTGACTTGTTTAACTGGCCCAGGTCTTTTGAAATGAACCAGGTTTGTAAAGAGCTATTTAAGCTGCTTAAGTAAATATGGCTTGTGTTTGCTGAAAAGGATTAGGAGGAGCAGCAGGAACAAACAGCAGGTTTGAGGAGTTAATAGTAGGAACAATGAGAAGCATCTGAGGGAACTCTCCCCTTCTCAGCCAGCAAAGCTGCAGCTGCAGAAAACATCTGGGCAAATACTTCCTCTCACTTTGCTGAGCAGAAGACATTAATGACAGTGTATATTGCAAAACTGAAACAGAAACAGCAGGAACCCTAAAAAAAATAAATCTAGAAAGTAGAAATAATAGTTATGTCTGCTTTCTGTGGAAACTCCACCTAACTGCTCTCCCAAAACAATAGTTAGGAAAGTGTGCTGGTTTTGGCTGGGATAAAGTTAATTTTCTTCACTTGCAACCAGTGGCTGGTGTGGAGCTGTGTTTTGGATTTGTGCTGAACACTGGGTTGATAGCACAGAGATGTTTTTGTTATTGCTGAGCAGGGCTCACACAGAGCCAAGCCCTTCTCTGCTTTTCGCACGGCCGCAGTGGCCAGGAGGCTGGGGGTGCCTGGGAGGGTGGGAGGAGACAGAGCCAGGACAGGTGACCCCAACTGACCAAAGGGATATTCCAGAGCATGTGACATCATGCCCAGTATATAAAGTGGGGGGAAGAAGGCAAAATGGGGGAAGTTTGGAGTGATGGGGTTTGTCTTCCCAAGTCACCGTTATGTGTGATGGAGCCCTGCTCTCCTGGAGATGGCTGAACACCTGCCTGCCGTGGGAAGCACTGAATGAATTCCTTGTGTTGCTTTGCTTGGGTGTCAGGCTTCCTTTTTCCCTACTAAACTTCGTTTATCTTAACCCATGAGTTTTCCAGCTTTTACCCTTCCAGTTCTCTCCCTGATCCTATTGGAGTGGGAGTGAGTGAGTGGTTGTGTGGGGCTTGGCTGCTGCTGGGGTTAAACCATGACAGAAAGAATCTCATTCATGGACAGAGCCTTGCACAAATATCTGTGTACCAAAATAGCTTAAAACCACCGGTAATATGAACTTGCATACAAATTGACAATTTTCATCACTGTGTCAGATAAAAGATTGTCAAATACAGAGAGAAAAACTGGTATGTTTAAGACATTAAAATTAAAATAAGATTGAAAGATAGTAGGAGTGAGCTTTAAAATGACACATTACTAGTTCAGAAATAAAAGTTATTATTTGTTAATATTAGTTAGAAATAAAAGTAATTAATTATCTAATGTTGTCTAAATATGTTCAATTTCTAGTGTACAATACTATTTAGATGGCTATTAAACAGGAGTCAGGCATCTGACCTGTAAAAAAAGAACGTTTATGTAATGTTTCCTCTTCCTCAGAGGTAGAGGAAAGTTTCAAGGAAGTCTTATACAGATATATGCTCATACACATTCTTAATGGAACTTTAGGTTTATTAGTACTACTTGTGACAGATAAATAGTCTTCGTTTTAAAGAATGTTTGGGATTTTTTGACATTTTAGAGAAACAATAAAACTGCTTTCCTGAAACTCAAACTGTGAAATGAAACTCGAAGTGCCTTCTGCTGTTTACTTTGAGCAGGGCGTTGGACAAAATGACTTCCAGAGATCCTTCCCTCTACTGTTCTGTGATTTTACAACATAAAATATTGACAAACTGTGTATGGGAATAACCAGTTTTTCATTTTCTTTTTGTTTTTGTTTTTGTATTTTTTTTGTTTGTTTGTTTTTGCAAGAACTGTGTGAGGAAAACAGGACAACCCGAAAATTACAATTTCCCAGGAGACAATGTACAGAGACAGTGATTTCTCCTTTTCACTGTGGTGCAGCAAAACATCGTGGGTTGCACACTGACATCTCCTGCTCTGCCCTGCTCTGCAAACCTCTCCTCTCTCCAGCCCAGAGAAATGGCAAAGGGAAAGATATTCCCCAAATGGGTATGCAGAAGTATCCCCTTGGTGTGTGCCACAAGGTACACCCTAGGAAGTTTTCAGAGCAGTTGAATTTGTTGGCTAATTTACTCAAAATATTTAAGCCTTGAAAACAACAACGATGGTCAAGAAATTTCAGTGTTTCATATTTTCCTTACTACTTATTTTCTTCCTTTTATCGTTATCTGTTTCTACTTTATAAATAACCATTCTCCTTCGGCTCAGTTTTTCTATTATTGGTGTTAATCACATATGCAAAATACTCAATTTTTGAAAGTGTTATCTCCATTGAGCCATTTTATTAATTTCAAAACAATAGAAAAACTACTTGCTCTGTATAACCTTGAGAAAATGGTAACCTATCATGGTCCCAGCTATTCTTTATCCTGGTCAGCTTGAAATCTGAGCAAACACATGCAGATACAGGATGGCCAATTTCCTTGTATATCCATGAATAATGCTACTGCAGGCTGATAATGCATGATTTCTTTGATAACTCTTCTGTAAAAACAAGGACAGTGATGCATCATAATAGCCTTCAAGTTTCAGATAGCATATTTCTGTTTCATAATGTAACAAGGAAAATTTGGAGATAACTATAATTTTTTTAACCTTTAAACAGCAAAACTTTCTGATCTTTAAAACATCAGTAGAATATTTCAGAAAAATTGTACATTACAATGAAGCATACAGCTGGCATGATGAAAGATACACCAATGTTATTTCCCTTATGTAAATTCCCAGAGGCTGGTTTCATTCTGATTTGTCTTGGAATCACCACAGGTATGTTCTTAATTTGAATGGTGAGTTTATTCGGATTATAATGGAAACTGGCACCATGTGGCTAAACCTATTCAAGCAAGTGATTTCATCATTATGGTTTAGAAAAAGATCTTCCTGATCTATTAAGAATACCTCACTTATTGCAAGGACAATCTCAGTGACACAACCCAGGAATTATGTAGCCTCTTTAGAAAGTGATTAATTAGAATAAAAGGAACCTGCTGAGACAGTGGTCTCCTACAATTTATGAATAATTGTCTACATTTCTCTTTAGATCTATTGCTTTATGTAAAAGCCTAGCTTAGCCAAAGGTAAAATTTAATATCTGTGGCTTTACTAATTTATAACACTATATATTGATATGTTGGTGGGGGTGTTTTTACTTGGTTAATTTTTGCCCTTTTCTAAAGGTACACATTTTTACAATTCCACATTTTCTCTCTTACATTCCTAGATAGCTTAATTGTGACTTTGGTTGGTGTTTTTTTTTTTTTTTTTTTTTGTTTTTTTTTTTTTTTTTTTTTTTTTTTTTTTTTTTTTTTTTTTTTGGTTTTTTTTTTTTTGTGACTCAGGTGGTGAAGCTGTGAACATACTGGGAGTATTTGGTGGCTTAAAAAGACAAGACCATATTCACCAACCCCCTATGGTACTTTGCACTATTTTAGTGGGGAAAAAAATAATAAATTCACTTTAAATAAAATTTTGAGAAAGGATCTATCTCTCTAGTGAATCTGGAATTGCAGAGAGTTATTTACTTTGCCAGGCTGGAAGTGCCTAACTCTTTAAGATATCTAATTTCATTAGGTGCCAGAAGCATTCTCTGAGAATTTAATTTTATTCAGCTGTATATACTCTAGGGAAATCTGTATTTATCCCTCAACTAGAGCTCACCTATGAGCAGGACTAAGTTGAGACACACTCGACTCCTCAAAAATAATTCCAAGAAATACAAAAATTTAATTGTCATTACAGTTCTGGTTACCTTTATTTAATATCATCATAGTAATAATGGTGATATTCAGCTGTTGTTTAATAATCCCACAATCCAAACACTCACCCAGGAAATGATATATCCCATTATCTAGCTTTAATGGGATTGAGCCCATGTTGTTTGGAAAATGACCTAACCACAATCCATGAGACATCCTGATTAAGACTGATCTTTGGTTTCATACCTGACGGTATTTTATTGCATAAACAGACGTGCAAAAGTCCTTGCTCCAGGAGAAAGAGGGAAAAAGGAAAGATGATTTTAGCTCAAGTGTTGAGACACTTGCCTGAAGTTATGGTCTTTTTGGAATATTTACAAATTTTATGTTATATTGCCTCCTAGAAGAAACAAAAGCAGTCCTGGAAACAGGGACCAAAGCTTTCTTTAGAGTAGAGAAAGATTGCTGCTATTTTGGTCAATGGTGTGAAAAGGAATTTAAAGCAAGAAACTGGATTGCCGCCTTCAGACCTGCAGAAGCACTTCTGTCTCCATTGATTCAGGACTGTGTGTAGGATGCTCTGTTATATTGCAGTTGCACTGGGAGTTGGGTATTTAAAGGTTTTGTGAGACTTTGCCCAAGTCAGGCACCAAACTTTGGTGGGCAGCAGCCTAACCTTTGCCAAAATATAGAAGAAATACTGAATTTGCCAGCTGTATTGTAAACTATTCTCACAGGCCTAACCACTGAGACAAAATGATAATCTGATGATTTGTTTAAACTCCAGAACAACACATCTGTCACCAAAGGATGATATTTATAGAGTTCAAAGATTTGAATTGTACTGAAGATTAAGTGGAATATGGAGTAATACTTTAACGACAGTCATTACACAAATAAGACAATATTTTGCACGGGTATGATACTACTGATTTCAAAAATAACAGTTCAAAAGAATGTGTAGCAAAAGTGTCATCAGGAATCCAGGTTAGTTTTGTTTCTAGCTCTCACTAAATTTAAGGGTCCGTAAATGCCACTGAATGTTGTTCATACACGTCTGTGTGAATATACATACACATACATATACATATACATATACATATACATATATATACATATATATATACATATACATATACATATACATATACACATACACATACACATACACATACACATACACATACATATACATATACATATACATATACATATACATATACATATTTCCTCTTTAGCTCCTTTGGAGAAACAGTTGGGATGCCACATCACTCTATACACAGTAAGGTCAGAGTCCAGGGGTGGCCCACAGCCTGCTGCAGTTCTGACGTGGTTAGAACTTCTGTCTGGGGGATGAAGTCCACTCATGCATTGCAAGACTTGATGAAAACTGAAGTGTTTACAGGAGTGGTTGTCCAGTCAACCTAAACAGTTTTATGACTACACAGGATGTTGAAGGTTAAAACCATTCCAGTATGGTATTTTGGTAGAAATATGCTATTGATGCCATCGTTTTTCATAATATCTGAACAATTTGTATTAGATGATCAATGTATTATTTTCACTTTAAACTGCCTCGTGAAGTGACCCGGGGCTAAAGAAACCAAGATTAATTTGGCAGTTTCCTTTCAGGCAAGCAAAAAACATAATGTCTGAAAGATTTGCCAAGGATAGTTTAATTTTAGACAGTGAGCGTCAGAAGCCCTAAGTAATCCTTGTAATTCTGATATATTTTGTAGCTGAAAAAAATATAAGAAAATATGGGAAAAGAAGGGACATAAAAAAGAAAGAAAAAGAAAATTAAAACCAAATACTTGAGTTAAAGTCCTGCTATAAGATTTTCTAAGGACTTGAACTTTGTGTTTTGCTATAGAAGATAAAGTAATCTGCAACCTGTAACCTAGAATATGAAAGAGGATAATTTAATGGGGAAAAAAAGGCCTTTATTTTTATTGATCATTTACAGAGTTCTAAAGGTCTTTTCCTATTTCCACATGTAGGTTATGGCATAACTCTTCAGCAATCAGCTGTCTGGAGCCAAGTATATATGGTACTAGGCCAAAAAGGTTGCTTGGTATGTTTCCAGATTATAACCCATCCCATTCTGGATTTCCCAAGGGCTTTTTCCCCTGACATAATTCACTATAACTTAAAAAAAAAAAAATCTTGTGTGTCCTCTTTATCATCATATTTCTGCCTGGGTTTTCTTTTGTAAAGCAAATGAAACGATCTTGTCCGTGAAGAGTAAATTCCAAACTAAGTCAAGGCATAAGATTCACAAGTGCATAAAATCCACCAGAAACTATAAACTTTAGTGAGTGACCATGTTCCTGTGTGGTGGAACAAATCATATGACAGATTCTGTAGCTACCACTGACAAGACAGACTGGATGGGAAGAAATCACATCATATTTTTTCCTGCTGGCTTACACTGGAGTGTTGAACGTATCTGGTTTTGGACTGTAGTCTGCTGACTGATCAAGACATAGAACTACTTCTGAAAAAGTGTTCTGTAAATAGATCCTTAGTTCAGATCTGTGTGATTATTCTGGAGCACGTCGTGTCTCCTGATTTCAGTAATCACTCTTCTATATTTCCTAGCAATCAGGATTTAGAAATAGGAAGATAGGGCTACAACAGTGTCTCAGTTTATATCACCTTCTCTTCTGTCTTCTTTTCCTTGACTGATTCCTTGAGAAGTCTAACTTTTCCTTCAGTCCTCTTTACATTTTAGAGAGTGAAATTTCACCTTATAAAACAGTATACAGAAGAAATATTCTGTTCTATACTGTAAATTGCACATAGGTTCCCACACAGACAGAAGTAAACACTGGCAAATTCAACTAAGGAATAAGGAATATCTAGATATCTCACTGTGAATTTACCCCCTTTTTCTGAAAAAAAAAATCACATGAAATGTTTAAGCTGCGGTAGTATTTTGGGATATCAAAACTTGCCTTAAAGTAAATATCAGCTGTCTCTTTGTTCACTAGCCTTCAGACTAAATTTATATGGTTTGCTTGTACTTGTTCCTGGATAAATGCACAAAAACTATTTGTTGTTTCAGACCAGTAGCAATAAAATCCTGAAGTTGATCAGCTTTGTCATTACCCTGCAGCTACATGGAAAGGTTGGCTGCTGGCCATATTTTAATATAGCAATAATAATACTTAACACTGTTCATCTCAAAAGCAATTTACACACATTAACTAATTAGGCCTGAGAACATTTACATGATAGGTGAATAGCATTCATCCCTCTTTAAAGAGGGGTAAGTGGAGGAACAGAAGTCACACTTTCAGCAAGAGTCAATAACTGAATGTCCAGCTTGTGACGCATTCACTTCCTTTTCTGAAATGTTGAACACCTTCAGCTCCAGCTGAAGTCAAGAGAGGTGGGCAGTGACCTTGACCTCTGTATATCAATATAAAGGCGCATTTTGGCTTCATTTGCAAAAGGAAGCCTTCAGTAAGTGTTTTGGGGAGTATTCATTTTCAAACAGATTCTCTCTGATCCCTTGAAGTTTTCTGTTACTGATCTTGCAGGTACTCAGAAGTTGCTTCTCTCCCTGTGTTTTCAAACACCTGCAGAGCGCAATCATTTAAGACACAGATGCCCTAGGACAAAGTCTAGCATGAACAGGAATGAATGAATGAATAATGGAGGGTGTAAATTGACAGCTATAAAATTCTTGTTTAGGGAGAAAACAGTAAAAGGCACCTCCAGTTGCATAAAGAGGAGTTAACCTGATTTAACCTGATTTGTGCATTTATTTGTCTACTTATTTAGGAAAGAATTTCCCTCCCCTCTGGTTTTTTTTTTTTTTTTTCTGCAATGAGACCAAGACAGATTCCAGAGCTAGAACTTGAAGTCTTAGACTCATAGTAGCAAACAATAAATAAAAATTCAATGAAGTCACTATTCTATACTTTAATACTTTCCAGTTCAAAGTCAGGAGAGAGAAGACATTATAGCAAAAAGCAAGTTTTTAAAAAATAAAAAAAAAAAAGAAAAAGTCAAACACTGGATAAAGAGAATTGTTAATTCCTTCAGACTGACACAGAGACATTCATTCTTGTCTTTGGAGTTCAGACACCAAGGAGACTGGTACTTAGGTGGACTCTTAGAAGCTGACCCTGCTCTGCACTTTGTTCCTCCTGTCACACTTCCCTGCCTGACATAAATTGATTTTGAGACTATAATACTTGCTGCTTGCTCTTTTCAAAGTGTTAACGTTCTCCTTCTTTGCTCTGCATTCAGCAAAAACATCCTTCTTCCGTCATAGGGGATGCTTCAGGATTTTTGATAGATGGGCATTCATGATGCCAGTGTGCTGCTTACACACCACAGATAAATCTGCCATAAATAGAGTTCCACATGGAAAACTGCCAGCCTCCATGGGCAATAAATAAAAATGAGGAGATAAGAACTCAACTGGTACTGCTTCACCATTGTTGGTGTTGTGCCAAGAGCTGGCTGCCAGAACATCCCACCACATAGGAAACAGCTTTTATTTTTTGGTTTGGTTTGGTTTTAGTTATTTGGGTTTTTTTTTCCATGAATCTTGTGGAAGTCTTAATCTGTGCTTAATTACACATTCTCTGCCCTTTCATTTCCTGACAGATAGATAACACAAATGTTTTGACCCTTCAGCTTTTATCAAGGTAAACACAACAACGTCTTGAAGCTCAGGGTGGGAAACTGGGAGGTTGGTGTCAGTCTTCTATTGTAAATAATTAAAAAAGGAGAAGATTATTTAATTAACCAAGATCTAAGTCTTCTTCATTCACTTTTAAAGTAAACATTACTCATTGTAATGGGGTGTGCTGGCAGAAATCCTTTGGAGTGCTATACAGGCAACATAAATACACCTTGAGAACACTTGTTCTATTGAAGCTCACTGGCAGTTTGTAGACTTTAAAGAATATCTTTTGAATTCTCAGCAAAAGAAGCCATTTGTTGCAAACCCTGCATTGGTTTAAGGAACTGCTGACACCTCATGGAAAACATTAAGATTCATCTTATTAAAATATCCCGCCAAATATATTTTTTTGGTCCTGCTGGGCCTGCGTCTTGCATCACTCTTCAATTAAATTACTAAAGGCTGACAAAACACAAACAATTCTAAAGTGATGAAAAAAAGCCTGCTGGGGTTTGTCTGTTTACTTAGATGCTGGTTTTAGAAAAGATTTGTATCCTGTCTCCAGGGCGTATTGTGTTATTTGTACAAAATCCAGGGTTGCGGGTGCCCTTCAGGGAATCCACAGGAGGAGACAGTGTTAGCAGAGACTCTTGGTGGCATGAGTGGGGTTTTATTGATTTCCCAAGGCCAAACAAGAAGTTCATGCCACAAGCCCAGAGGTCCTTCTCGGTTTCTAGAATTTACTGTGCCTCTGATGAGACGGCAAGAAAAATCTGAAGAAATCTGTCCTGTGTTTGTCAGGACTATAAACATCCTTAAAGGTACACACTGTTTTTTCAAAAATGGAAAACCCACATTGGTGGGTTTATTTCCAGTCCCTTTAGTTCCTGTGCGTGGTGGTGGTACCCCTGCTGGTAACCTTGGTGCTTTTCAGCTTGACAGTCAAGAAGGAAACAGATTTTTGGACAAATGTAAAACCAGGGCTAGGAGTGGGGTGATAACAGTAAAACAAAGAAGAACTGAAGACTAGACTATATTCACCAGCTTTATCTTAAAAAGCATTAGTTTCCTCTAGTCACTGCTGAAAAAAAAATCCAGGTTCCAAGTGAAATTAAAAACAGTTCCAGAGTTGTATTTTTGCTGTGCTCTTACTTCAGGGATGGATCCTTGCACTTGCATCCATCCCTCCCGTGTGCAGCTGGCACCCACCCCACTCTCTTGTTCTAACCATGCAGAATATGCAGGAGCTCTGAAACCTGATGCTGGACATGGAAGGTTGTGAACCTGCAGTGGGGCAGTGCCAAGCAGGAGTGAGGAGAAAACTCCTTAAAAAGATGTGCACCTCTCCTTGAAAAGAAAGTCTCTTTCCCTCTCATGCTTTCAAGAAAATCAGAAGGAATACAGTAAAATGTAGGACAGCAGTGGCCTACACAGGTTATTCAGCACATTCAGTGCCTTCATATTCAATTGAAGACATGTTCACTTTCCAGCATTAGGAAAATCTCCACTCTACATAGCTACACCATCATCTAGGAAGGACTGCTTGAAAATCTATTAAAAAAATAAGTCATTATGTAAAAAGATCAAAATCCACCACAAAAAGCCCAAACCAATCTCACCACCTAGTATGTGCAGTGGGAAGAGACAAGAAAAGCTCACAAATCCAGTCAGTAGCCCAGCTCCCTCCAGCTGCAGAGAACCTCTTTGGTGAAAATCCTCAGAAGAATAAGGCCTAGGTCACCTTCCTAAAATAGTGGTTACTGACAGGATTTTGGGAAAAATGTCTTTCTAATGGCAAGTGAATGAAACACAGAATGCAGACCATTCCAAGACTTCCTGACATTCTTGGGAATGTTAACACTGCCCATTTAACATGTCACCTCACGCACGTCTTGGCTCTCCAGGACCCACTGGGGGAAAGCCCTGAACCATGCCTTAATGAAATACAGAGATAGTACTGCAAATTCCATCAACAAATTGCAACCAAGATTTCTGTCAAGCCACAAAGGGAGCACCAGCAAACCAGCTACTCAGAAGTTCTGTCACAGGTTTTAATTTCTGTCTCTCTGCGGTTTAAAATCTTGTAGTTCCTTAACCTGACTAGGCCTCTCAGAAACACAAGACTTCAAACTGTGACGCTCATATGGACTCCATAGCAGGGGTACGAAGAGGAGAAGGGAGAGAATTTCCACTCATCTGAAGAAAAAAGATGTTGTGAGTGGGGGAGAGCAGGAAAAGTAGAGGCCGAAGCAGGGCAAACAGAGAAATACTAGGGGCATGCTAGGGGCGTTATCAATGACAGAGGGCAGTGTGACAACAACAAGGTCACAGAATTAGGTCAGAAACTATGGACCTACCCCCTGGATACTACTGCCGCCCCCCAGCACAGGACATTTTTGAGAGACTGAGACCCCAAAACTTCACCTAATGAGCTCCTGTCCTCAACCCTCTCTGTAAGCTGAGTTTTCAAGCTGTGTGGCTGAGTCAGCCTGAGCCAGCATAGGGTCCCACAGTCTGAATTGTGCCACGAGTTTTGTTGTTGCTGTTGTTGTTTTTTTAAGAAGTGCCTCTGGTATCCGAGCATCATGTACAAGTTTGACCTATATAACAGACCAAGTAGGTCACTGAGTGCACATTGGACCATGACAAATTGATTTTGAACCATCACTTATCTGGCTCTGTTGCTGTCAAGGAGGATATATCAGTGTGATTAATAAATTATTTACCAAATAGATAAAAGCATGCTTCCCCCACCAGAGATTCTGGAGGGTTTATTGTTTTAAGCTGCTGCACTAATTGGGCTGTACATTCACTTGCAGTTCCAAGAGAGATGAACATTAGAGGAACAATGCTCTTTACTGCACATGGTGGTGACACAGCAGAGGCATCCCATGGATGCCTACAACAAATGATGCTCAGTTCAGTGTTTTCCTGGCTCAATTCCCAGCACCCCCTCCTCGCACCAGTCTCCATCCAGCTCTGCCCCCAGCACAGGGGAGAGAACTGCCCTCAGAGGGGCACTGAAACATTTTACCTCAAGCTCCACTAAGATGTGAGGGACAGCTTTGAGATTCCACTCTGTAGCCTTCCTCTCTTTATCTCAGAAAGGAAGCTAGATTGCTTCCCCTGGGTTTTAAACCATCACAGTTGAAAAAGCATCCTAGCAGTCAAGAGAAAAAAAGGGATAACACAATCTTTTCCTCAACTAGGGAGTTTTTCTCCATCCTCCCACAAACTAAAAACAAAACAGAAACCAAATAAACCACATTAAATAAAATATATTCTGTGGACAGGAGGGAAAAAAAAATACAGGAATGCCTTCCACTCTCAAGGTATATATCATCTGGCTGTAGGAAGCCAGTTAGTAATACAGACTCCTGAGGGGTTATTCAAATACTTGGGTAAAATAACAGATCTCCAAAGAGGCTTAAAGCAAATGAAGCTCTTAGCAACTAAATGGGGGTTTTTTTTGAGGAGGAAGAAGGAGGAAAGGCAGAAGAGAAGTGGGAGGGGGAAAAGGAAAAATTACAGAAATTACATTTCTAATTGTACCAGAGAAGTAGTAGAATGTCAGCCCTTGCCAGAAATTTTTTGCAGCATCCAAGCATTCTGCTTTATTTGTCTTTATTTTTCCCTTTTTAATTTTTTAAACTTTTTTTTTCCCACATTGCCTTGAAAACCCCTACAAAGGAATCCTGGCTGTGTCTCTCTCACTGGAAAGAGAGACTACCTGGATTTAGGGTTATTGAAGAAAAGTGCTTGAGAATCAGAGTCCCAGATAAAGATACATAATGTGTTGGCACTTGAATTTAACGATATTTATTAGGTCTTTTTTAAAACTCTATTTATTAGCCCTTCCCTATGGGGTATCCAGTAATCCCAATCACTAGAGAAAAAGACTGTATTATAATGATTCTTAATTAGATACAGATGCAACAGATTGATTCATTATTTCCATGTGCTGCTGTCAGTGTTTTGTGCAGTGTTTTCAGTTTCATTAAGCTTCTCTGGTCAATTCCTTCACGAGCTGTTTCTGTCAGCTAAAGCAGCCCCTCCGCCCCCAGCAGCACTGCTTGTTCAAGCATCTCTGCTTCTGATTTCTTTTATAAGCCTTATCTATGGCATTACTCTTTGCTGCTGTTGTTTTATACTGGAGGACAATTTTTCACCTTCAGAACTTGAGTTTGTCCTCAGTAATAAAAAGAAAAAACTTTTAAGTGAGGGAAACTGCAGTGTAATCTAAAATGCATTTTAATCACTGCAGCTAATTATGAAGAGTGGTAAATCAGTAAGGGTCAGAGCTCTAGCACCTCACTCAAATGACAAACAGTAGTACAGCTGATTGTAATGGGATTATTCCTGTGGGTAGCTGCCCATTACTTTTACTGAGAGATTTACAGTCTCTTTGAAAAACTGTCTGAAAGATCATTAATAAAAAAATAATTAACAAGGAAACTGAAGTCATTATACAGAGAATTTCTGCAAACAATGGGAAAACTTCATTTATGGTGGAGACAATGAATCAGACCAGTGAAAATCTGGGTAGCTCTGTATTGCTGTCTGATACCAATAGGCATAATCTCATTTTGGGAGTGGGCAGGGTAGGAGGAAAAAAGCCATCTGTTTACAGATACATGCACTAAATTGTTAAATTGGAGAAGAAACCAGATATTTAGACAACAAATGACCTTTTATGGGTGTTAAGTACTTTGATCATCGGGAATTTTGAAAGGGACCAGATTTTCTCAATCTTCATTACTTTTGAGAGGAGAAACATCTGCGATTTTTCCATTGAAATGAATAAAATATTTGTGAGAAGCTTATATCAGATAAACTGTTGTTGTCCCAAGGTAGAGAACCATCAAAACCCAGCCTAATTCATCTGGGGGCAGCTCAGAAGACAAGAGGGTAGGTCCAAGGCAAACCACTCAAGTGAAGTGCCCTGGGTGAACAATTTAGGGCTTCCCAGACTGCTGGGCTCCATGAAGGGGAGCTGGACATCTCATGGCTGGGGTTTATCAGCTCCTGGGCAGGGCTGTGAGAATGCAATTGCTCCGTGCCTGTCTGGAGTTCTGAGCTGCACTGGGGGCTGTTGCATTACCCCCAGCAGAACCAGCCCACCACTGCCTGCAGCCACTCCTGGAGACCTGCCTGCAATTTTGAGACACAGCCTGTCTCCATCATCTCTTTACAACACGAATGTAGCAAAACCTAGGAAGACAGACATGAGAAGGCCTTTACACAGGTTAGATCTCACACTTTTACAAAGGTTCATAGGTAGAGATGGGATATGCTGCTGGATGGGCCACCCCTGATGCTGGAACATCCTCCCTGCTTAAGTTTAAAAAACGCACAGGTTTGATCTGTTCAGCAGGCTCCATGCAGGGTGACAAGAGTACAAGTTGAGCAGGGTTATGAGGATGTCTGGTCAAGATGTACTTAAAATTTATCATCTCTTGCAAAACAAATATCAGAGGTTCCCTTTGACTTCTCATCCTCAGGGCTCTGCATTTTTGGTGGCTCTTTTAGAAAGTGAACCAGATCAGAAAACTGCACATGAGGACCCAGTAACTGTTTTGGCTTACCCCACTCTTAATTTTTCTCAACAATGTTACTCTGCCTCCTACATTTCACCATAACCTTTCTTGCTGGCAATGCGGGAAAGGAAAGTAGTCCTTTGTCAGCAGAGAAAATTCCAAAGTGCGTGATTCCCTCAGTCCTAAGGCTTTGCTACAAACACGTGTGGAGATCTGAAACATGTATTGCTGTCATCAGTGACTGCCACTTCTGTGTGGCATGACCCAGACTTGTGTTCACACATTTAAAATATTGAGATTGCATAATGCATGTGATCTTGCAACCTTACTGGTTAACAAAACGCCTGAGACACCTGATCTGGAGCCCTGATTCTGTGTGATATGCCAGAGTGTATTAGTACCCCTGGGGATGCATGAAATATGTGCCATATTTCCCCAAGATCGCCGCACAATGTTATCTTCAGAAAAACAGGACAGAAAGGAAACACAAGGTAACGCAAAGGTAAATTCATGTTTTATTCTGTCAAAAAAAATCAGCCAAAACATATAGAAAACCTCTGGACAGGCTTCACATCTAAATCACTCAAGATATTTACTTGTCTATTAAAATTCATTACTTGGATATTGTGTACAAGTCTTCTAAAGATTTGTTCTATAATTAAGAGTTTTTGTGGTAGATGGTGTTACTTGCTCCCAGGAATCCCAGTGCTGTTTTCCCTGAAGCTACTGCATCAAGACAAAGGCATGAAAAAGTGAGCAGCAAGGGGAAAAAAGTGCCATTAGATCTCTTCTTTTGTTTATTATGTTTGACTAGGGAGTTTACCTTTCTTCTTTTTTTANGTTTTTTTTTTTTTTTTTTTTTTTTTTTTTTTTTTTGTCTTTCATTAAAATGCAATGTCCTCTAGTTGATAGCATTTGGGCATCTTTCCCAAGTCTGCCTGACAACATCAATGGCGAGCTGTTGAGCTGCAGTGACCCCCTAAGCAAGCTGTCCTCTGCTGTTTTGGCTGCACCTATTATTACTCAAGCAGTGGGAGCCAAACAAATGCGACACTTGGATCTTTCTTACTTGTTCTGCAAAGCAACCCCGCCAAGCCCGGAGCACGGACACGCCGCATAAGGAATCGGCAATTCCCCGCGATTACACAGCAGGACACAGGCACTGGCAGCAGGGCTGAGAAGTTAACTCTGGGGTATACAGGGCTGACAAATGCAGAGACATATTGATCCTCGGCAGTCTGTCTCATCAGTAAAGTAGTAATTGGTTGCATATTAACATAACCGCCTGTAAGGTGGCAAAAGACAGGGAAGGACGCCGGAGCTCAGCGCCCAGGGAATGGGTGTGCATGCCAGCACCACACCTAAGGTGGAAGGTCAGCCAGCCACCACTGCTTGGCTCAGAGCCTCACCAAGGCTTGGTTAAGCAGAAGGATTAAAAAGAGCCTCTTCTGCTGAAGGGTTTGTGTCAGGGTGAGCAAGACCAGAAAGAGCGAGCAAATTAGGCAAAAGGAAAATGAGTTCCACAGGTGTTGGACAGAAGAACTGGGTTAAAACAACTGCTTACAAATGTGCTATTGCTGAATGAATGCACATGTCTTCAGCTGGCATCAAGGGCAGAAACAGCTCTCGCTTGGTTCCCAGACATGTAGTAACAGATACTTCTCTGCCTTCTAAGTACAAGCTGGAGGTGTCACTGTAAAACCCAGCCCAGTGCCAGGAAGAGCTTCGGTGGCACTGAGGGATGCAGCCTTTGCTGTTTCAGAGTGATCGATGCTGCAAAACATCTCCTGCACTCATCCTCCCCTCACAGAGCCCTGGCAGCCCTGTAAGAATCAGCCTGCACAATCCAAACCCCAGAGAAAAGAGGTCTAATTGCTTCAGCAGTGTACACATCTGTCCTTTACCTGCAAAAAGAGGCGTGTAAATGGAAAAACATGATATCTTGTGAAATTTTAGGTTTCTATCAAAAATCCTGAGTGGGTTTGAAACAAGGCATTGTGGAAGACAGTGGGTTTTGACAGATTATTCTTACAAAATGTGAGCACTACAGCTCTTTTTTTAGCACTACTCTTAGAAACAATAATATTTTAAAATAGAAATAGTGTAAAATGCTGTTGTTAGTTGATTTTTTCATATGCTATAGCTCATATATTATTATTACTATTAAGATAAATAACTTGATTAATAATCATGTAGCACCAAAGAATTATTTTAATTCTTGATTATCCGTATCTATTTTAATACCCCTGGATGTGTACTGTTAACACTTTCCATTACAATTTCAGGATGCATATTCATAATGTCAAAATTTCTCATGAAACAGAAATTCTGTTTCCTGGGAAACCCCAGTCTTTTTCTGTAATTTTTTTCCTTCTTCCCTTTGCTTCTCTTTATGGTTTTTTAGAGGATTTTAGGAACATTCTTGTGTAGCTTATCTGGACTCCAGGCTAAATAGGTCTTCAGGCTATTTGTGGAGTGTCTGAAAATATGGTTTATATTTATTGGAGACATGTTTGTTCTTTCACCAAAAAAAAAAAAAAAAAAAAAAAAAAAAAAAAAGAAAAAAAGAATTTGAAAATTAAGAAAAATTGAGAGAAATTCTTCTATAGATCACAGTAGTTATGGCTGATGGTTAAGGCCTTTTATCACCACACTCACATAAATACAACCCACCTGCATCAGCAGCCAAGTACACCTGGGACCTAAATTAACTTCTAAGTACATTGTGAGGACATTCTGCACTGGATGATGAAGACAAAAGAAGATGAATTCAACAATTTCATTATTATTTTAGTACCACAGTGCATCACTGATATTCTTCTACTTCAGAATGCCAGGGATAATGGAAAGAAACCAAAAATATTTAAGAAAGGTTATATTTAGGCCTACTGAACAACCTCACTATATATAACCTACATTTTTAACATCATCTTATTCCTTTCAGTCTCTGCTGACTTCTGAAGTGGTGAAACTCAAGGGCCTCGCTCTATGTAACATCAGGGAGGGAAAAGCTCTTGAAACAAGTGCAGAGGGAGGACGGGGGCAGCTCGATGCCGAGCCCTTGCTCCTGCTGCAGACCCCCGTGGAAGGCGTGGAGGGAGAGGGATACGGCTGGCAGGGCTTGGGGCAGGGCTCCTGCCAGGGCAGGAAGGGTGACCCTGTGTCAGTGCAGGGTACCCTGTCTCTCTGCCCACATGGGACTGATGAACATCTCTCCCATCAAAGCCCTTGGGAGCTGAGTTCAGCTCGTTTTGAGTAGAGGTTGTTTACACAGCCCAGCCAGAAATGTCCTCCAGCCCCCTCCTGTGGGTCTGGTACCTTGGTTTCAATGGCAACACCTCATCTGAGATCAAAATCTACCCTGCTAGGATAACACAGATTTTCCTTTTTTTCTTTCTTTAATAGAAGCAAAAAACAATGCAGAGTCAGTTGGATCAATCACTACATTATAGCCAATAATATTGATTATACCATATTTAGGTAGGTAATATCCAGCATTGAAAATGCTAACATTCAATGCTTAATAGATTATAAGTCATATTGATAACAACCAAAACTATTTAATGATTTAAAGTTCAATTGCATTGCCAATGAAGTAGGTTAGTTACAGACTCCTAGATGAAATCAAGGCTCAGACAACATCCCATTTCACAAGTCTAGTGAAGGAAACAGTGGAATAATCATAAAACTTAGATTCCCGTTGATTGCTTGCTAGAAATCTGAAAAGCAGTTAAAACCCAGCAGTAATTCATAATCCTTAATTTTTTTTTGTTTTGTTTTGTTTTGTTTTGTTTTAGTTTTTTGTTTTGTTTTGTTTTGTTTAATTTGTGGAAACCAAATATTTTCCAGCAGTAGGAACAGAAACCCATCGCAGTTATAAGTGGCATTTATGGTGCAGAGCAACTTCTTGAGCCTCAGGTGTTCCTTCCACACCTTATGCTCGAGTGGCTCTTCCCCTGGGGGTGGCAGGGTCTCTCCCTTACAGTGATTTACATCCCTTGGTAAAATCTTTGTGTTCTTTTGCTCTTACATGACCCACAGGCTCTGTGCCTGCTGACACCAAGCCCAGCAGCACAGGACACTGGAGCAGGAGCAGCACACCTGAGCAGGGAGTGCACTGGCCCTGAACAGCAGCCATCCACCAGTGGGGCTGAACCCGAATTTGCAGGGACAGGCAATGAGGTCTGAGATCAATGAGGGGCACACAGGAAAAATTCACAGGATCTTTTACAAGTAAATGGCCATTTTGTTTTTCCAGATGAGTAGCAACAAAATATTCTCACTTTGTTACTGTTTCTTGTTGATGAATAACCTGTGCTCTTCTTGTTTTATTCAATATTGTTCTCTTAAGCTGCTGCATGCCCATTCACATCAAATACTTGCATACTGAATTCTATGTGACTGCACATCCACGTGCACAGACAGTACACCATGAAGTCTTCTATTGTGAGCCCCAGCAGCTAAGAAGCATTAAACCTGTCACCGATTCAGGTGACAGTCCTAAACACCAGACTAGTCTTCGCTCAAACTAAATTACATCTTTTCCTCCATGTCCTCATTTTTAATCTACAAAGTAGGCTTGCTATAATGGTGCCCTCACCTCAAAAAAGCCTCAAAGCCAACACAAATATAGAAGCATCAGTAGTTTTGCAAAGCACAAAAGGTTTATGCCATTTTTCCTTCCTCTGTCAGTCCTACTTGTACCTTACCCTTTGGCTCTGCAGAGGTTTAAAGTGGCCATGTGTGAGCTAACAGGCAGCAGGCAGCTCTCCCTCTGAAAAAGCTGCCTGCAACTGCGGATTTATTTAAATGTGAATGTGTAGCTGGCTTCCTGCATGCAAAATAAAGCAGGTGCTAAAATATTAAACTCTGCCACTGTCCACTATTCATTGCATCCAACTGGTGCTGTCAGAAGCAAGCTGCTTGACTAACCAGGGCCTGTGATTTAGTATGACATCCCAACTCTAATTACTCCCTCCTCCTGATTCATTTTCTCAGCCTCCAATTTTCAGATTCAGAGAGCCTGGATTCAAGGGGGTGTGGGTACGGTTGTGTGCGGGAGAGCTGGAAATGCACTTGCCTCTGAATGCAGAACATAATGAATCACCTTGGGGCCCCTGAAATTATTTGCTACACAGCTAAGACTTTCAAGGGGTGATTTAGCCTGCTCTCAGGTGTCTTTGTGGTGCCCTGGAATATTTGTCAAGTCTCACAACCCGAGCATGGGTGTCAGCAGCTGGCTCTGACCCGACTGTCTGCACTGCCACTGTCACCCAGAGCCTCTGCAGCTCTGCCCCATCTGCTGGGCACAGATACACCCTTTTCTGGCACGAAGCAGCACAAAAGTGATGGCACTGATGTTACTCCCCCGTGCTATGCTGTGTTCAGATTCGTGGCAGGGCATGGATCAGTTCATGAGGCAGGGCAACCCCAGACTTCCCTGCTGCACATCCGGGCTGTAAGCAAACCACAGATAACAAACTGCAAAGAAAATAATCAGAAATGTTTTGAAGAAATACACTCTGCTGCAGGGTTGATCTGCTCACATACCTCACATTTCACCCAGAGTCGTCCTTGATGTACTGCGAATCAACAGCACAGGCAATAAGAAATAACAGCATCTTTAAAGCTCTCTGTAAGATGCTATTTTCTCTAAGAAAACATTTTTCTGTGTTGAAGAAAGTGAATATTTTGTTGACCTCAGTAAAATATTTTTTCTTTTAAAATTTGCCAGTTAAATCAGAAACAATGGAGACTTTCTTTTTGAGAAGAAGAGGTGGAATAAACCTCCTACTTCCTTTTATTTCTTGTTTGCTTTCCAGAAGAGAAATGCAGAACTTGAAAGTGTTTCCTGGAAAAATGAAAACAAGACTTTCTAGTCTGTTAAGAAATGTTCTACCTATTTTTCATAGCCTCCACACACTTTAGAAGGTTAAAATAAAAAGGGTATTCAGGTTTGACTTTGACTGGCTAACTTGTATTAATTCTATTTTCTCAACTTTTATAGGTTGGGCTGATTTATGTGTGAGCTAATATGCAAGAGGAAAATACCTTTTTCCTAGGGAAATACATCTCATAGGCCATTAAAGCTGCCAGTCGTTAAGCACTGAGGTGTGGGACCTCGAGAGTGTTTCCCCAAAGTCCACATCTCAGATTAGGTGACAGGAGCATGCCCCATGTCAGGGAATGCAATAGATGGCAGGCAGTGTGCCCCTGCTGTGTGGGCTGATCCTGTGAAATACCTGCCTTGCCACCTGCGAGTTGCCAGTTCATTGCAAATGCTTCCTGGCACTGAAATATCTTATTTACCTTTCACAGCCTTCCCAAGAACTGCTGCCCCAGGAAGCACTGAGCACCTGCCTTCCACTCCCTGAGAAAACCAACCTGCTGTCCCCCCTGCTAGAAATATTGTTTGGTGCANCTGCCGCGGTAAAATCTGACAGTAAAAATTTTATCTCTAGAGAGCAACAACTAGTCTTGTCCTTCTGCAGTTTCCAAGAGGCTCTGGACACCCCTCACTTGCCCTTGTTTCAGATAGAAGTGGGTCTTCTTTCTAATCCATAAATTGTTATTTTTTCCAACTGTGACCACCACCACATGCAGTGGGCTTGCTAAAGAGTGTGTGCAAGGTGGAGAATTCCTCAGAAATCAGTGAATTTGTGAGAAATCAGAGTGGATTATTTGCACACAGCATCCAAATTAAACAACTGTAATATAGTTCCAGACTAAAAAACTCACATGTCAGTCTTTTTCCTGAGTCAAGACTGCGTATTTCCAGTATTTTCTCTCTTATGTGAAATGACTCACAGGACATTCTTCTTTTCTGTTCTTTGATTTCATTCTTTGTTTCCTTTTTGCTTTTCTGTGAGCTCACTCATCCTGTTTCCTCTAAAACACTGATGCTAAAAACAAACATTGCCAATAACTTCAGTTTGAATGGATCAAATTTTAATTTTGGGTAAATAAAAATAATTCCTCTAAATTGAATTAATTTGCTATCATTATTTATTAAGTTCAATCTGATACTTCTGAGGATTTAGTCGAGATAAGGACCCTTTTTTGCTGTGCATTTTACAACTATACAACAACATATTGTTCCTGCTCCAGATTATTTATTGTCCAGATAAACAAAGGACAAGGCAAAACGAATAACATACAAGGAAGTCAAAAAGGAAAAAAAAAATGCCATCAGTTGTGGTTCTGGCTATTTATATTGTTTAGGAACAGGATTGCACTTTTGTTGCCAGATTGGAATATACAAGTTTCTCTCTGGCGTTTGGTCCTATTAAGGCAAGTAAGAGAGACATCACCCATTTTCTGCTACATATTTATTTTGTGCAGTGGCTTGTGAAAGAAAGTGTTGACTGCTTTTTCTAGCTCTGAAGCCGTTTCTCAGTGTGTGTGGGAAACAGCAGAGACTGAAATTTAAGGCTGTTGATGAATTCACAAATACCTTTAAATCTGAAACTACATCACCATTTTAAACCTTGGCCAGTGAGTGGGGGCCAGGCAGATTTATCCATGTTCCTCCCTGGTGTCAGCCCTCGAATGGAGTTTCTGGATGCCTCAGATGTGCATTCACCAGTCTCCTCTCCCCACGGCAGGAATGGGGCCGTGGCTGCTTGCAGCTGAGGTGCCGTGGGTTTGGCCTGGCCTTGGAAATTGTGTGGATTCTCTTCCCCAAGCAATGGAGAGGCCTCCCGGGTGACCCTTGATGGCTCTGCCACGCCGTTGGGAATGGTACAAGCTTACAAGATGCTCTGCACTTCCACTTGTGCCTGGAAATATTGCAGGAGAAAGCTCTCTTTTCTTCTTACTCCCAAATTTGTATAATGTGCATCAGGGAAGCACCCTGGTGTACGAAACCAGCACTGACTCAAGGTCAAACCTAAAGACAAAAAGTTGTTGTTGTGTTCATTGTAACCTGCCAAGTCTTTGTTACTGTGTGTCAGTCTGTATGTATAAAAACTTGATTAAAGACCAAAATACAAATAATTTAAAAATTTATACTTCTTGTTTTTTCAACACTGTCATACAGTATAATTATATGATTTCTAGAAGGTACTTAAAAATGAATTATAGGGCGTTTTCTTCACATTCTTTGTTGCAAGTGAACTACTGAGCTTAGTATTGCCTTCTGTAAATACCATTCCAAATAATCATGAAGCATCCTATAATTCAATTATAAATAACCTCTGAGAACCATAAAATGATATATTCTAGGTTAGTGACACAAACAGATGTATTCACCATCCTGACTGTAAAATGAAACCTAAAACAAACCCAGCATTTTCACTTGCTTTGATCTGCAAAGTGCCTCTGTGCATGAGAAGTACAATGGAGCCCATACAGACTGTAACGCTCTCCCTGGAATTAGGCCTTCTCAGAAAAACAAAGTTAAAATCGGAACAATACAAAACGCTCAGTGTATTTCCCCTTAAAAAAATAAATAATAAAGGCCTTACTCAGCAGAGGTTGAGATGTAGAAATACAGGAAGAATTAACAACCATTGCAGGAAAGGATGCTTTTTTTTTTCTCATACCGTGTTTTCTCACACAAAAATCATGATGTGGCATTTCTAAGGATGGTGTTTTACTGTTACTTATGTTTTAACTTCTGACATCTCCTCAACTTGATGTTTGGTGCAATAAGCCCTCTTTGCACTACCAAATGGCAAAACAGAGATTTAGAATAAAAGAAAATTGGGTGAATGAATGTGGCAAACCTACCCTGGGGAGAAGAAGGACTGTTCTTTACCAGGTGACTGAAAATATAAATCTGTGCTTAACTCAGACATTTTAAATACAGAGGCACTGTTGTTACTGTTGTTTAGCTTAATGTTTGGGGTGCTCAGATGAAAAAAGACACGCAGTATTTAGATCACACAGGACCAAGACAGAGATACAATTTTGTACTGTAAGGCAAAGCTTAAAAAAGAGAAAATAAGCAGCACCCAGGGTTGCATTAGGTTAATGGTGGTGAGAGGAATGAAACAGGGTGGAAAGCTGTATTTTATCGGAGTGCCCCAGCACGTGGTGTGGAGCTCACACAACACTAACCCAAGGCTCTGCACCTGCAGCATCACCTTCTCCTCCACCATGGCTGGAGGCTCTGAGAGCCCGTGGGCATCCAGCAGAGACTGCTCATGAGTGTGAGCCTCACAAGGGTGGGTGGTCACGCATGGGGACAGAAATGAAGCTGCCAAAAGTGGCTCATGTCAGCAGAGCACATTTTGATAAGACGTGCAAAGAGACAAGTTGACTAAGTACAGGATAACATGCTGGGCTAGGTGGGTTTGATTCCTAAAAACCCTGGGTGAAGCCTCACAAATGTGGCATCTCAGATGTCACTGTGGCACCCAATATCACCCTCTGTGTTTTCAGTTCTATTGCGAAGTGGGAGGAATAAAATTGATGATCTTCTTCTAGCGGCTTTGATAAATAAGTGCAACTGTTTCCCTGCAAGCACCTGTTTCCTTCCTACATCTCTTCTTGGGAGATTTTTTTAAGAATTTTTTGCTCGAGAAGCAGCTGAATTCCAAATCCCAGGTCACCCCCCATCTGTTTGCAGAACACAAGCTAGTTAATTCTGGTAATGCTAAAAAAAAAGTTCTTAAAAGCCTCTTTCACATTGATGCTCCCCAAGACTGGAAGGCAAGGCATATGGGGGAGCAGCAGTTGGTGGAGCAATTTTATCTGTAGTACGAAAAACTAGATAAAAGTGTTCTTGTGAGGACACATGATAAATGGTAAAGGCAGATTTGATGATCACCTTTTTCCCCTTGTGCTTTTATTACCTACATGTTGCACAGCTGGTACTGACAGCCAGTAACGTGTGTCTACCTATTTTAATATTCACTCTTGGAATAGGGTGGCAGAGACTCCCCATTTTGTGGTTTGTGGCTCTGTAGGTGTTTGTAACTTTGCAGCTTTCCATCTGCACTGAAATTCACGCTCACTTCTGGGCGCAGTGTTGCCAGGAGGACACAGATAAGCTGAAGGGAGCTGGGAGAAAAAGAACAAAAGTTATTGTGAGACTGGAAGGAGTGATATATAAAAGAGATAAGTATGCACAGCTTGACTAAACAATGACTAATTGCTAGAGCATAATAACAATTCTGAAAGGAGTCTTAATTGATTTATCTGAGGAATGCTTAAGGCTTCTTTTAAGATGCCATACTATTAGAATTATTTATCTGTCTAGGTTAAGAATACAATTGCAGACTTCTGTCCTCATTTGATGTTTGAAATTAGGGAAAACTAAGCACACACAGAACCATAAACATCACAAGGTTATTCAGATGCCAGTGGCACTTAAAATATTCTTTTGTGAATAGTCATGTGTGTCGCCAGAGGAAGCTAATGGGTATCCTAGCATCTCAGATGGTGATAAACAAGGACATTAAATGATAATGGTTACAGGATTCTTAACAGTGACTTAGTCTAATCCAATACACAAAATGACATGGCCTGTGAATTGCTGTATAACAAGGAACACCAGCCATGAATCCCTGCTAAGGTGGCCAGCACAAACTGTGCAATGAAACTTGTGAAATGTGGGGAGAAGGGATATGCTATTCCTTCCAAAAAGTTAAAAATATTAGCTTATAATACTCAGATGGTATAAAATGTCACAGCTTTGACTTCAGCGGCACCGTGTTGATTTGCATTAGCTGAAGTTCTGTCTCTAAATTCTTTAAGAAAACCCAAAATGAAACTATAATGAATTTATTTCTGGAAGGACACCATCTGGTGTTTTATTGCTAGCTGACAAGAAGTAGGAAAGGATAGTCTGACTGCTGGTTGCAGGAGCAGTGGAGGATTTGCATTTTACAGGGGCTAGTGAGAATGGTATTTAAACAAATATCTCTTTTTAACAGGTCCCCTCACTATCATCTACAAGCTGGAGATGCATTCAAACCAAATTCAGTGACCTGGATATCATAAACTGTCTCTCTTTAAAAGTGATGTAAACTAGGAATAATGGCACAATTCTGTCACGCTTCAGAAGGAAATTAACCCCTTGTCTAGATCTGTATGGTGCCTAACCAATCATCTCCATTTAATGGCTTCAATATTTCTGGTGATTATAAAACTGGCTCTGAATATGAGTTAATACACCTTTGAGAATTCATAATCCTGTGTAAAACTGAGGAACCTTAATCCTTACCTGGATGCTGATTTCATTGCATACTCTGATTCCCTTCATTTTTTTCCATGCCTCTTCTTCTACAAAATAAATAACTTTTTCTGTTTTCCCAGCATATAACTCTATAGACCTATCCATCATACCACATTACAACACAAGCAAGGTAAAAGTAGTTCTTATGCACTGCTGTTAATTACTTTTGGGAAAACAATATTTAGGGTTTATTTTATTTTTCTTTTTAATTTTATGGCTGTGTCAGATGCACCTCCTTTTGATTCCTGTTCAATGATAATTTTAGCAGAGCCTGTAGGTAGAGCCATCAAATTAAGGGACTGCAGAAGCTTTCTGAGAAAGATTAAATGATGGTGCTCTGAGAGGCAGTCAGTTTGTTCTTCACCTCAAACAACAGCCAGTCACAAAGCAAGTGCCAAGACAGTGTCTGAGGAGATAAGCATGTGTGTGGGCTATTTAGTAAGGGAAAGCTAAGAAAGCAAAATGCTGTATTTGCCTATTTTTATAACGAAATGCAGACATAACAAATGGTGGGACTGCAACAGAAATTAAGGATACAACTTCTTTTATGGAAATGCATGTTTGGTAGAAGTTCAGCAAAAGAACCTTTGTTTCATGGCATTCGTATTAATTTGCAAGATTAGCAAGCACCTGTTGTATGTAGCAGGTAGTGAGAACAAAAGCAACTGTGAGAGCTGATCTGAAGACTCCTCTTTGCTTGTGAAGCACAGATTTCCCTGATGAGACAAGGGATTTGCTATTTTCCACCAGCAAAGGTTGGGTAACGGCCTTTCTGCTGCCGAGCCCAGCTCTGCTCCTCCCAGGCCGTGGCTCTGCACAAGAGCCCTCAGTGAGGACCAGCAGCAGGGAAGAGCCATCCTGAAGGTTTGAGCTGTGACACAGTGGCCCTGTCACTCTGGATTCACTGGCCTTTGAGGAGCTGTGGGTATAGCTCTGAGGGGGACATGTGGGTCTGAGCTGGATGTGAAGGCATTTGCTTTCAGGAGCCCCTGAAATTGTGGCTAACTCAGCTGACTTTGCAAGTAGTGCTATGACAAAATAGATGCTTTTCTTTCCACTGGACACTGATCTCAGGCTATTGGGAGTTAAATTGCGGGCAGTTGCCAAAGAAATGCCAGACCACAGGAGTTATATGTAGTCAGGGGAATGTGTATAACTTCTGGTTTCTAAGGAACAGTACATAAGGATAATCCCATAGTTTCAGCATTAAGACAGCTAATATTCTTATTACCTTTACTTCTATTAATGTTGCTTGAAAAATATGTTAATATATATAATTATAATTACAGTAGGTTGGCAATTGTAAATAAGGCCATGAATATTTCTCAGCCAGATTCAGGAATACAGAATGTGATGTGCCTGCCCTTCTGCATTAGTGTACTTAAAAGGAGATGGTCCTAATGGAAAGCAGACACGCAAAGACCGAAGTGGGTAAGGTAGACAGAGCCTCGTGTATGTCTCCCGTCATATAAATCCAAAATTCACAGCCAAGAAACAGAGGACACAAAGAACATCTTCCTAAAGGCAGATGGAGAGAGAGCCAAGCTCCTCTGTCCATGGCATCCAGAGACAGGAGCTGTATCCAAGCATGGTTAGAAGGCACAAGAGGTGACTGCTCCTCAGGCAGCAAGGCTGCAGCTACAGCCTTCACATGGCTGTGGGTCCAGCTCATGAGTCCTTCTGGAACCAAGGTGTATCAGCTTGGGCACCACACAGCACCAAAAAACTGATGTCAAACCGGAAAATGAGGTGGTGAGAACATAATGCACTGCTTTGTGCTCATAGATTAGCTGGTTCAAGTTTCCACTGCTTTGCACTCCACATGCTTCTGTGCACAACCCCCATTTAAATAACAGGTTACTTCAATAATTAATGTGCTTTAATGTCTCCATGACTTTGCCATAGAATTCCTATGTGCCCTCGGGCAATTCATTTCATCTCTCTGGCCTTTAGTTCACCATTTTCAAAACAAATGTGAAGCCAGGGCTCAATTAACAAAGATAACAGAGAAATGGGATGACCCAGAGAAAGAGAGAATATGGATATTTGAATCCCTGTGGTGCAACAACTGTACAAAGAGAGGATGGAACACAGAAGATCCATGACAATGTTGACTGTGAAGTGCAGGGATGCCCAAACTAACATGGAGCTAAGGTGTTCAGCCCATCCTGCACACTCCTGCCCAAGCATAGCTACAGGAGTGCATTCTTACACAGACCTACCCGGGGTGCTGCTGCACCCACAGAAAGGATAATCTGTCATGTGGGTGAGCAACATAGGGATACTGTGCTGAAGGGTGTTCCAAGGTACTTAAATACACATAAATTTGGATAATATCATCCTGTACTCAACAGTATTGTGATTCAGATGGCCCAATGCATCAGGCTTCACTCTGAGTGATAAAATGTTCTTTTGCTGCAAAGTACTTTATGAGAAGCAGTAGATGCAGCAAATAAGGCAGACAGACACTAACTGCAGCCTTTCTCCATGTAAGAGTGATGACCTGTCACAGAAAGATTTCCCTAAAAGTGTTGGTTTTTTTTACTTTCTATCCAAGTGCATGTGTAAGTCACACCCTTTGCAACAAAGGCAAATATGGGATATACTGTCAACCCTGGATAAATGGCTGAAATGAAAACCTTTCCCAAGCAGTGAGTGATTTAGGAGCTTGTATATAACTTCAGTGTAGGATTTATGGTCATACACTATTATGCATTGTATGCACATAACAAAAATGTTATCCAAAAGCCAAAGTCAGAGAAAGAAAGGGTGATTAAGAGAAAGAATTCCCAATATGTTGAACTATGATTAGGCTAGTGGGAGTTCTGCTGTGAGAATTAAATTTACAACAAAAGTAACTCAGTTTTATCTCTTCTGAGTAATTCAGTACATTCTCACTTTGCTGTTACAGCTAGCTGTAACTCCTTTTTCTCTATAATTTATTCAAATATCCCAAAGGGTCAGATAAGAAAATTGCTTTCTTGGAACCAATAATGAATATGGGGTCAGTCGATGCAAGACAATAAGGTATGTTACCAACAAATATTCTTCATACCAAAACAATGTCTGTGTCTAAATTATGTTTCCAACTATTTCTTCCAAAACTGGAAAATCTAGACCACATCCCCATTTATAGACTTTTACAGATGTAACACTTCTGCTTACCGTCCTCATGCAGACTGAAAGTCTGCCTTGCTGAGGAACATTCTTCTTTGCTTCTTTGAAACACAGAGCACAACCTCACAGACATGCTAGAAACCCCTTGATTTGTAGCTGGGCACTTCCCAAACTCCCAAGCATTCCTCTGAAACTGCAGGTTCTTGGTCACAAGGTGACAAAAAAGCATGGAAAGGAGGCTTAACAAAGACATTTGTAAATTGCTTTAAGGCTGCCTGCATTCTTAAAACAAAAAAGACTTAGATTTTTTAATACAAAATTTCCTAATGTGTTATCTTACCCTTAACGTGATATCAGGAAAACCTAATTTTTCAGGCTTGGTGAATCTTCCAGCAAGTTCTCCTTATACATCAGTGTCTCCTTACGCAGCACAGCACCCTCCTCTTAAACTACTTTTGTCCTCTGTACTTGTACTTTTATGGACAGTGACTTCTGCCCAGTTCTTTCCTAGATATTTTCCATAGTCCCTGTTACCATGTGTATAGAAAGAATATTTTTCTACAGGAGTGGGCCAGCAAGTGAGAGGCGGTCAAAAGCTCTTTTCATGCCTTCTCAGTGGTGACCTTCAATAAGGCTTCAAGAATCTTCCTTACATAGAGCAGCAGCCATGGCTGAATTCACTACAAAATGTTAATCCAATATGCCAGTCTGCCACAGCAGCAGGGTCAGTGCTGGTGGAAGAGTGAGCAGTCTGATTTGTGTTCTACTCTGCTGCAAGCTGCTTTTCCGACTGCACCATCTCCTATTTATGATATCTCTTTCAAAAGCAGAATCCCGGTATTGCAGCTGAAGTCAGTAGTCACTTGATGTGAAACCTCTACCAAATCTGCTGTTTCCAGTGGATTCTGAATTCTGACTTTTCAAAATCATTATGACAGTGTGAAAACTCTTGATGGTGTCTCTCGGTCTGGCCTGTGAACCCCATGTACGAGAGAAGAGTTATGCAAGTGTAAGCACTCCATTAACTTCCTTAATTCTGTTTCTTTTTGCTTGAGATTATCTCAGAAAAAATATGTAGCCCCATGGAAGAAACATAATGTGAAAAAATATAATCAGCTATACAGAAAAGATTTAGTACAGAAGCAGTTCCTTGGTGTTGGGCAATACAATTATTCTTTCTACACAGTAATTTTCAACAGAAGAGGTAGATCTGTAACAAAACTGATTAAAAAGTATCCTTCATTTGACCTTTTTCAAGGTGTACTGCCATCATATTGTCATGTGGTGGTGATCTTTGATTTTCTTTTCACAATATTTTATTTGACACAGTTGATGAAAAAGAAATCCATATATATTGAATATTGCGCTGTCGTTGATTCTGATGTCAAGCCACAGCCATCATCTCAAATTTTGTCTCCCTAAGTGTAAATGCCCATAAACAATACCTGATGTTTAAATCTTCAGGCTCAATTTCATCTTGCAAATCAAGAAAAACCTTTGGCTACTAATGATTTCAATTTAAAAGGAATGGGCGCTTTTTTTGGTCCATTAAAAAAAAAAAAAAAAAAGGTGGGAAATAGATTACCGTGAACTCCCACCCAAGGATGGAAATATTCCTTAGTGCTCCTTGCAAAAATAGTAGTTAGGCACCTCAGAGAAATTTTAGCATTAGTGAATAAATTCCGAGGATAGCCTCCTGTGGGAGGAGTACCCCAATGGTGATGCACGACCCCCAGGTGGCTTTGCAGCAGTCACGGCTGTGACACAGCAACTCTGACATTCCACGAGAGGTGGAACTGCACTGGCAGAGGGAGGGACAGGCTGGCAGGTGTTGCTGTCACTGAAA
Source organism: Pachycephala philippinensis (assembly GCA_013397055.1). Lineage (NCBI taxonomy): Eukaryota > Metazoa > Chordata > Aves > Passeriformes > Pachycephala > Pachycephala philippinensis. The sequence continues at coordinate 1,319,761 of VWZT01005940.1, read as the reverse complement.
TTTCAGGGTTACTCTGGGATTCCTATTCATATTCACGCTGTACAAACTCAGAGCAGCGAAACCTCCAGCAAACTCTTGTCATCACCTTCTTGTGATTTTCCCTCCTAGCTCTTGCCTCTCTTGTCTTGCAGTTCCTGGTGACAGGAGGGTTTTATCAGCTCATTTAGTAAGGGAAATTATCCAGCTCTGATGTGATAGTATATCTCCTATGTTATGGATGCAGAAACTGGAGAGAAATTAAATTATTTGACTAAAATCAAACAGTCACTGGCAAAATAAATGTGGGGGTCACCTATCAGGTTAAAGTGTCAGAAATCCTTCACTGTAAATGACATATCATCTTTCCTGTCCTTTAAATCCAGTTTTCTGTGCTAGATTTACAGAGATCCATCCATTAATTATCAAGAATCTGACCATGGGTCCTTAAAAGGAAAATACAGGAGAGTGCCACAGAAGGAGATGACCCATAAGCTCAATTTATGCAGGGTCCTCTATTGTATATTTATTTATTATTATAAGATAACTTTATTGCTGGGATTTGAATTATTTTTTTATATCTTTTTAAAAAATTTTTGCATCCAGATGTTATTCCTTTCCTATATTAGATGTTTGCTGATACTGAATGTCAGACTTGCCATCGAACCAGCATCTTAGAGCCTAATATCTGATCTGTCACTGGATAGCTGCTTCAGAGGTGCACTAATCACAGCCAGTGCCTAAGACACAGTACACAGAAACATTAAATAAGGGGATCCAGGGAGAATAGGAGGAAAGGCCATTAGGCAATACCCCACACAAGTCAATTCCTCCGTCTCCCAGAAATGCTGTCACAGAAATGTTATTGTTCCCATTTAGGACTCGCTTATTGCTTGCACTTAGGACTAATTTGGCAAATCACTGACATGCATTAAGTTGATGGGGTTTAAATATAAGTTTGACTGGTTTTCTGATTTAAGTCTTTATGTCCTTCTAAATTATTTTGGAACTCCAATATTGAAGTACAGAGGAAATCCATCAACATAATGAACAGGAGAACTGGACTGAACACAGAACAAAACCCTGTAATCCTGCAACCAAGAAATGAGAAGAGAAGGAAATCTACTCTGGATAGAAGATTTCTGAACCCAAGAAACAACAGAGAATGGAATCTAATTCAGAGAATGGAAACGCACTCCCTGTGATGTCCCTGGAGAGACATCTGAACAAGGGCAGTCAAGTTGTGGTGTAAAAATTATGAGATAATTTTAAAAGATAGAGGACTTCCGAGAAAAAAATCAGAAGAGTGAATTTAAATGCATATGGTTTTTAAGGATAAACCATGAAGGGCTGAGGAGCAATTAAGGAGTAAAATACATGATATATAAAGGAAAGAATTTAAGTGAATTCTTGGCACTGGACTCTTTTTACTCCAAAAGGTGCCTACAGATAACATACCTACTCTTTCAGATAGAAATGATGAGGAACTATAAGATTATTGTGTCAACAGAAAATGTTGGAACAAGCTGAAAGAATAAAGGGCAGTAAGTCATCAGCTCTAGAGTGTGAGAGGAAGTGTAGAGAAATATTCAAGATAATGGAAAAGGCAGCACTGTTTAACAGGTTCTCCCCCCTGCTACTAATACAGGGCCATTCAATTAAAATGGCAGACTACAATTTCAGAATATAGAAGTAAATCCTTGTTTTTTAACAGCACCTAGCAAAGATTAGGCATTTTCAGAGATGTTGCTACTATCACACCTTTCCAACAGCTCTTCGTATAGCTCTACTATGGTCGCAATAATCCTTTTTGATGTTAAAAATTGCAGAAGATATTGGTGATATAAACCTCTGAACAGATCTATTAATGGCTATTGTTAGTAACAGGATATTGGACTAAGCAAACCATTGGTCTGCCTTTTGGGACAATTCCTTAATGTTTAAATTATCACTCATCTTGTGTGTCATGTTGGTATTTTTAATGTCAACTCTATAAAAAAATAAAAAATAATTCATAAATAACAACATAATGTTGTAAAACCATAAAGAGCAAATAAGATTAGAAAAGCCATTTCCTTTACTGGGATTTGTGAGCTAAAGGTTAACTTCCAATTAGAGTTTAAAAGGAAGAACTTTTATTCTGCGTTGGTTGAGGCTTTTAGCAAATCACATTTATATGTGCAGAACATTTGTATATTCCCTAATAACTTGCCATTATATTAAAGGCTGTAAGCTCGTCGCCAGAATTTGTACAGCCAATCTGGACACAAGATATGCAGCGATAAGATTTGTTAATATTGCATTATCAGATGCTATTGCTTTGCTATTGATTGCAGCTATGTCACTGTTCAGTTGCCAGGTAGATCCTGTGTGCCAGCCTCGTATTGTTACATATAAATAAAATTCAGTAGAGGAAGATTAATTCCTGTGTCACATTTATATTGTCGCAAAACAGCAATAATAGTATTGTATTAGAAATAACATAAAGGAAAAAGATAAATAGAGCAAAACAATAACCAACATATTTAAATAATAGCAGGCCCAGGGGATTTAGTGATACTTTGCATTTTTATAGAGCTTTCAATATAAGGATCTCAAAACACTTCACAAACATTAGCAAAATAAGCCTCCCAATACTCTTTAGGTAGGGAAATATTATTATCCTCATTTTACAGATGAATAAGCTTCTTTATGAGGAAGATAAAGCCAAGTGAAGTTCCCAAAGCCACAAAGCATGTCAGAAGCAGAATTACTAAATAGGTTCCATGCTTAGATTACACAGAGACAGAGACCTTGACAGATAGAACAGAATTCTCATTTTCTCTTGAAAGCCAGGTCAAATGTTATGCAGCCATCATCTCAATGAGAATTACAAACACAAAAAAGCCAAATTTTCTTTTCTGAAGTCCAAACCAGACTGTAGTGAGACCCTCTCACCAGGCTGCTTGCAGACTGCTCATGGAGGCTCTAGGCAAAGCTTCGCTCATTGTTTGCTTCACAGATCCCAGGGGTCCTAGCTGGAATCCACTAAAGGCTTGTCCCACACTGTCCACACTGCTTTAATCTGACTCACATGAACCCAAATTCCTTTTCCATCAACCTGAAATATTTTTTTTCCTGTTTTCAATTGATAAAAAGTCTTTTTTTTGTCTGTAAGTGATGTATACCTCAGCGTGAGCACAAGCAGAACATGAAGAAGATTTAAATTGTTTTTCCTATATATAACCTTCTTTTAGCTCTCTGGTTATTACAGAAATTTATTTTCAGGTTTAACTACAGTGTGATTCACTATGAAATGTGGATGATATCTGATGTAGCAGGCAAGACAGGAAGTAGACAGTTCATGTCAGACATCAAGAGCCCAATTCTCACAGAGGAGTTGCACAGGAAAATCTAGAGTTATCTCAGGTTTTCACAGCTGTATCAAAGTGCAGAACCTGACTGCTGGCATAAAAAATGTAATAAAATTGCTAAGAATGAAGCAAAAGCATTCAGATCCAAGTTTTGGGGTTTTTATTCCATGGTAAACAAAAAGTAAGAAGAGGCAGCTGGAGTCTGCCCATTTTAGGAAGAAATAAAGCCTTTCCCTTCCCCTTATTTCTGATTGCTACAGATCCTACTGTCATTGCTGCTCAATCACTCTCAAGGCAGAAGAAGCTTCACCAGCACCATCAGAAGCAATGCTCAAGCACACAGTGTGATTTTTGGGTTGTCCTGTGCAGGGCCGGGAACTGGACTTGGTCCTTGTGAGTCCCTTTCAATTTCAGATATTCTGTGATTCTGTGATTTATACATACATACATATATATACATACACACATACATATGTATGTACCTATGGGCTATCTGAGATTTCCAAGCAGGGTTGCAGCAGCTTCAAATCCTCTTCTCTGATGACAAACTTGTCTCCTTTCACAGCAGGACAAGCCTGCCCCTTCTACATATAGTTGCAGAGGAACTCCTGAAACATTTCTCCCTAGGAAATGTGCTATTATCAGCTGTTCACATCAGGAAATGGTTTTTTACAGGAGATTTGAGCAAATCTATCACACTTCATTAAAAAGAAATATGAAAAGTATGGATTGCTTTTCAGCTGGGACAAAAAGGGACACATGGCCAGGAGCAGAGAAGGGGGTAGGAAGGAGCCTCTGCAAAGCAGTCTGCAGATATTTCATCGTAAAATGACTGCAAAGCCACATTCTCCATCTTTGAAAGGATGTAAGATTTTTTCTCAGTCATTCATTCACTGAGAATTTTTTTTATAATTAGAAAATTGTCCTACTTAGAGCTGCTTTCAATGCAGAATTACCTGTATGCCACTTCAGAACTACTTCACTGCCCTAGCTTCAAAATCCCTTGAGAATGTTTTTCCTTCCTCTGAATGAAATGAAGGACAAAGGCAATAATAAATTTCTCATGACATAATGTTTTCATTGAGTAGCACAAATATCAAACACTTGGATCCCCAACTATTTTTGACTCAAGCAGAAATATATTTACTCTGACAACAAAAACAAAAGCTTGTCCTTAAAAAACAGTATGACAAAATAGATCTATTGATATCTTGTTGTTTTTCATAAAGACACCTTTTCCAGTTTGTCAAAAAGTGTGTAATATTCTCACAGTGCAGAACAGTAGGCATGGAAGAGCTTCCTAAATCAAAGTTTCTTAATAGAAATTCTGTTTAGAATAATCCATTGCTTTCTTACTAAGTCACAACATCCAGTAAGAACTCCACAAAACTGCAGTGTACAGAAGAAAAGAAGCAGGAGCAGTACCACCATTAGCGATTTACATTCCTGAAATTGTGAAGAATTATAGCATGAAATTTTCCATATAAACCTGAAGGAATAAATGAATATATGTATATACACTGAAAGCAAACAAGCTGAGATTCACGCTAAAAGAAGGAAATTGAGGAACCCTAAGTTTGGTGATGAACAGAAAGGTTCAAAGAAAATATTCTTGCTGCACCTCAAATGCCCATTCAAACATGCAACGTCTTCTTCTCTGGCCACAAGGTTTGATTCCATCCATCAACATCCACTGCAACATTCGGCATCTGTGAGAGACTCAGTTATCCAATCTCACAAAGATTCTCCAAAGTCAAGGATAGAAAATACTGTTCAGGTCACAAGGGAACTAGTGTGAGAAGCTCTCTGACATTGTAGAAAGAATCTGCAATTCCGGGAAACTGTCATGTCCATTTCAGATCTAACAGGAAAATATTTGGATTAAAATCTCAGAATGAGATTTCTGAATGGGGGAAAGCAGCTGGATCCATCTTTTCAGGGGGGAATTTTTCTAAAATGGTGATTCCTAGTGCTTCACAGGGAACATACCTTTGTCCTCAGCATGCCACTAACTCAACGTGACTCCAGCTGCTGCTAGTGCCCTGACCCCAGCTCACAGCTGGATTGGAGGGCAAACAAACACAGAAAAACAAAAGGAAAGGTTTGTCCTGATTTTGATTAATTTAGTGAAAAGAGGACCAAATAACTGGTTGTAAAAATTATAACTGGATAATGGTAGTTGAACAGAAGGAATGGAAAAAAAGAGAACATTGAGAGGAGTAAGAAATAAAAGTGTTTAGGCTAGAACCAGTTGTTCAATCACACTGAATTTCAGAATTGAGACAGTTTAGTGTCTTTTATTACCTTTAAAATAGAAATATAAAAAACATAAACTCATAAAATCAGAAAAGTGAAAAATATGTAAATATGTATGTGTATGCATATATCATAAATACAGATGCTAGATAAATAGCTAGATCAATAAAAATAGGAAAAAAAAAAAAGTAGTCAAGAACAAATACAATCAGTCAGATTAGGAGTAGATCTTCACTGGCAAAGGCTTTCGCCTAATGTTCCCAGAAACAGAGTTTCAAGAGTTCAATGAAGCTTGGTTTTTTTTTGTTTTTTTTTTTTGCCATTTGGATCTATTAGTGCTTTATGTGTATGTGTTGAGTATATGGCTTATTTTCCAGACAGAAAACATTTCCCTAACTTGTTTAGGAAGAATGACTTTCTGAAAATGCCTCACTTTAACAAAGATGGGGAAAAGGATGTTGGACCATCTGTTTACACATTATTTGTGCTTATTTTGCACCTGCAAAATAGAACTGTTCCCACGCTTGCCCAAAAAAGAACCAGCCCATAAACAAACAACAGGCTTACATGTAGAAGAGTTAAAAATTGACCTAAAGTCTCCTGATATTCTCACCAGACTGAGAGGCAATGACTTGCAAGGATTTCAGATCCAGGAGGAAACCCCCAGCTGCATCTCGACCACATCACTGTTAAAGAGGTACCACATCAGTGCTCAGAAACCATCAGAAATCAGCACCATGTAACAAAGACAGAGCACTTAATCAGAAATTCATTAGTTTCACCAAGCAAGTGTGGTCTGGGGAAAAGATGTACTTAGGGACAATCACTAAGGGTGAAGAGGTGAAGAAGCTTCACTGACCCAGGCAGAGTGTTTTTCCATGTACAGCAGTGAAGTTTCTGATCTAGTTTTAGCCAGTCCAAAGTCCAGCACTCACTTCACCCAGAGCCTATTCAGTCATTTTGGCATTTACAGGAGCAAAGCGTGGGGCAAGGGACAGTAATTATGAGCCACCTGAATTATAGTGAGAGGCCAATACAGTTAAAGGAGATCTGAGTCTTCAATAAAGGCAGCAAAACCAGCTAAAATTCATTTATGAGTGGCCATTCATCGTGTCTGAAAGAGAAACATTTGAAGACTGTCAATGCCATGCTCACATGGGCCCAAGGGCAGAGAGATGTATGGCTTTTAGGCCTTACCTCAGCTGTAGGAGCTCTTAAATAACACTGAATGTCATAGATTTGGGCTTTTTAATGGCACAGTATTTCATGTGATCAAATTCAGAAAATGCTTTCATCATTTTTTGTTGCACCAAATTTTATGCTCTACCCACATACAGATGTTTGGCTGTTTTCTATCAGTTAGTTATAAAACTGGCTGGTGCAAGCTACCCCACCTCAAAAGCAGCTGAGTAAAATCTCAAACCTCGTCTTATTTTCTTAAAAAGTATTTATTACCTGTAGAGAACGTGTGGGGCCATTCTCTGTAGACAACTCATATATTTGGATTAATTGGAGGTAAAATAAAACCCTGAAATAGAAGACATGTTAGGAGTCTGTGAGGTAAGCTATGTGCAATCAAGACATGATCACCAAGCTTATGCATTTTACCTTGCAGCAGAATACACTGCTCTGTGTTTGGTGCAACACTACTCAGGCCTTAGAAGAAATAAACAACAACCCAGAAAGGAAAAAAAAGATGCTGTTTCTACACTATTTGTGAATTAATTAGCATGCTAAGTAATGATGGAATTTAGCAACTTAAATGACAAATATCCCAGGGCTCCCTCCCCCAAGCGTCCGATGTGTACATCCATCCCTAATACTGTTTCATTGTTTCAGCCTCCAAGAAAAACAGGATGCAATATGCCTTCTGTCTATGATAAAGTTTCCTAATACAGTACAGTAATGTGATTTATTTTCATACGGCATCCTGCATATAAAATATTACATAACCCTTTATGAGAAGATAATGCATTACAGACTCAGGCACATTACTATCTTTCAGGAAGAAATTGAAGGATAATGTTGTGGGAAGGGATGGAGGAAATAGAAGCCGAGGTACAAAAGTAGTTAAAAAATAAAGTAGTAAATATATTCTTCTTGTGCCCTTATTATCTGCATGAGACTAGCACAGGGCAGGTCAGCATTACTGCAGATTCAGTGAAACACAAAATGTTACATGCTCATAGGAAAGGATGGCTCTGATCCCATGAGTTTATGCTATAAATAAATAGGCAGGATGACAAGGTGAGTCACAGAAGCATCATGTGAATTCCCTGAGATCAAACAGGGAGCTGAAAGTTCAGAAGAGGAATGAACATGAATGTCAAAAGTTCCAGATGGTGCATAGTCCAAAAAAATCATAGATGGACCAAAATTGCAGACCCGAACTATTTATGTGGTCTGGGGAAACTCGCTCTGGATTCAAACCATTGCATCTCAAAGCCAGAATTGACTGCTGCAATTTGAAGGCCTAAGGCAGGTGGAGAAACAAGGTCTTTGTGCAAACCCTGTGCTAAAGTAGGGAGATTTTAGATCTGAAACCCAAAATTCCATGCAGGAGAATTTGCTTATTATTTGGAGCACTGGAGTGCATCTTATTCTTGATTCCCTTGCAGGAAATACGAGTGAGCCAAAGCTGAGGCTGTGGCTAATCTGAAACCAGACAGGTAGGAAGAGGATAGGGGTGTTGAGGTGAAGCAAGTCTTTGGGAGATTGCAAGGAAAGGAGAGAAATTATGTGCTCAGTCCAAATAAGGGGAAGGCACCTCTGACCAAAGCTGTGGCAATGTATTTATAAAGTGCAATTATAAAACCTCAAAAATCACACTGTTTCAATTTAAGAGACAAGAAATGGAAACAAACTTTGCCCAGAGGGCTTAATACTGCTATGGGCCCTGCAAAAGTGGAAATAACTTATAGGAAAGAGGAGTTCCTAGGCAATCTGAACTTTCCATTGAGACTGTTGTCCTTGCCACCATTCAGAATTCAACCTTAGGAGAAAAACAGTTAAGGACATAAAGGATGGGGAAATACAGGGCTGTGTACAACTACAGTGTGATTGGTTTCACAACCATATGGATACATGAGCCACTGAACATATGTATTCCAAGGGGGAGAGAAGACGATCTTAGACACACTGTTCTCCTCCTGGAAATCCACCTCTTCAGTGTGGTATTTTTTTCCAGAAGCTCAAGGTCCTCTGGAAATTGTGATGATTAAAGCTGGGTTTCTGCCATGACTTCCTGTCACCTTGGACAATATATGTGGATGTGCTCAAGGGGCTGGAAGCAGGCAAACAGGAGCTCTGTGGATGTGAGCCAGCTTCCATCTGGGACCCATATGCCCAAGTGTCCCTGTGCTGACAGAGATCCTCTGCTTCAGGAGACTCCAGATATTATTCTGTCTCTCTGACTCCTCCAACAGAAGTCACTGTCCCAGAGTAAGGCACATCCTTGTGGATAGGCACATACTTGTGTTTGGCCATCCAGCTCCCATTTCCATATCTCAGTGTATGCTTACCTTTGGTGAGGTTGAAGCTAAGATGCTGAGCTGTGAAATGGAGCAGCTGAGGCACGAACACATCTGCTGAGCCAGATGTAGGGGCAGTAATCTCTGGTATAAGTGTAAAGCAGACAGCTGGTGGCAGTAAAGTTTGAAGAGGCCACAACTAGATTCACCCAAGAAAGACTGTCAAAATCCTAATTAGCTCACTCGCAATGAACTAATGCAGCAATACGGCTTCTGCACCACAGCTGATTCTGGCTGCACCCATCTGTGTAAACATGCTATAAATCTCTCTTTGATTTTTCCTCCATCTGTGAAATGGGAGCATATGACATTTTTAAAGTGTTTTCTCTCTCTATTTTAGGTCTTCAAGACTGGGCTCTCACTTATTGTAGCCTTGCTCATTACTATAACAGTGGGAGAGATACTTAATAGCTGTCATAGCTGGGCATTCTCATTGAATTCAAAGGCAAAACTGACATTGACTTTAATGGAAATCAGAAAGGACACTCAGAAACCCATGAATTACTCAGTTTATTAGAGCTACGTGAATTGTTAATATGATAATGATTTAAAGTGCTATAAGACTGGGACAGTTTTCAAAGGTGCAGATTTACCCAAGCCTAATCTCTGGGTGTTTACAGATGTCTTATGTGCTTATGAAAATCCAAGCAGTTCTTGTGCTCTTAGGATAGAATTATATATAGCACAGCCTGCACTTTAAAGAAAGCATAGCTTGCAGAGTCTTATGAACATTAACTCTCAACCCCTTTCTCATGATACCTCCCACTTTTTATCCCNCCCCCCATCTTCAGAAGTCAAAGATAAGTAGTCAGAAAGGATAAAAGCATGGACTGAAAGCTGAAAAAGAACATCAGAGCTGCGCTCCTTTTGTGTACAGCTGCTGCCGTTTGAGGTAGGGTTAGGGTAAGGTTTGGGGGTGAGGAACAGAGAGATCACAGGACTACAGCTGGAAAGGAGATGCCAAAGCAAAGGGTGGGGAGTAAAGGGAATGTGGTTACAATAATTTTTTTTTTAACGGATACTGCCTGAAGGAGCATAGGCATATGGAGTATTGCTAGGTTGAGGCTTAAATTCATTTAGAGAGAGAAAGACGGAGCCATGAGCTCCCACTGGAGTGTGAGCGAAAAGTGGGCTGCCAAAGCAAAATGATAGAACAACAGGATAATTTTTCCACGAGGCCATATTGGTCTCAGCCATATTTTTTGGGCCTTTCTAAAGGTCAGGTTAAGGTTAGGTTTATTTTTAAGTTTAAAGCTGAGAGAAGAAAATGAGCCAAGACCTTCACTTGGAGGGAGGTGGCAAAGGGCCTGACAGAAGAAAGAGCAGTCTGTAAAGACTGGAAACCTTGACTGGAAGATGTTTTCCATGTGCTCCATGAACATAAGACCATATCCAAGGCTCAGCTTACTTTTATACTTATTACCAGAGTTAAGCATCAAAGAAAGAGAGCTTGTACCAGCAGTTGGAATGAGGCTGAGAAGGGGATTCAAACAGAACAAATAGGTTGTCAAAATAATTTGGGTGGGGGGGAGACAGAGGGAAGCATCTGGACACATGTTTGAGGACCCAGTTGAATGCCTAGTGGGGTTAGTGGTGGGGTAATAATTAAGGTGGATGAAAGAGAAAACTAAGAAATCCAATTGCCATGGGACCAGAAAGGAGTTGCCAAAACAAAGGGTAGGATGCAGGAAATTCTTCTGTGGGAAATATTTTGTGTAGGCACAGGCTAAGAAGCTTCATGTAAGGCTCAGCCTATAGTTCGGGTTAGAGCTAAGGTTGCCACTAGATTTGAGAGGAGGAGAGCTCTAGCTGGAGTGTCACTGCCAAAGGAAAGCACTGGCTGCAAGGAGAACGTTTTTGCAAGAAATTAGTGGTTATGTGTATTGTTAGTGGTAGGGTTAGGACTGGTAGAAAGAAAACCAAAAGCAGCAGCAGCAGGGGGATTAGAAAGGAGATGGCAGTGGGAAAGGTGGAGCGCAGAGAGAACTCGTTGGCATGAATGTCTTGGTGTGGCTGCCAGCTTGGGGCCAGGTCCAAGGCTCAGACTAAGGAGAGCTGAGAGCTCCAGATGGATGGAGGTTGGCAAGGCTTTGTCAAGGATAGGCTTCAGTGCAAAGAGACATTGATGTGAGAACTTTTTCATCATAACACTGGCTGGAGCCCCTTGTTTTAGGCTCAGCATCTAGCTAAAGCTTGTACTAGCGTTACTAGGTTAGAGAAAGACGTCTTTTATACCATGAAGAAGCAAGAACTATTGATTCATGGAAACTAGATTTTCTTTCTAAATTTGACCTAATAATTATATTGATGTCATATTTCAATTAAACAAAAATGATGTTTAAAAAGTAAAGGAAATGTAGATTTACTACTAGCATCACCAGATGTTTTAGGCCACGCCATTCTCTCTCCTAAAAGTACAAGCCATTTACCCCATTATTTTGGAGAGACAGAAACCTAGAATAAACACTCAAGATATTATTTTTCTTTCTTTTTCTGTTGTGCTGGTTTTGGCTGGTGTAGTGTTAATTTTCTCCACAGTAGCTGGTATGTGTCTGCGTTTTGGATTTTTGCTGGAAACAGAGATGGCCTTGTTATTGCTGAGCACGGCTTACACATCATCAAGGCCTTTTCTGTCCCTCACTCCACCCCCCTGGCTGGGGGGAGCACTAGGAGTTGGGAGGGGACACATCTGGGACAGCTGACCCCAACTGATCCAAGGGGCATCCCACACCTTGCAGCATCCTGCTCAGTGGATAAAGCTGGGGGAAAAAGAAGGAAATGTGGGACATTCAGAGCAATGGCTTTTGTCTTCCCAAATCACCATTACTTGTGATGGATCCCTGCTGTCCTGGGGATGGCTGAACACCTGCCTGCCCATGGGAAGTGGTGAACTAATTCCATGTTTTGATTTGCTTGCGCTTTACCTGTTAAAGTGTCTTTATCCCAATCCATGAGCTTTTCCACTTCTACCCCTCCTCCATCCCACTTCTGGGGGAGTGAGCGAGAGGCTGCTTGGTGCTTGGCTGCTGTCTGGGGTTAAACCACAACACTGAAAGTGCTGCTATTGTAAAACATCAAGCAGAAAAATATTTTATAACTTTTTATGTCAATTAGTGAAGAAATAGAGTATTGGACAATACTATGTGACTCCTATGTAGCAAAGAAAAAGAACAATCTCTGGCCGGATTCAGCAAAGGAAAAGCCCTGGAACTTACTCCCATTTATAGATTAGCTAAAAATGAATTTTATATACCTGTTAAAGAACTATTTAGAGATGAGTGATAAGAAATCTAAAAATAATCCACTCCACTCTAATACAGATTAATCAAAAACGTCTAGGCTTGCTTACATTCATCACTCAGACTTTTTGTTTTGTCATTTTTTTTGCCCTCACTTAGCATCTGAGGCCTGAAAAATCACACTCTCTGTGATCTACCCTGTGAGGTAGAGCAGCATTTCCTTCCTTTTATGAAAGAAAGTCAAGGCTAGGAGGAAGCCAAGATGGTTGTGGTTACAAGGCTTCAAAGCACATGCTTCCAATCCAGTTTCTAATTTCAAACCTTTCTTAGATGTGGCCTGGGACTTTCAACTGCTCATTTCACTCCTTGGTTTTACAGTTTTCCTTTCTGGAAGATTAGACAGCCACCTTAATTACAGTCTCCTGCTATTATGAGTCAACATCAATACATGCAATGCAGTAGGTAGTACCAGGATGGTGAGTGTTCCATGTGGGAATGGAGCAGGTTGGTGATGGGAAGGGGAATGGACTGACCTCCTAGTACTGTGATTGCTGGACCGTTTTCACAAAACTGGTTGGTTTGAACTCCAACATGGCTCAAAGTTTCAGACAAGAGAGGTGGTCTCTCTGTAATTAAATGTTTCTGCACTAGTAGGACATTCTGCCTGAAACAAATATCTACTTTTGGTTTCACAATTTACACTTTTTTCCTAATCTGAATGCAGCCTTGAGTTCACACTCTGGTTCAGCTCTCTTCAGGACATGCAGGGTGAAAGGGATGGAACACCTGAGATGTGTCCCAGGTTTGCTGTTGCCCTGCCAGGCAGTTGTCATTGGGCTGACAAGTCACCTTCCTGGAGGGGCCCTGATGGATTCTGTGCCACAGAATCCAGTCAGATGTACAGGTGGCTTATGCTTGGACTGTCTCAAAAAAGTCACCCTAAGCAAAAAGGTGAGGAAGGTTTTCTTCACTAAGTACTGTTGATTTTTCCTATTTGGCCACCTGCATGAATACGTAATGATTCTGCAACAGCACTGAACACAGCAATTTAGCTGCCCTAACAGTCCCCAGTATTATTTACTCCAGGCTGTTGTAGCCAGAATTAAAGTTAGCCTGTCTCTTATTCGGCTCTAATCACTATGTTTATTCTGTAATATTTATTTATATTTGTATCATTTATACATTATTTTGCTTGTATAACCAGCTGTTTTACAGTCAAGGACCTCATGGCAATGAGATATAAATCCATGCTGCTGGCCCTTGGGAAAACTGGTAAATTAAACTTTGTGTGCATAGACTTCAAAACGCTGAAATCTATTATACCTTCCCTTCCCACTGATAAATGACAGTGGGTTTACTTGCTGAGTACTTACTTATGAAAGGCTACTGTTTATTAATACCTCCCTGTATAAATATTAACAGTGCAAACCTATAGGAAAAATATGTGAAGGGGTCATCTTTAAATTGCGAAAAGTCAGGCTATTCAGCACAAATGTCTGTGCCTCTTTCTGTCTGGAGACTTAAACAGCCTCATCACCATAGTATCCGGAAGGTGCACACAAGTGTGACATGATTAGCATCTGTCATGTGTAGGTCTTTCCATTCCTCCTGCTCTCCCTGGGGAGAACAGTCCAAGGATTTTTTTAAAAATATACAGTGTGTACACTGTGCTGTGTGTTTATATTAGCAAAGTCAAGGTCAAAGATCTGTGCCTCACTGCCATCTTTTACCTCATGTTAAAGATGTAACACAGAAAGCAGTGCTATTTGTGCCAGATATATATGCTTAGACACTTTGGCATATTTCTTTAATTGTTCCTATTAAGAATGTGAACTGGGACTGAATAGAAAGTGGTTCAAATACCTTTTATTTCTTAGCATGCTGAATATGGCTGCTCTCTTCCCATTTCATCTCCTTTTCATGGTACTTAGCAGAACAGTAAAGATTTCTGTGGAAAGAAATAAACACTTCTGTAGTCTATGGGTCATTGGTATAATAATAAATGTAAAGGTTCCCACACAGCCATTATAGTCTGTTGTGTCAATGTTATTAGGCACCTTTTGTCTCAGAGTTATTGACGTGATAGATTGCAACAGCTCTTTTGAACATTTTCTCACATAAAGCAAAACCAGCAAAATTGCCTCAGGTGTCCTTTAGAGGAGGCACTAAACCTAGAATTCTTCTGTCCCTTTCAGTTCTGTCTGAAATTAAAGGTTTGATGACACTTTCTAAATGTATTCGAGGATGACCCTGTCACCTCAGACAGCGTTTTTTCCTTCTCAGTGTCTCTCCTTGCCCCACAGAAGAGACCAAACCTTTGCTGTTGGAGTAGGGCTGTCCTTGGCTGTTTCCATGACTACTCCCACGGCAGAGGGAAGGATGCAGGGACAGATGCCAGGATTTAAGGAAATAAATATGCTTCCACCTTCACTCACTCTCTGCTGATGTGTTGCCACCTGGCACAAAGGACACCCCCAAGCTCATAGAACAAAAGCAGCTGCAAGATGTGCTCCCTCCCTTTTCCCAGTTCACCAGCTACAGGCACACTGGGACCTTTACTAAGGGCTTTATCATTTTTCTCTTCCTAATATAATAATAATAATGATCACAAAAAGCTATTTCTATTCAGGAAGGGGATATTTGGTTTTGAACCCTACTATTCTTCATCGGGGAAACAATTTTGCACTAGGGAAAAAATCCACATTTGCAGAAAATCTCAGTGAGGATCCACAGCACAGGTACTAGGACCCCGAGGACTCCTGAGTCCTGGTAATTTGTAAGAGCTTAGTGACTAAAGCAATTTAACCACCACCTACCAACATCTCAGTGCAGAGGGTACATATTTGCACCCCAGCAGCTGCCACTGTTTCTGTAATCCTGCCAAGGAGAGGAGTCACAGAGAGTGAATCGACCTTGGGCTGTGCCATCGTCTACAACTCAGTACAGGTCTCCTCAGTCCTCTGCATTCAGCTCTGTCTCTGTCCTGCTTGTCCTCACAGTGACAATAGGCACTAGAGGTAATGGTGATGCTGCCAAGGTCATGGAGTCCTTTGTTCCAAACAGCTTGGAGAGAATATGGAGATGTGTGCATGGACAGTGTGTGAAGCAGTCACTGCATCTTCACTGCCTATTCAGAGAGTGCCTGGATAGTGCCTTAGTAGACCAGCTTGAACTGATTTTTTGGCCAGCCTGAGGAACGGAGGGGAAACACCTCCAGGAGGTAGTTTCTGTTTCCCATTTCAATTTCTAGAAGATCTCTGCATTGGGCTATTTCTGAACACCAGATGAACACGAAGCACCAGCATTTTGGCCTTTTATTGTGCATTCTCCTTGGGCCCCTTTGTTTCTGAGATAAGTAGGCCAAACCTGTATGCAATATCTAAAATGATGATATCTCTGATTTGTATAAGGACATGTTTTCCTTATTGTCCTCTTTTCCTTTTCTCAACAATTTCACTTTCTCGTTCTCAGTAGGAAGTGAGCAGACATTTTCACTGACCTGTCCAGGGAGACTGAATTCTTCCTCCTGAGAGGGCATGACTAATCCTGAGCCAGTCACTATGCTCAAGTCACTGAACACGCCTCTCACGGTGCATTATTGTTTGCCTTGCCTTTGCCTAGACTTTGACTTCTCTCTAGCAGACATGGAAAACCAGTCTCCAGAGGAGAAACTGGGGAATCAATGGTCAGGAGACAGGTGATAGGCAGCTACATCCCACTCACTGTCTAGCATGCAAGTCCTATGTGTAAAGGAAAGGAGGTGGGACAGGAAAGCATTGAGTATTCACAAAGTAGAGAGTGAGTTCAATGGATCAGACACCTTCCCACTTGCCTTGTTTTATAAACTCTTTGGGTTGCTACCAGCTTTTCCCTTCCACATCAGTAGCAACTTATCCCTGACAACATTTTACAGTCTGCACTTTCACGCTCCTTTTCCCCCTTCACTATAAAAAGCTCTCTGAAAATTTATGCAAAGACTTTATCATTCACTGAGCCTTAAAAGCAAAAAGAATCTCCCTGTAGGTCATCAAATCCAGGCCCCTGTCAGCTTTGGCATATTAAACAGTGCCTTTAATAGGCTGTTCAAACTCCATATTGGTACTAATAGGTTCTTCTGCTTCAGTGGCTCTTATCAGGAAGCTCCTGTGGCAGGTTCATACCTATGATTAGGTAAGGAACCTTCTCACTGCCTAGCCATGTTTAGTCTCAGCCTGGGGATGCACAGGCCTGCACACCTGGTTGCCATTCAGCTTCCCTGCCAACAAGACAGGAGGAAGAGGTTCAGATGAGTTTAAGGAGTTCAAGTGCCCTGAGCAATGGCTGTGCTCTATGTGCTCTGCTGGTCAGGCTCTTCTGTGCCTGTGTCTAATACCAGGTCTTTCTAATCTGTCCCTATAGGTAGCTTTAGGGGTAATCACTAAACCAGTAGCAGAGCTAGAAAATTATATTTCCGAACCATGGTACAGAGTTTGTACCTGTCCATAAAAGGATTACAAAGTTAGACATAGTCCTGACCTCTAGTTCCTAAAAAGTGTGAAATAAATAATAATTCTATGCTCTAAGTTTCAAGGAGTGCAGCACTTAGGGAGTGTAAGGACATTCAGTGGTGTATATTTGCAATGTGCAATGAGGGCATTGCTGAACTCTTGTAGGCTCCTTGAGCTCCCCAGGAAGAATGGCAACAAAGGGACAGAGTCTGTGTCAGGAACTGGACTTCAATGATACTTGTGGTTCCCTTCCAAGTCAGGACATTCCATGATTCTATGATATAATCCTTGGTCTCTCGCTACACAAAACATCTGTGATTTTTCTTTGTCTTTTTCTAGCCAGGGACAGGTAGAGGTGAGGGATGGACTGAAATCAGAGTTCCCTAACATTTAGAAAGGTCAGCAGGAGAGAAAAGGAAGGATAGAATAAGGAGAGGAAATAAGAATAATTAATGCCTAATGCAGTTCCCTTTCCAAAGACCAGGCAGCAAGGGCAGCTATGACAGCTGTAACATTTCCATTTCCTCCTGCTCTAAGTAGTGCCACTGGGGTAAGTGAAGGACAGCAGTGGTCTTGGAAACACTGCAGCATGTAAATTCAGTTAGCATGACTGCAAAAAAAAAACAGCAGTGAGCTACAAGGGCAAGGAGTGAGATGTCACAGGCAGCCAGCACAGACACAAAGAAGCAGCAGATTTTTGTGCATGATATTTTTGAGCTGGAATTTTCAGTCACATTTCCCTTATGAATAAAACGGTAGGATGTGCTGAGAAGCAAAAGACTGCAACAAGGAAGCAGAAAGCAACCTGTCAACTGTGCAAGGACTGAAAAGCAAAACTGCAGACTCCTGCCATCACCTTTACCACAGTTAAACACTGGTGTAGGTCTGACATGGAAGTGAGCCACTCCTTCTTCCCCATTCACTCTATTTCCAGCTCAAGAAAAACAATATGATGTTTTGGGCAAGGGTGGGATATTACTGGGAGGAATGAAAAAATCCAGAAGTAGATTGACCTACTGTCAATTTGCTAACTTTCTCACATGCTTGTGTCCAGCACAGCTCTCAGTTCCCTTTACACACAGAGGATAAAAGTAGGCCCCCAAGACAGGGTGAGTAAATACCCCTACTGAAACTCATTTTTCTCCAATAATTATGAATAAAATTTGTGATGAGTATCTCAGACTTTTACGTTCAAATTTTAATGTTTGGTATGCAAGAGAGAAGAATCTGACCCCAGAAACCAAAAAAATGTGGAAGCCATCCACTCCTTGAATTGTCACAGCTGAAACGCAGCTCCTTTGCCTCGTTCCCAATCTCACTCACAATGAATAATAACTTATGAGAGGAATATGATAGCAAAGAAAACAAGCAGGAAAGTCATATGTCAGGCCAGCTGAACCTTATCACTGAAGTAACCACAGGGTATAAGCAGCTCTGCAGGACAAAAAAAAAAAAAAAAAAAAAAAAAAAAAATANAAAAAAAAAAAAAACAAGACAGAATTCATATGTGCACCATGTGCACAGAAGAAATAAAAAGTAAAGAGAAAAGAAAAGAAAAGAAAAGAAAAGAGAAAAAAGGGAAAAGAATAGGAAGAAAGAAGGAAAGAAGGAAAGGAAGGAAGAAAGGAAGAAATGAAGAAAGAAAGTTATGTGTTTTAATATAGGCATCCAGTTCTGTCTACACTGGGGGTCTTATTCTCCACAGCATAGATTCATGTGTGATAATTTACATTTGAGCTAAGGGAAATCCTGAATAAAGACTAGAGAAAACTGGGTTCGTTCACTATCTCAAAGGCACATTTGCTGGGTGTCTATGAAGAAGCTGGGTCATCTTCACTCTGTGCCTTATTTTCTCTCTCAGAAATAGTGATGTGTATTCTGATACAAACACTATAAGAATTTTGAACAATGCTTGCCTATTTCTGTAGTGATAGCATTCTGCACCCTGTGGATACTGTTTCTGCATAAGAATAAATAAATAACCAGTTATATGGCTCTAAAGATCGTACCACACATTAGTCATTGTGAAATAATTTAATGGCCTTTGATAGCACAAAAGAAAAGGGCTCCAGTCTGCAACAAGTGTATTCACAACCTGGTCTTCTCCTTGCAGCTCTTTTACCAAGAATATCATCAGATTCTTACGTAAACACTTTGAGGAGTTCCTTGTAAAAGGTTGAGGACAGGAAGATAAATATGTGGTTGATATACTCTTAAACTCAAGAGAGTGGTAGAAATACCTCAATCAAAAGTGTATCTGCTTTGTTTCCTTAAAGCAAAACACTCAAGGAGGTGAACAAAGGCAAAGAAGGGCAATGACACCCTAACTCTGAAGTCCCCACTGCAACAGCTGAAATTCCATGAATCATCCTATCAGTCACCATAGAGCAGACAATGCAGTTCCTCTCAATGCAAAAATCCAGTGTCCACACAAATCAAGCAAAGGGCAAAACCCCAAACGAAGCACAGAATCAGATCAAAAACTAAACCAGAATTTGGCTTTGTGATTGCGTATCAGCCCTCTAAAACTTAAAATTTAGGAGAAAACAACAATCAACAAAAAACAACAAATAACAATTAACTAAAAAAAAAAAAATCAGGAAACAGGGAGCAGAAGCCAAGGCATGCTGGAAATTCCACATCTGATGCAACATCCTTCAGTGTTACAATACTGCTCAAGACCCTAATGTGCAGATACTCACTAATGGAAAAACTTGTGGATTGCTTAGATCCAAATAGGGGAAATGACTGATTTCCTCTCCCCTTCCTCCAAACTATGCAGCACATAGGAATGTGGCATCCTGCTTCTTGACTGAAATTCCCAGAAGCTGTTCTGTCTATAAATAAAAAGCCTGATCATTTTCCCGAGAGGACTAGGCATGCAGACGTTCCCTGTGTCACAGCATCATGTCATGTGAGGGTTAGGCTTGATTTCTTTTCTTTAGCTTTAGAGCCCAGAGAGGGGAAACACAAACTCTTAAGGAAAAAAGCAAAAGCAAACCAAACCAATCAACCAACAAAAAACCTCCCCAAAATCACCCAAAGAAACCAAAACATAAAAAAAAGCCAAAAGAAATAAGAAAGAAATTTTTAAAAAGCTAAAGCCTCATTTACATCACATTTGATCTCTCCTAAGTTTGAGTACCATCCCTCTGGGGTCCCTTGGTTGGGACCAGGGTTCCACTAGATGCAACTGTATGGGAAGAAGCATCTGTTGAGCAGTTCTCAATAGTTCCTTGCTACTGCTAACAAGGATGTTCAAAAGGGGAGAAAGAGGACTTGTGATCTCCTTAAAGACTACCAAGAAAGATGTAGGAGGTGTGGGGGTTTTCAGGTGTCTGATGAGTATTAGGAGAAAATCTTAATTATGGATTTCCTGCATTGTAGGGATAGCAAGATGGGCTTTCTACTGAAGGACTGCTGCTACCAAACTTGAGCTTAGACTGCTAGTAGTCAGAGAATTAGTGTGAGTTTAGTCAGGAGAGGATAAACAGGGCTGAGGATTAAAGACCCTTCTCCATGTGGAGGGTCCACTGAGAGGATATACCAAATGGGTGGGACAGCAAATTAAAAAGCAGATTAACACCCTCGTGAGAAGGGACAATCAAAACTCCTTGGAATGGGGATATGTGTGATGCAGTAAAGGGTTTAGGGATTTTAATGACTAGCGTCTTTGGTCTGATATAAACTTAGGTCAAATGAGATAATGACTGCTCACCTTAGCACAGATGAGCTCGGTTGGAGCATGGTGCTAATAATGCCAAGGTTGTGGGTTCAATCTCGGTATGGGCCATTTACTTAAGAGTTACACTTGATGATCCTTCTGGGTCCCTTCCAATTCAGAATATTCTGTGATCTTTAATTAGGTTTATTCTCCTAAACAGCTGCATTGAAGCTAGTGTAGGAAACACTGTTTTCTTTCCCATTAAAACCAACAAACTGTAATTTTTTCACTCCAGTTCTGAGCATATGCACAAGTATTATAAGAAGTAAATCTTAACAGCTTGTTACCAAAAAGTTGCTCTGACTTAGCAGGAGCAAATGAAGGAGAGCTATCAGAGTGTTCTTTTCAGGACCACAGATTGTTCTCCTCCACGTTCTTAAATATGTTGGTTTCCTCATCCTCAAAGTGTCTCATTCACATCCACATTTGGAAGCCTTGACTGAGAGCCCACCTTACACAGCATTTAACAGACCTTATTGGATAACTAAAGGATTACATCATGCATATTCTACAGTGTCATTACAGGCAATGCTGTCAAATATTAACTCGTCAAATGCCCTACAAAACATGGCTTCACGGATGTCTTTCAAGGACACTCTGCTTCAACTTCCTCATTATCTACTTTACAAACCTTTCCAACACAACTCATTAATTCATTACAAGGTTAACTGCTCTTGTTACTTCATTAACTGAAACAACATGATTTTTCTTGTGCTTTAATAGAAGATTCAATTTAATAATTTAATGCAATTTATTTCATTCATAATCACAGACAAAAATATTCCTATGACTACCAAATCTAAAATATTTTCAGTAAGGCTGATCAAAATTATTTTCTGTTTGTACAGGCTTTACTTCAAAAAGCTTTACTTTAAGCAACAAATATTTTAGTATAGTGAATACAGGAATAATACTTGACTTACAACAGCCTGTGGAGGAAAATATTAGAGGTGAAAGGGGATTAGAGAGATCTGACTCTGCTGTATTGGGCCTTGTTGTTAAATTCATCAGATGTTTTCAAGACAGCCTACCCTTATTTGCCTGCAAGAAAATATTACAGCAAACCTTTTTTCTTTGCCTTTGTAATATGAGATACTCTGATGACAGTGTTCACTTTATAGACAATATAAACCTGAGGATATCTAAAATCAGTGAAGTTTCACATGCAGCAAACAGAACTAATATCATATAGAGTTCTTGGTTTTCTGCCCAGAGTTCTTCAGGTATGTGGCAACTCCAGGAATCAACATCAGCAATAAAATTTCATGATGTAAAACTCATGGGAATATATCCTCTATTGCTGCAAGCTGGCAAAGCTCCATTTAAATCACTACAACAAGAGAAAATTTGACCCAAGGACTAGCAGTAACATACAATAACCCTCTCCAAGGATTCCTAGAAGAAAGATTTCTATTAAAAGAATTCACAAAATAAAAAGCAAGGTTTCATTTCAACCTCAGAAAAAAAGTCAAAAAAAATGAAAACCCCCTCAAAGTTAATGCTGCGGAGAACATATTTGATCTCTGTGGCCAAGGTGGACTTGACCTATGCATTTATGGCCTGAGATGGAGAAATTTAAAACTGAAGCAAGGAGAATGGCAATCACAGTACATTTCTGGGGGTTATTAGTATATTCCCCTGACAGCTTCCACCAGCTCTGTGTCTATGGGGACCTTGGAGCTGCTTAAATGCTCTTCCCACTCCTGTTCAAAGGATTGCTTTTAAAAATACTCTTTAAGCTGGCAATTTATACTGTAAAGAGGGATTCAAGGCCAAAAATGCATCCACAGAATAAGAACTTGAAGCAATAATGTTGTCTGACCCCTTGGTTGCCACCATTAGATGCTGTTGTTTAATGCACAGTGAGTGCTTTATTTTGGGCTGGTTTGGCATTCAGCAAAGAACATTTGCAATGGTTATTAACCCCGTGTTCTACACTTCCACTGCAGCGAATATTTTTGGTAGATATTATATAATGGTAATGATACATTGTGGATGTAAATTTTTCTCAGGAGCTGACCTCTTACTCGATTAAACAAGTGGTAGGAGGTTATTTGCATGTGCTGTTTCAAGATCGTCTTCCTCTTCTAATTCTGTATGAGAGATTGTTTCCTCTCCTACAGTGAAGGATATTAGGGAGCAGATAATTTAGATTCAAGGTCGTCATCCTTCAAAGCAAGTAGCCTGAGCTATTGCAAGTAATCCTATGACATGCAAGGGAATTGCCTAATATGAGTAAGATTGCAAAATCAGGTCATGACTGGACTGATGATGTTGGGAAACATGAGGTATTTCCTTCCCTTAAATGACCTTGTGGGATATTACACACCCAACCTTAACCAAGAATGCAACTGAGGAACTAGCATCAATTTTCAAAACTAGGCTCCCACTTAATGGTACAGACTGTGGAAAATGCCACCACTTGCAGGCAGGATTAATTACACTAAATAAAGGAACTGTCTAGTTACTGTTCATGCCAAACAACATGACATACTCACCTGTGAATTTTCCCAGCCCGGGATAACCACAGTGGTTTAAGCAACTCTTTGTTGCATTGCATGAGAATGTGAAAATGAGTCATGGAGAAAGCCTACTGAGAACCTTGATTGAAAAGAACCCCAAGAAAAATCACAGTTCATTCCATGACTGGTGATATATTACATGCGACACAAACTTTATTAGAGCCTTGCATAACCTGAGGGCTGTAATCTCTGTTCAGGTGAACGGCCTGAGCTATATATGTTACATGAATATGCATCAGTCCTTTGAGGTCTGCAGTATTCATCTTAATTAAAGCAAAACAATGTTTGTAAGTCAGTTCATCAGGTGCTGATCATGCTGTTCCAAACTGCAGAACTCCATGTCAGAGCTGTATGCTTTGTACACATACAACAAACCACGGGCCAGTCTGTATTCTTAATTTCTCAAACTGTATCCTTTCAATGTAATTTGTTAATCCAGCTGTGAAACCTACTGGATCAGGATTGTGTCTCTTCCTGCCCCATTGCAATGCTCCGTGTCTGGCCAGCTCTGGTGGGATTTTTGCAGTCCCTGTTTCCAGCAAGCACAGCCCTGTCCTTCCCCACAGAGAACGTGTGCAGCTCCCCACAGCCAGTGCTGAGCCAGTAGCAGCACAAACTTTTCTCCTGAGCTACCCAACTTTATTCCTACGACTCAAGTGCTCCTTGGTTGTACAGTAGTGTGCAAAAAGCCCACTCTGAGATCTATCACATGGCACAACAAATAACACAGACGGAATGTGGAGGCAGTGTTTGATGGCAGGCTTCCCAGCTCACGTCCGCCTCTCTCCCGAGCTGGAGGGAGGCTCATCCTTTGCTACCAGAACCACATTACTTATATTTTCCTCACAAAAGCGAAGTGGGATTATTAATAAATCTACAGCGTCTCTCAACTGGCAGAGAACTTGTATCCTAATTGCAGTGCCTCCTTACATATGTTCTGAAATGCTGAGGTGGTGAAAGGCTTACGCCTCTTTGTGTATATTTTGCAGTGCCAGGGAATTACGCTCTGCAGCCCAATTGCAGCTCAGCTGTGCACAAGCTGCCTGCGTGCAGCCCGGAGCCAGGCAGCTCGGCTTGAAAGCAGCCTTGGATCACACGGAGACTGCTACACACCTCCTGCATTGCTGGCCCCAGGCTTGCATAGAGAACAGGCCCTTGCTTTGGTGAGATCAGAACCTCTCCCTTTGCTATTTAGAATCCAGCCCAGCAATTCCTCCAGTGAACAATTCCCATGGCTCTCCTTGACTTGTCATTGCATTAATTGGCTCCAATCCCTCTCTATTCAAAACTTCTGTCCTATTAAGACCAAGACTTGCTGTTTTCTTGCTGAAGCCCTGCTTTTACAATCTCTTTACTTGTGGCATTCCCACTGAAATTGATATGGATAAATCTGTGCTGTCTATTCATTTCTCAGGCTCTGCATGAAGCACAACTAAATATAGAAAACAGATATCCACAGAGGAAATGGTCTTTTTTTTTTGTAAAAAGAATAACCACCTATCCACACTATCAGTGCTGAGTCAGAAACTTCCCCACAGGTGCAAAAACCATGCATCACAAATAATTGTTTAATTATGTTAAATTACATGTATCAGGAGTGTTAGTATAATATGTATGTTTTTACTGAGAGAACTGATACTAAAAACCTGATTTTTCATTGAGAGGGGAAGCACAGTAGGACAAAAAGAAGGAGAATGGAACTTCATTAAATTAACAGTGACTTAAATCAATAGTATCTCTTTGACTACAGAGTTTTTTTGAATGAAAGTTTCACACTGTATTTTAGTTATATCCATTAGAGAAGTAGAAGAGAATTTTAGATCTGAATTTTTAATATCACATCCTATTGTTTCAAGGCTACAGCTCCCCATTTGATGTGTTTTGAAAGAATAGCATGAAATGATCTTAAAATGAAATATGAGTGTAATTACAAAGTGCTAAGCACTCTCCTAATGCACTTGTTGAATATACTATGCCAGCATAAAATATGTCACAATTGATAAAATTTAGAACATGCTTCAGTAATTTCACTTAACTCTTAAGAGCAGGATAGAATAAAAGAGCTTCTGTGCACCTTTCTTGCTGCAGTTATAAATGTTTCATTGTTACTTTGGGAGACTAGATTGATCTGGAGTATTTTAATTCTCTTTGCATCAGCAATACTAGAGCAGATAGGGAATTTAGGCAAGTTAAAAATAAATGGTAATATTCTCAGTGTAAATCAGCACTGAGATCAATACAATTATGTCACTTTACACTGGATTAAAATCTAAGGACATGGGTGCTAAATCACAGCACCTGCCTGCCCAATTAGCTGCTCTGCCTGCAGACAGACAAGATCACCATTGCTTTGCCTCTGTGAGAAATCATTTGACTCCCCCTGGAACATTTTTGTTTTGCTCGCTAATTTGAGAATAAAAGCAATGAAATGATTTCACTATAACACTTCATGGAAAGAAAAATTAATCTAAATTTTCCTTTGATGCATGAGGGAATTAGAACAGCAAATGGCACAGCAGCTGAGCTGGAGGTGAAATGTTGGAGGTCAGAATCTGTGGCCAGAGGCTGGTGACGAAGAGGGGCACAGCCAGGGCCCTCCTGCCAGGCACCTGCAGGAGCAGCCGCTGCAAGGGGAAGCTCTGATGCTCCTCCCTGCCATACAACCTCTGCTGTGTCCATAGCACAGTTTGCAAACTCACAACAGGGTCTGAAATGAAGTTTAATGAGCCACATTATCCTAATTAAGGGCATCCTTTCCGCACACCCTAGAGCTGGTGGTGCCATGTTCTCAAACCAGTATCCAAATGTGAGTGCATGGAGGAGCATGAGCAAAACCCACATTTATAAAATGAACCTGAGTAAAGCAACATCTAGATTGGATTATCAGTTATTTGTTTTCTGCAATGTTTTCAAGTAAAATGTGTTTACAAACAATACATTTAACAATGCAATAAATCAAAATATATATGGGTTCGTTACCACAACTATCAAAAGTCTTCAAGATGTGCAATTTTGTCTTCGGTCACACCCAGATAAAAAGTTGTACTGACCATCCATTGTTCAGTCAGATAACAACAGGACATCACTAGAAGTTAGAGTCCATCTGTAGACTTTTTAATTTTTATAAATGCAAGTGGCATCAAATGTCACCAGCATCTTGCACATCAGGAAAACTGCAGAAAAGAAAAGTTCATACTAGACTGGACCTCTAGAAATCATCTAGTCCAGGGCATTTTCCAGCTGAGTTTTGAAAGTCTAAGGGTGGAGATTTAATGATTTCCTGGCAGCCAGTACCAGTTTTTAACCAGATACACTTTTTCCCCTTTATATTAATGAGAAATTTCATTCTCCTTCCACATTCAGAGGCTCTCAGAAGTGGAATCTAAAGCCAAAGATCTCTGCTCCAACCTTTGAAGCACAATATTGGCCACAAAATTTCTCCCATTTATTCCAGTATTAGTGTCAAAACTTTATTTCATAGAATCATCTCTTTCAAAAAGAGATCCATTCTTTATCTGCAGACATCAAAGTTCCCCCTTGGCAAATTGCTCCAACAGCTAATCTTCCTCTTTCTTAAAACTGTGTGTCTTACTTCTCATTTGAATTTGTCTGATTCCCTCTTCTAACTACTGGTCTCTTTCATTTCCTCCACTTCTAAATTAAAAGGCTCTTTAGTTTTCAGTATTTGCCCATGCCCTGTGATCATATGACTTAGAGGCACATTCTGCTATACAGGAGGGGCTACAACTGCCTTTTAACAATATAAATATAAAAGGCTGAGGAAAATGAGCTCTGGAAAAGAAGTGGTTAATTTTTTACTTCTGTCTTGTCCACCTGCAAGGTGCGAGGGAAGTAATTTGGGTTTTTTAGGTGCTGTAGACAAGCTTGTTTTCAGTGTGCTTTTTGTTCAATTAAACAGACTATCATCATGATATCTCTCAGGGTGTGGCATCTATCTTTGCATCTTCCCTAATTTTTCAATTGCTGTTTTAACATATGGCTACCATAACTGTACAGAATCAATTTTACTACACAACAAGGAAAAAAATGTGTCCCTTCTCCCCCTCATTCCTGTTTATCAGCCAAGGATAAACCTTTAGAAGCCTCTTGGTATTTCTTTCCTTTTCTTTTTTCTTTTTTTAGCACGTTATTTCATTATTCTGCATTCTTATAGTTGCTTGCAAACTGATTTCCACAGTACAGACCCTTATTGTAAACATATGGTCTACCATCTTTATTCCTAGAAAGAAGTTGTTTCATTTGGCATTTTAAAATGCAAGTATGTGAAAGGGAATTCTCCCTTCATCAATTAATTATTATTTACTTTTCTTTCCAATGTTGCTCCATTAATTTATTTCTCAGTAATGGCTCTATATTTACTCCCAGATTATGAATTGAAATGTTAAGCACTACTGGACAGTGTATAGGCACTTATCAAACATGATTAGAGCATTCAATTATCATTGTGGAGGTCAGGGCAGTAAGGAGTTAATGTGTGGCTGTGCCTCAAACAACAATAGGGACATAAATGGGCAAATTAGAACAGGATGTGGCTGGAACAGGGGCTGCATGGAGGTAGGGCAGCACCTTTCTGGAGCTGGCTTTCCTGTTCTGATCCACAACACAGAAGAGCACAAGCTCAGGGGTGGGGTCAGGGAGCAGGCAAGACCAGTAGAGGGGTGCCAAGAATACCAAAAGACCCTCAAAGCCCCTCAAACCATTTCCAGAAAGGTCCAGAAGAACAGACTGCACATGCAGGAAGAACAAGAAAACTAATCCCAGGGCGGGGAAAATTTACCTGTGCAATGGAACCCCCAAAAAATTCAGGTGGTGCCCTGTCATCTGGATCGACACTGGACCTAGGACTGGTGATCTCCTTTCCTCTCCTATCTGATCTCACTTCAACTTCCTCTTTCTTCCCTCTCTTCTTTTTTCGTTTATTACTAGAAAATAGGGGCAAATATATACCAATTTCCATTCTGAGTGTGCCGTTTGCTAATAAAATTTAGTGAGAATTTTTTTTTCTGGGTTTTCCCAGCTTTTGCCATTCTTTTTTGACCACAGGCATCTATGAATCTTGGGTGCTCCCTTCTGTGTAGGAGTGGGATGCTACACTCATAGATGACTATTATTTGAGACTTGCCAGTTAATTAGTGGTTAACTCATTTAAAGCATGATTTATTTGAAATTAAAGTATCTCAAGGAACTAAGACAAAGTATATATCCATGGGCCAAAATTACCATTGAATATCAGATAGGAGCAATCATACTAAAGACTAATAATGATGAGCTTATAAATATGTATAGCCACATTATTATTATTATTTTGGAGCATTTCATTCTGCTGCTCTGAGAGAAATCAGTTCCCTGCTTTACTTCCAGATGATTGACAGTTCAAGGGTCACACATTGGTCTGTTTCTCTTCCTAAAGGAGGAAATCTAATTTTAGTCTGAAAGAGACTTAAAAATCCTAGAGCAAGAGGTCATCCAGCTTTATTAACTGCTCTTTGGGCTAAAATCTTTGATGGAGAACTATGAATTTGGAGGTGTAAAAAAAGATTCTTGTAAAATGTTGATGCCTACCCAGATAGCATGTTAGATCTTAAGAGCCCCACAAGTCATGTGAAAATAGAATGCACTGGTTTTATCAGAGAGTCTTTCAGGCAGCAGGAAGAAGGGGAAGGAACTTGTTCTTGTGAGCACACAATATGTGGCCCCAGAAATACTGCTTTTGTTTCCCTCTCTCAAGTACTGAAGGCAAGGAAGGAATTCCTAGAGATCAAAACTGTATTAGAAAAATCTTCAAGTATCCCAATTCAGCAATCAGCCCCTACAGAAACAAAAAGAAGCTAAACAAAAATATAGATGCATAGGCAGGAGCTACTGATCCTTTACTGTTATAAGTACATGTAGGGTTCTGTGGTCACAGTGGAGAAACCAGCAACACACATCATCCCAGAATAACAGACGGGTAGGTAGCCATGTGCAAAGCTTACTGGAGTTATTGGAAGGATTACCATTGGCTTTGGATGGATTAGGCTTCTTCTGCATGATCTGTAAAATTCCATTGATCTGTACCTGTTACACAGAAGTTCACAGTCTGGCATCCTCACGAAACCAAGCCACTGAATTGCACCTGAGTTCCTGACCTAGCTAACATGCTAATCTGAATGTGGGTTCTAAAACATGACAAAAATATTTAATGAATATCTCTCCCTAATTTCAGAGGCCTGGTGGTTAAAAGATTCTTTAAGATAGGGGAGGCTTAAATTCAAATCTGGTATTTTTCTGATTTCAGATATAGAGATTTAGGGGTTAAATAAGCATGGAGGAAATAACTCAGGAGACTAATGAGATAAAATTCCAGTCTCTCTTTCAATTAGAATTTTCTTAATTTATATTGAATGGAGCAATTCTAGTTGAATACCGAATTTCAGCATCATTCCAGAATTCTCCACGGGGAGTGACTCTTTTTCTGAACTGTGGAAAACATTGGTGCAATTTCTTGCCCCAAAGTGGGTTTCAGAGATATTTGAACATGGATCTCACATATACCAAGAGAGTATCACTTCTGCTCTTTGCAAGAAAAGATGAAGCTGACAGATGAAACTAATTCCAAGAGTCATTTGTAGCTGCAAATCCAAAATGGGAAGAGGTGTTTTCCTCTAACCCCATGTTCATTTAACAACCTTTGATGGCAGAGCAGAAGTCTGAACATTTCTTTGTCATTTCCTACTGTTTAATACTTCACACAAAGCACTGGCTTCTTTGAACCCTATTTTTAGGTGTCTTGTTCTGCCCATAAATTATAGATAGAGCTCTGATTTCACTAGGGAGAAGGCCACCTGAAAAAATGTTCCAAACCTTTTTAGTCTTCATCATTTTTTCTCCTTCAGCCTATTTCACTCTAACAATAACTCTAATAGGGCTACAGACTGAGATTCAAATGCAGTATAAATTGGTGCATCTACTGAGCTACCCTGGTTCAAATTAGCTGAAAATGGAACTCCAGTCTGGAAGGGACAGTCCAGTACCATAGAATTGGACAATGTTGTAGAATAATACTATGAACTAAAGCAGGGCCAAGGGCCTTGTAAATATTGGATGAATTAAGGCTGTAAAATAAATTAACCTATAAAATAAACTAACCTATAAAATATATAAAGTGTGGTTTTGTGTTGGTTTTTGCTTGTTTGTTCTTTTAATGAGAATTAGATCTTCAGCAGGTAGTTGAGCTGTCGTGTTTGGAGATGTGCTGATTTAAGCAAGGCAAAGAAAATATACCTTTTTAAAACTATTCTCCCTTCTTAGCTGTTTCACCTTTTGGTGGAAATGGACAACAAGCAGTAATTTCACTGAAAGGAAGAAAAAACATGAGAAATTACAGCTGATTCTTCATGAATTATGGAGAAATTTTACTGATCATATTCACCTCATGTTTTCACATTCCTCTCAAGGTAAATAAAAACATATTCTTTTACAATAGTTATAAAAGAATTTAGAAGCATCTTCTTTTACTCTTTAAAGGTTGAAAATTTCAACCTTTAAAACTAACAATATATTGCAAGTACACTTCTGGGAAGAGAAAATGTCATTTCCTAAGGGTGAGTTTGTCAGTGGCAGGGCCAACTCAGCAAAAGCTGAGTCATTTTTACCAAATGAGTCTGGTATCAGATTAAGGAAAAACAACATGTGGAGACAGAAAGGTATGCAGTATATATTTTTACTCACCCATACACTAATTACCCATTGTCTTAAATCCTACCTACAGTCAGCTGACTCATTGGACCCACCAATAAAAATAAAATATTATGAAACTACTGAGGTACCACATAGTGACACATCTAATATCTTTAGCCACCTGAATTCTCATATAGGATATGTTTTGCTTTGTTAAGTCAGTATTAATGTTCCTATTTATTTAAAATCTGCTTTTCTTGTAAAAGTCAATGACAGTGATCTACGTAGCTTAAAATGCAATGTATTCAGGCAGATAGCCCTTATGACATTGACTACCCAAGAGTGAGATTTTTGAAGAAAATGGGTTAGGAGTGAGCACAAGGAAGGACCTGAACATCTACAAAGTGGTGTGCTGTAGTTTTAGGTGACTGCCTTCCGAGTGGTTTAAACCAGACCCTGGCTTATGAACATGTATTGCCTGTACCATTTACAGGCAGACTTGGGACCTTCATACTGAAGCCCAAACCAGACATCTACAGCTGCCTTCCTCAGCTGGTGAGGATGATGTCCTGCTTCCAGTTCTGCCAAGCCACTGCCCAGGAGGGTGCCTGCCAGTGGGGGTGAGCCTGAGTCTCCAGGGCTGGTGGTCTGAGCGCAGAGCTCTGAGGTGTGGGAAATGCACCTCCTGCTCCTCAAACAAAGCCCAAATTTGTGTCTGTACACAACTTAGTCTCTGTGTGCATGAGATATGCTCTGAAACTGCTGTAGGGATGGCACAGTGCAGAAGATCTGGGGGGACTAACATTGAGATCACCACTAAGCTCACGGATGTTTTTCAAGAGCAATTCTTTGGCAGCTATGCCTTCCCCAGAAAACAATATAAGTCTGTTTATTATATGTGTGGGCCAAGTTCAGTCTTTGAATTGATGAAGATGGTAGATGTTACTCAGGCAGGCAGGATCACATCCTGCTATCATGTCAGTTTTACACAGTTCTGACTCCACTGACTTTGATGGAGATATCCCCAAATTTAAATTGACACTAGGGGAAAGAGTCCATGATATTTCTAAGGAGCTAATGTCCTTAGACAGTCGGTTTTATGCTCATCTGACATATTATTCACACAGGTATTATCACGGTTAGATTTAAAACGGAAGTTGTAACTTCATTTTAGAACAGATATGATCTTTCTCTGCTTTAGCCTATAGGTCTAGGAGCTGTGAGTGACAAAATACTTTTGCTTGCCAGAAGTATAGGTTCCTATTTCTCATAACAATGCAAAAAAGAAATCTGGGACACTTCAGTCATTTGCTTCCATTAATAGTTAATGTGAGTTATTGCCATTGAAAGTATTCTAAAAACAGGGATTTATTTTTTTTCTGCATCTCACAAGCAAATAAACAACAAGAAAAATATTTAGTCAAAGTAGTCAAGAAATCCTTCATTAAACAAAACTTAAATTGGCCATGATGTTTTTTCGTGGAAACATGCTGCCTCTGATTTTTATGTAAAACCAAGATTTTTATACAAACCTCTTTCCCCAAAATATCTACTTTAAGAAGAGTCATGGTTCCCTGCGCTGCAAAAAGAGCAGGGGGGAAGAACGATCCTTTAATGTATGTACAAGCAATTTCAATCCTAATAAGTTGAAGAAAAGGGTTTGTGACAAGAGGAAACTTTGAAATCTAGTTGCTCCTGCTGTTCCAGTTAGATTCCTTGCCACCTGCTTTTGCTGAATCAACATTTCTAGAAAGCTGGACCAGATTCAGCACAGTGGGGCACAGGTAGGCTAATTTAATTCCCTCATTCCTTAGCAGCTCTGACTGTTTGACATTCTTTGTTTTCAAGCCTTAACGACAAATATACAACTTTTGTGCAATTCTGTCTTACTGTAGCCTGTCATTAGGAATCCACAGTAAAGAAGTTGGGACTGCCAAAATCCCTATGAAACGCTGGTGCAATAGTGAGGCAGATGATGAAACGTGTGTTACAGTAATGTTAATGTGGACAGGCACACGTGCATCTGCCAGAGTGGGAAACATCCACCTTCTGCAGGTGTGAAGGCAAATGCAGAAGAGATGGAGCAGCAGGGCTGAGGGTTCCTGGGATTCATCCCCACTGCTGTGGCCAAGGGACAGCTGCTGAGCCTGCCCAGCTGCAGCAGCACAACGCCATGCCCCGGGCTTGTCCTCTCCTCCTGCCCACTGTCCCCTGTGGGACTGTGACCACCACCAAATGTTGTTTTCAGGGACACCATTGCCCCATTCTTTCCTGCCCTGAGGATGAGGACGGAGCTGCCTTCCACACTGTGCAGCCACCTTCATATCCCACAGGATCCCCATTTTCATAACATTCCTACATGGCAAATGGGAGGTAAGGAAGAACTTCCCTGTGTAGATAACAGGGCTGTTTGACGTTTTTAATACAGTGTTAATTTATTGTTATTGCTGGTTGAATCTGTGTCCTGTTANCCCCCTCCAGCCTGTCCCAAGATTTTGTTGAAAACAAAATTATTTTGCCAGAGTAAGAACTTAGGTCTTGGCTAATATTTCAGTAGTCGCACAGCTTGAAATCACAAATAGACAGCATTTCCTTTTGAAGTAGTGGCAGACTGGAAAAGGTGAAAGATAGCAGGGCAAAACCCTGAGGACAGATTTGTCCTATTCTTTCTGAGGAATTAAGAAAGGAAGAGGGAGGAAGAAAGATAAGTAGAGAAAAAACCCCAAACATACACTCTGCGTTTAAATCTTGAATTTGGAAATGAAGAGTATAATGTTTAAAAGCATTATTTGTCACTCTTTATGTTCCCTCTTCTTCCTTCCCTTCCTCCAACATTCCCTCCCCCATGCCAGCTCGATCTCTTTGTGTGAGTGTAATAATAGATATCCCAGCAAGGCACCATCTTTGTTAACATGCTTCTGAAGCTCTTCTAAGCTGCTGTTTTCAGTGGAAACCTCTGCAGCTTTATGATATGATATCTTTCAATATAATTTCCCTGAATGATTCATATAATGATTGTGGCTACTTGCAGGCAAAAAACCCTCATCCATTATGCCCTCAAGAATTGCACGACAAACCCTACTGACACTAAACACACATGTCAGTCCGTAGCCCATACACTGCTTGACTCACTCACATTTTGGACTGACTTCTGAGCAGTGATTCAGCTGTGTCCTGCCCAGCCTTCCATGCTGATAACATAGGAAAAAAATGAGAAAGCAGCAACATTAGCCTCATTGTATTCTCTCAAAACCAAGCAAAAGCCTCACTGTTTTCCTGTTGCGGTTTTCTTGTTGCTTCCTTGCTGGGTCCATAGTATTGGCATATGCTCGTTATTCACCGCCTTAAATACACTTTCCTCCAAAGTAAATTAAGTGACAGTGAAATTTTCAGCACATGTTACTCTTCCACAGGGTGCTAAGTTTATTGTTTTTACTGTTGAGAGGTTCCTATAGACCAAAGCCACAGGAGAATGTGCACTAATGATATGCCCATGGAAATGAGACAAGATAAAATAGCATTTTTTTAGCAGGGAGATCATCCTGAAGGTTGATGGAATCACTGGAGCTGCTCTCCCTTCCCAGGAGAAGAAGCCCCTGTTCAACAGCTGGGAGAGAGCTGGTGTCCCTCACTGCTCCAAAAATCACATCCACATAACTCCTCAGCATAAAAAGATTCACCTCTTTGAACAACCTCCACTGCCCTTTTATTGTCTCAAACCCATCCACCTTGAACATGATAACTTAATTATATCCCAAACTGGGCAGACTAAAATCTCATTTATGACATGATCCTTTTGGTGTATAATAGTCTTAACAAGCCTTAATTTTCCACTCTGTCTTCCTGTCATAGTTACTTACCACTGCTAAGAATAATGAGACAAAAATGTGAGGTTGAACCGCATAAAGAAAAAAAGAGTCAGTACAGAGCAATGCTCACGTGGACTTCCCACAGAGGAATATCTAATGACACTCCTTAGGCACTTTTAAGACTCAGCTGCTTCTCTGGACTTCAGGTGAAGAAGGACCATGTTGCCAGATTTTGGGGGTGGTTTTGCTTTAATTATCTTTTTTCCCAGACACTGTCAGCCGGAAAGACATGGCTCATTCCTTCTGGCCCATGAAATCAAGGAAACTACCTATCTACTCTAGCAAATGATTTCATTTGCACACACTTGCCTCAGCATGACCAATTCACACCATTTCATTGTATGACCTTGAGTAACTTGCTTTTTTTATTTTTTAGTTTTGTAACTTTCATTTTTAAAACAGAAATTTCTAACTTCTATTGCAAATAATATAATGAAAATGTGTTCCAAATGCACTCTGCTGGATCCAAAATACAGAATTTAAATTTGTAAAAACCAAACAAAATCCCAAAAAAGCATAATTTTCAGATATTTAAGGCAACTTTTCACTTAGTAATTTATATTTTTTAAAGACCTGGTCCTTAACATGTGGAAATGAGCATCTATGATTCATTGAAAATAACCATCAACTTCAATGTTGGTGTATTTACTTACTCATATTCCCACAAAGCGTTAGATTAAAAAAAAAAAAAAAAAAACCAAAACAAAAAAAAACACCCTTAAAAGCTGGCTTTATTTTTTTGCCTTTAATGTTTTTTGGTGTTGTTTTTTGTTTTTGTTTTTTCACAGACTATTTGATTTTGTTTAGTGTTTTCAGCTGGTTTCACCTCACACCCTAGGTTAAGTCTGAAATACTATTATCAATCCCACACATGACTCTTTAAGGGCACTGTTCTATTGGAATGTGATATTATATAGAAAATAAAAATCCTAGACAAGGAAATCTGTTTCCATTTACACATGTGTGTGCATATGTATATACATTTTCATAACAAAAATTCTTGAGGTCTTAATAGTTTGTCATTATTTTTTCTTTGTTAATGCCTTCATATTAAGAACTTAATTTCAGACTTAAAATGTAAGCTCAAACTTACATGTCATGGGTCTAAAGGACACAGCAAAGTGTATGGGGGTTCTGCTTCCTTTTCTGGTAAGGGGCACCTAGGTAGGCATATCCTGCCAAATACTGACAAACGCCAAGTGCTACTGCATGAAGGCTGAATGTTTTGTCTCAGCACCTGTGCTCTAATTCGTGTTTTCAAACACCAGTATCACAAATATTTACTGAAGCCTGACCCGCTCTCCCCACTTGAGTTTATCACCTTCAGGGTCCTGGTGCACCTCAGACTTTGGCCAAGGACATTTTCCTTCTGGGACTTCACGTCCCTTATCAGAGATGGCCCCTGTCCTTTGGGGTGCTCCAAAGCAGTCCTGTATGGTTTGGGGTGTCTCAGGGAACAGCAGGTGAGGGTCGGAAGGGTGTGTGCACGGACCTTATTTCAGAATTGAGGCTTAAATCTGCTTTACATTGAACCACCTGAACAGACTTTGGGTGCTGTCCTTTGTGCCAACAGGAGCTAGCTCTATCCCACAGCTCTTCTTGTATGAATATTCTTCTCTCTCCTGGCCAAACACATGAGTCTTTTATGACCTCATCATTATCCCAAGATATTTAATGTCTAATGAAAAAGTTATTTTTTAATATTGAATTACACAGTTACATTTATTAGGTGGCTAGCAGTTTTAGCTTCTCTGACAAATATTCTAACCGTAATGCCTAATCTGCTTGGATGCATGAAAGAATACACACTCTTTTTTTTTTTTTTAAGTTATCCATTATAATTAAGATAAATAATGTCCTGTCATAGAGCACAGAGACCAGAGTCTGGGTAGATCCCATCTGTGTAAGTGCTGGAAACCTTATTGCAGAAATCTCCAGTCAGCTTCTTTGTTGCGTGTTACCACATAATTTTTACCTACAGGCATCCAGGCTGGTTTTGCCTGATGAAGCATCTGCGGTCTGGACTTTGGGGATGGAAATTAGGAGAAGCTGCAGAGGACTTCAGAGGCACTGTGCAAACACTGCATCCCTTTGTCTCCTGGCTGCCCTCTCCCTGGCTGCCGGAGCCGGGGCCGGCCGGCAGCACACGGAGAGCGGGAAGCACAGGCGATGGATTTCACCTGAAGCGCCTCGTTATACAGACCCACTGTGGCGTTCAATGCCTCTCTCTTCTGCTTGATTAAAGATAATAAGGGACAAGTCACCGACAACCCTTTGAGGCAGGGTGGTTTCTGGAGATAACTAGGGGATGGATTTGTATCATCGCATTTATATTTAGGATTTGATTAGTTTTTTGCTTATAATTCTAGCGATATTTTTAGTCTGGCTTATTGAGCATTATAGAAACCCTCTCTCCAGTGACCAGTCTAATACCTCCAAAGCCCCACAAGGGGCTGTTGGGACACTAAAGACCATCAATCCTTATGAATAATGCATCTATTTCGTACCAAGGCTCAAATCCCATTAATACTATAACATTATTACATCTCTTATTTACTCTTTTCTATCTATGGGATAAAAGATTAATTCTGAACAATTTTTCAAATTAAGAAGAAATATCAGTAGATCCAAATCATTTCACATAGAATGTACCAAAGCTATTGCCAGAAGGAAGTGGTTAGAAACAGAAAACAAAATTATGAGATAAGAAATAACCCAATTATGTGAGACACAGGTGAGCATTACAAGGTCCCACCTAAAAATTCCCACTAAAATGCATTGAAACCCCATGGTCTGCATGGGGAGTTCCCATCCTGGTGAGAATGAGTCCAGAATTAATCCATCTGTGACAGACAGGGGGACTGAATGGAATTATAATATGGATATTATAATATCACCAGTTATCTATCTGACCAGAAAAAGGAAAAATGCTGAGATCATCAGAACAGGTTGTAAAACTACTTTCTCTCTCTTTGGATGTGGGTAATTCCAAATGTGTCCTGGCCTAATTAGGCAGAACGTGGATGGAAGAGCCTCTCTCCCTGTAGGTTCACAACAGCAAGATCCCAGCCTCCTCTGCATGTCTGACTGCTGCTGCTAATACTTCTGCTGCTGATGAATAATTAATTACAGTGAGGACCTACTAAAATCCAGTTGCCCTCAATGTCCTCTTCATACTTAGCAAAAACAAATAAAGTAAACCCCAGAAGACTGAGTAACTTGCCTAGCAGAGCTTGGAAATGAGCGTTAGTCATATCGGTGCATGCTCAAAGATAAATCTTATAAATGAAAAAACATACTACTGGGTGTGTAAGGTGAAGTGCATAAAACTCAGAAAAATACGGCTTTGCATGCATAACTAGATTTTTGATATATTCAGTATCAAATCCAAAAGGTAGCACATTACAAGAAAAATATATTACTGTATCCAGTGCAGATCTGCAACCTTTCTGAATTATTACCAAGCTGTTTGCTACAGAATTCACCAATACATTGCCTTCCCCAGCCCCAGTAGATAATTTGCCTTTGTCCAGAACTGACCACACACTCTGCTGCTGAAATGCACAGAGACAATAAAAAGAATATGGAGGTTTAGCAAGTGAGGCACTGAGGGACTAATATTCAGCAATGCTAATTCCAGCTAAATTTATATTGTATTGAAAGAAAGTGCTATTAAAGAACAGCTTGGCATACATAGAGACATGTGGTTACCAGATTACTTTCTATCTCCGCTCAAAAACATTTAGAGAATTTCTCATTAAAATTATTTAAAGTGAAACAAGTTCAATAAATCTACTTAAGCTGTTGTTGCATTGCCTCATTTGTGCTGAAAAAATGTTGCTTGTTTTTTACATTCTATTTTAACTGTACATATGAGGCTTTACTTGCCCATTAACAAAATACATCACCTCCCAATTGCTTTCTATACCTCCTTAAATGTTAAACATAAACATATATACCATCTGTTTCCTATCATGACACCGATCCAAAATGGCTGTACTAGACACCTCCACATAATAGATCATCTTAAAACACCTTAGCGGTTTTGCTTTATGGAGTTATTTTCCTGTGACAAATTATAAACCTATCCTTCAAGAACACGACCGATCTGTAGCCTCAATTGCAAATTCTGAATAGTTTCTCTCCATTTCAACAAAATGTGCTGGCTCGTATCTGATGCAGCAATTTTTTTTAAAGCCATAGGCCACCTACAAATCCAGTTAATTTCTCCAGTTAATAATTCCTCAGCTAATACATCATGAAGCATTCCAATTGAAACCATTGCAGTTCAAAATAGTCACTGCTATAACTTACAAAATTATTATGTAGCGGTTGTGTAAGTGAAACCGCAGAACAAATTACAGGGTTTATCATCAGTCTGCAATCAAAAATAAATTTCAGGAGGAAAAAAAATCACACTTCTGTTAAAAAAAAAATCGTCTTTGCACTGCTTGTACTTGTGAACTCCAGCTATCAAATGTTCAACAGGAAATGGACAAAATATAGTCATAAATGTCATTGAGTGAAAATTTGGTTCTGAATGGATTTCAAATGTACTTTCTCCTCAGGTTCAGCTCTATGAAAAAATGACTGTGTCTGGAGCAAGTCGAATTCAGTGAGGAATTTCTCCTTGACTTAAACGAGCTTTTGACCAAGGCCTCGCAATATTAATGCATGAACCTGCAAACCCTTATTTCCCAGGGTAGCTCCAATGAATCCTAGACTGATTAAACCTCTGTAGACCTGTGTGCAAAAGCAATACTCTGTCTGCTCATTCTCCCTTAAATGTAAGAGCTCAAATGGTTATGAGACAGTATTGCTACAGGTTTGATCAAAAATAAATGCCATATATCTAAGGACCATGAATAAGGGATGAAACAGCCAGTGTAGAGGTAAAAGATCTAAAGGGAAAAAATATAAAGATACCATTGCCATGGACTGTATAATCTCAGCAGAGTTTTTTGCCATGTCAGGGGTGTTATTTCAGAAGTACCTGTTAATGCCTCTTGGCTACACAATCCCATTTGATGAGGCAAAAGCAGGCAGACTTCTGTTGAAGTACGAGCTGCTTGGTAACCTCTTGTCACCAGAAATAAAGAACTGGAGTACTGGTATTGTTGCTGAGTCTATAAACCAATGCTACCAGAGGGAACAAATCTGCAAAAGCTTGAGGAAGAAATAGCGCAGAGATTTCCTATCTAAGCCATTTTTTCTCCAAGGAATTTCTGAAGAAATGGTGGAACAACAAAGAAATTCCAGGCCTTTCATTCTTTAAAAAGGGGAGGGGAAACCTTTTTTAACCTGTGTCCCCCCACACAATCTTGTGCAGTTAGAGGTTCCCTTACTGTTTCAGCCTACCTGAACTCCACTGTCCTTGTCTCCAGATATGGCTGAGGAGACCTCCATTGGATGGACCATGAAGCTTTTCTCTTATCAAATGTTGTGTGAATATGTAAGGTCACGTACTCCTTTGGTGCTGCATAAAGAACACTCAGCTACTTTTTGAAACAATTGCCATAGTGTTCTTCCTTCTCCTTGTTTCTAGATTTGCTGCTGCTATTTGTGTGATTTACAGAGGTTGGTTTTTTTTCCTCAGAGCTTTCAGAGCAATTAAAGAAAATAAATAGCAAATGCTCAGGTAGTTGAGAAGAATGGAAGAGGTAAAAGATGGACATGAATGCAAAGATACCATGAACAACTCCTAACGAGGAAAGAATAAAATACAGCTTGTTTTCAACATGCCTTAACAAGCACAACAATTCCAGATTCAGTTTATTTCAAATTGTGATATGGTTTGGAGGGGAGACAATCAGTAACTTCTAAACAATGTGAATGTCCAATTGAATAAAACAGCAATCCCTTGTCTATTGTGAACTTCAAAGTCATGCTGTATTTGTAACACAGTTGTTCAAATAAGCTGGTAAACTGTGATACACCCTGCTTGCAATGACCACTTGTATGCCTGGATTTTTCACACCCAAGAGGATAATAAAAAACCCCAAACAAACATACAAACGGGCTGTTTTGGCATTTTAATGTTTCATCTTGACCGTTGCACAAACATGCCATATCTAACCTCTGTGCTAACACGTTGGCTCACAGGCTGTCCTCCTTTTCACCTTTCTAACCTCAGCTGAAGCTGTTGGAACTTGCAGAGGCTACTAATCCATGTCCATACCTCAGCAACCTGACTTCTTCACCCTCAAATTCATGTCTCTTCCCCTCTGCTCTGCATTTCAAAATCCAGAATTAAGCAAACCTGCAGTAGATGTGCATGTTGAAATGCACTATTGCTTTCTGCTTTGTAGTTTCCTTGTTGCCCAACAGCTCTGTCAGGAGTCTCTTTTTTCCTGCACACACTGCTGTTTTTTTAGTACAATCTCTATGAGAATTAAAAAAAAAAAAAAAAAAAAAAAAAAAAGGGGGATTTCAAAAAAATCCTTAAAAANNAAAAAAAGAGTGGGATCTCAAAAACATCCTTAATAAAGGAGTTTTCAGGCTTTTTTTTTTTTTTTAAAGGTAGAGTATGACACAGCCCTAGATGACACACACCAAATAAACAGGAAAAAATCTGCCAATCTTTGTTCTATATTACACACCCATTGAACATTTTGGGTGGAGAATCTCCAAGGAGGTCAAGCTCAGTACTTT
Source organism: Pachycephala philippinensis (assembly GCA_013397055.1). Lineage (NCBI taxonomy): Eukaryota > Metazoa > Chordata > Aves > Passeriformes > Pachycephala > Pachycephala philippinensis. The sequence continues at coordinate 1,278,474 of VWZT01005940.1, read as the reverse complement.
AAAAATATTTCCATTTCTACATGAGGAGGCAAAACATCTCAATCCCTAAATCTCAGTAGCCTTTTCTATTTCTATTGAAACTTTAAGTTTCCCAGAAGACTACTGTGCTACATTGTTTGAGATATCATACCATTGGTAAAATTTAATGTACCCGTCCCATTGCAGATCATGAATTTGCCTAAATTACCATTTCTGCCATGCCTAATGGAGGCATTATGTCCAGTTACTAGCCCACTGCAGGGCTATCTGGGCAAGGTGGCGAGGGTCCCTTTTCCACATTGCTTCTGCCTCAATCTATATTTATTGTTTCAGTTCTTTTGCATCATTTTAGATCATTTCCAAATCACCTAAATCCAGGATATGCTAATGCGAACTGAATGTACATGTTCAAAGCCAGTTTCTCAGCATGCAACTTTGCCATTTTGCCAATGTTTTTACCCGATGCTTGAGGGACTTTTAACACCAGCACGAGTGAAGCAGGAGCCACAAGGCAACATCAAACAAGTTCTGCACAGGTCCCGAGCCAGGGTGCATGCCACACACGCTTTGAAGGGCCACTGCTCTGAAAGAATGTGGTTCAGAGAGGCTTGTGTTGAGGTCAGCACCAGCATGTGGGTCAGGTCAGCCCTACAGCAGCCTCAGATGTGTGTTTGGAGCAGGCAGAGCTCATGCAGTTCCTTCCCACAGCTGCACCTCAAGGTTTTGGGGCTTGCTTCCTCATGGACCAGGCAGCTCCAAGGTCCACACTCTGCAGTAAATGGCAAGGACAGGTGCCTGCCTCCAGCCCAGCCCTCACCTTTCTGGCTTTGTCCTTCCCTTTGAATGCCCACTGAACCTCCTTTCCCACATGCCAAACTCGTCCCATGTGCATTCACCTCTCCAGAACAAACGATTTGAAATGAAGGTGCAGTCTTGCAGCAACAATCACATTAACTATTTATTCCGCTGAGACAAACCATGAGTCAAGAGCAGCTTTTCAGATATGGAAGAACTTCTAGTTTCTACTGCCAAAATTATTTTCCCAACAGGGCTTGTCTTCCACAAAGTGACCTGACCCAAAAGTGTTTGTACCCTTCACCAGGTGTGACTCAAGACAAAGCAGCAACATAGTACTTTCACATTGTTTGGTGTGTAGGACTTAGGAAAAAGATGAAAACAGACACATGATGCTGATAAGAATTTCTTTTTATGTTATTCCAATAAAAAATACATTCATACAGAAATATAACAATCTTGCAAAAAACAATTTCAAATAAAATCTTGTAAAACAAAATTTTTACAAAAATCTTACAAAGAGATTCTTTAGATAACAGGGTGCTTCAAAAACAAAAAAAGAAATTTCACTAATAGAAACTTTTTCTTAAATTTCAAGCAAAAATGTTTTATTTTTTTTATTTTTCAGCTTGATTGAGGCTCAGTTATCACCTGAACAAAATGTACTTGCTTATTAAGAAAATTACAGGCATTTAACATATGGCACACAGCCCCACCCCATCCACACAAGTCTGATGGTATTTCACAATTGAGACAAGCCAGTGCAAGTTTTTTTTGTTTGGGGTTGGTTTTTTGTTTGGGGTTTGTTTTTTGTTTTTTTTTTTTTTTTTTTTTTTTTTTTTTTTTTTTTTTTTTTTTTTAAATTTCTTGTTTATAAGAATTACGGCTAAGCCAAGGACAATGCAAACAAGGAGTTAAAAACACAACAAAACCCAATTGTAAATAGAAATCCATTTTCTGGAAAATTTTGTCTGTTTGGGGGAAGAAAAAAAAAAGTGCATTTTCAGGCAATTTAAACCAAAAATGAAATGAGAATGATTTAAGCCTGTGTGTTCCATAGAACCAGATCACTTGCATATACTTTTTTTAAACCACTTATCTACATACATTTCCAGGAAGATATACCAAAATATTAGCAGAGTAAGCAAGACTGATAATTAATAGTAAAAGAAACAGGTCACATGTTTCATTGCATCGACTGTAGTGAGCTGGTTTAAAAAAAACAAAACAAAACAAAACAGGTTTTGGACAGACTATTCCTACTCTAGGAAAAAACAGTCTTTATTTTAGCTGAACTATGTAAAATTAGAGCTCAACCACCACAACGACTAGCTCACTTACAGGTCCTCCAGTAAGCTGGAAGGCCAAAACCCGAGTGTACTTATTCTGCACACAGCTAATATTCTTTTAGCATGCCAATATTCGGTTCATATCATTCTTAAATGGCCACAGATACGCTATTCCAGACAACCTAATAACTACAAAACACAGTCAGCAGTCTGAGAAGGACTGAATGCCAACAAAGCCTTTAGCATACCATTAAGCTAAAGGTAAAGCCTCTAAAAATGCTAGATTTTAATTAACTGTATCTTTCATTTCTTTGTCTCCTTAATGGCCGTATTGCGGGGGGGAAGGGGGAGCGGGAATATTTTGATGGGCTGTGGCATTTTCTAGCTATGTGTTCTAATTTTTTTCCTTTTAAAAAAAATATTTATATATTATCTATATATATACACACATACACAGACTGTACACACAAATATACATACACAATTATTTTTCTGCCCACTTTTAAAAAAAAAGTAATATAGTTTCTTTCTGTATGACCAACAGATAGCTAGATATATAGATGTGAAACTTGTGCCTTTTAAGCAAATACATCTTTTAATACTTCTGTATCTTTAATATGTATGAAAACTTGACATATTAAGTACAGTTGGGGTGTGTATATACACAGTTGTTGTGCAAGGTCAATATAAAAAAAGTCTCAAGGTGGCAGAACTGGTCAGGTATTCAATTGGCATATGCATTATACTGTAACACAGTCAAATTGTCTAAGTTAAACAAATACTGTACTGACATGAATGACTTTTCTCTATATTTGTCTTTGTGAAGGAGGACCCTGGAAGTAACCTTTTTTTCCCCTCATATTATACATTTGATACAGTACAATGCCAGGTGAAAAGAGAGCCTTAATAAAGCATGCATCACCCATACCCCTGTATAAGACCCCCTGCAAGAGAAGGTCACTTGCATAAGGCACCATTATTAAGGTCAACAGTGCATTAACAGCTAGAAAACCAGAAGTTAGTCCTCAAGGCATAAATAAGAGAAAAATTAGCTGCATGAGAAAAATCAGTTTCTAACCAATAGTGGTTTTATCCACCCAACAAAAAAATTATTCATGTTCCATACATTATGTAACATTAGACCAATTGTATTTTAGCTGCTCTTAACTGGAATCAAAACTGCAGTCCTGATTAAAGAATGGAAAAGCATATAGTTCCCCAGAACCATGCAATAACCTTTGTATTATAATGAAAAGTTATAGTTGTGTTACATTTGTAAATACACAGCTTATACAATGGATTACAAATGAGCTCTGTAGCAAGTAAAACAAGCTACTTGACACATTGCACGTTTAATAGCTGCACCAGACACCTAAAGCTCCTCTCACACAGGAACAGGGAGGTCCCCCATTTCCATTCTGGCATCCTGACTCTTTTTATTCCCCCCTTTCCCCTCTCAGGTTTTCCCTCTAAAAAGGTGCAGACACCCCTCCCCCCACCCCTTGGAAATGATTGGTGGTCGTCCCATCTCACGAGATATTCCTCACATACAAGACATTCAGACTATTTTTTTTCTCTTACAGTTATAAAACAACCACAAGAAAAAAAATGTGCCTCAGCATACAGTCATCAAGAGATCCTCATCGCATACAGTCGCCCAATCATTAACATTCTCAGTGCACATGCTCACGGCAAAGGCTTAGGAGCCACTCAGAAGGTTAGATACCAGTGTATGAGTCCAGGAAACCCCAAACATCACGCACCGCGGTTGCTATGCCGTTCTTACATGACTTATTAGCCCTCAAAAGACCTTCAAGGAAGTGAGGTCCTGGAGGCAACTGGGTAGGGTGCAAAATGGCATGCTTTGGCTGGAACACGCATCCCTCCGCTCAAGGCTCTTCAACCTTGACGCCTCTTAGCCCGCAGGATTCACCTCTTGACCCATTCAGAGGTGTCTCTTCATGTGAAGGGCCAGGTGGTCAGACCTGGAAAAACACCTGCAAGGCAAGAGCGAGGCTGCGCGTTAGCCCACGGCCGCCGGCACACGCGACGCGACACGCGGGGCTGAGACACCTCCCCTTGCTCTGCTGCGCCACAGCACAGCTGCTGGAGGAGGGATTTGGCATTCCCGGGATACACGGGAGTACTCAAGGTGTCTCTGGGCACCCGGGAGCTCTGCAGATGGGTGGTAACACTACGGACTTCTCAATGTTCATCTGCAAGATCGGGCTACAAACCACTTCCCAATGATCAGTAAAATGGAAGGGTTTTTCTAGTCTAAATATGCAGTAGTTCCTTAAAACTACCAGACATGGTTGTGTTCCCTGATAATTCCCACACAAGCGAAAAGCAGCCTAGACTGGCTTTCCAACAAGCATAAAAAATAACTATTTAAAAGGCTGCATTTCAGTCACATACCTGTCACAGTGACTACATTTAAAAGGCTTGGCACCAGTGTGCTTTCTGAAGTGTCTGGTTAATTCATCACTTCTTGCAAAACGCCACTCACACCCTTCCCATGAACATCTGTAAGGCTTTTCCCCTACAAAGAAAGCAGATTACATGTTAGTCATGACTTCATTCCAAGACAGGTGCTATCATTTTGTATGTAAACCTCCTTCACTCCCCCAAAGACAGACAATTTTATTTAACCTATCTGAACACTTCAGAACATGTAAGCAAAGAAGGATCACAAAATTCATCCACGTGATTCTTACTTATCTTGCTGCAACAGCACATCAAATAATCTCATTCTTATGAAAACCATTAATAAAAAAAAGTGATTAAACAGGCTCCCAGGAAACAAAGGAATCCAGCCCTCTACCATTCCTGTTCATCCGTAATGGCAGGCTTACTCCCAAACAGGTACCATTCACCTCATAAAGGTGATTAAAGACAGCACAGCTAGGCTCCAAAACGCAATTAGGCTACTGTATTGCATCAAAGTCCTCTGTCACTCACTCATCTGCATAACATGCAACCTCCTTTCTGCTGAGCCACTTATTCTTGGAAAAGCCTGCACACCACTTTGAACACTGCTATTTCAGCATTCAAGAAATACCACTTCCATTCACAGGAACGTTCTCAACCAGACAGCACCAGAACACCAGTTCTGCAATACTTCTGAGCCTGGCAGCTATTTATGTCTGCTCAACAACCACGGTTTCAGTGGAAGTTGTTTTTTTTCTCTTGAAATAATCCTGTTTTATCTGACTTCTGCATGACAATGGGAGCATCCGAGCTTGCTCAGACTTCCCATAAAAGCCACAAAATGCTGAGCTCATGAGTCAAAATAGAATCTTTTCCCTGAATTCTCTTTCCCACATCTTAGGGGAAAAAAATCCAAAAACAACCATCCATATAGGTGCTTGCATTGGTACACCAAGAACATCAAGCCAGTTCCTCACATTAAGCCGTGACTACTGAGCCAAGGCACAGCTCTACACATCTAACTGCTGTCATAAAGAGATGTCAAATAATAATGCTCAAACAAGCACATCAGCACGCTACTTCAACCATAAAATATTTATAAAAGCCCTGAAGTGTCTATCTTCCTCACTTTCTTTCCCAATAATACACAGGATTGTTATTTTTAGTTCAGGTTTCATAACAATAAAATGCTGTTGCTCAGTAATTTGGGATCAAATTATACAGTAGATTGTACATTTTTAAGTCCAATTGGGCAGATGTGTCAGAAGGACAACAACATACTGTGGCATTCCAAGATTTTTTGCTGATAACAATGGCACATATTAAGTATTAAATGAGTTACAAATATAGCTATACTTAATACAATCAAGGCCTTGATATGTCTGATAAAATACACCCGATGCGGACTGAAGCATAAAACAAGCTCTTACAGTATTTAGTGATCTGACCGATGTTTGCATATACATCCCTTTCTTTTAAGCAATAAAGGCATAGCTCACTTTTGTTTTAGAAATAATCGTCAAGTAAGGCCTGGCATTTTGGCTGGACCTTTGCTCCTGAAGACAGCGTGCTGCTGCAGCTTCCCAACTATTGCCTGCTTAGACAAGTGGCTCCTATTTGCTATGACAGCAGCCTAATCCACCACCAACTGCCCTGGCTCATGAAGAGAATAAGGAAGTGATGTCGTCCATGCTGGTAAGCCTCTGCTACTATTACATCATCTTTCCAAACCTGGGCTACCACCCAGTGATTGAGTAATGCTGTGACACCACCACCACCACCAAGGGGTATTCCCCACGGCAGTTGCCAGCTCTTAATAAGCATAGGGTTACTAACCTGTATGAGTGCGCTGATGTGCTTTCAGATGTGAACTTTTGGTGTAAACTTTCCTGCAGCCGTTAAAATGACACCTGTGAACACGCCTTCTGCCATCTGGCGAGGTGTCACCATTGGAGGGTGTACCTTTTTCTGCAGTCTTTCCAGTGGTACCGGTACGGATTTTCCCCGGTGAATGCAACTCACCCGGCGTACAATTCCATATCTGGGAAGAAGGCTCCTTGCTCAGCTCAGGAGACGAAGGGGGAGTGGAAGTGACAGATGAACTCAAGTTTCCTGAACTGGCTAAAACATCACTTATAGGGTCAGAGGTAAACTTTGTCGTGGGCGAGAGCTCCTCAGAGCTGTCTGAAGATTCGCTGCTCACGTCAGAATTCAAACTGTTGGTCTCTAAGTTCTGACTAGCAAGATTGTCCTCTTTTGGGACACATGTGTTCTTCAGTTCAGATTCCTCCTTTTTCTCACGTGCCAGAATAATTTTGGTCCAGAGATCCTCTTGGCTATCAAATTTAATTTCAGATGCAGAAACATAACAGGGTTCACTCTGGAGATACCGTTCCAGCTCCAAACATGTCTAGGTGAAAGAGAAGGAAGAAAAAAGAAAGAAGTTACAGGCCTGCTTAAAAATAAACCAAATTATTTTACACTTCAAAAAGCATGCAGGAATGTAGTATGTTCGATTTGAGGTTTCTAGGTTCAAAACAAATTAAAGGCTCCTCAAGCCGTAACTAGGTGACTGTTACAATGAAAAGAAATCAGTTTTTGAGACCTGGGCAGGAGTTCAAACACACAGCTGAAGGTGCAAGTCAGCTTTGGTTTCCAAAATAGCATTCTAATGACTCAGTCAAATTATCATCACTCTCATCATAAAATCTGTGTTTTCAGTAGGCTGATGTTGAAAAGGACCATAGAGAACCACAACATATAACCACATTTCGCTCTTGCACCTTGACTAATTTCAAGTTGTTTTGTATCTCTCGCACACAATCATGAGGCTGAAAGGACCCAACTGAATACAATGTGCTCTGACACCCAGTTAAAACCCAAACTCTGCGTCAGAAAACAAAGCCACATTTCAGCATGGCTGCAGAGCTGCCGGCCTGTCTTCTGGGGACATCAATGGAGCAGCAGACATCCTCCCATTTCCTGTGCATGAGAACACAGCACACTCGACTTTCAAAGAATGTCATTTCCAAGCGCACTGGCATGCACACCACATAACTCAAACTGCTCCCATGCGTGTTCAGGGGAACATGGAGAACTTCAACAACAGAGAGGGGAGGAAAAAAGTTCCAGAATAGAAATGTCCTGTTCTATAGGATGCGAAACGGGAAATTACTCTGAGGTCCTGCTGGGAGTCCCACAATGAACAAGAACTTTATCTACTGGCCAAGAGTGCAACTGTATGAGTCATCTCTTTCTTTCTTTCACGCAATGCCAAAGGAGACTTCCTTTTAAAACCATGACCATCTGCCAAGAAAGTACTCTGCAAATGTACATGTAACAGTACATGGACGACTTCCCCCCGACCACATTCCCCTCGACTCCATGAAACAAAACAAAACAAAAAACAAAACCACCCTAAATGGGTGAAACTGTGGGTTTCAATTTCAATTCACCCTGCTTTCTAACCATTGTCAGAGAAGAAAAAAGAAAAAAAAAGGAAAAAAAAAAAGAACATGAACTGTTATGGCAACAAGCTTATGTTTTGGGATTATTCTTTCCACTATAGGAAATGAGCCATATGGAAGCTTTACACAGAAAATGGACACACCAAGTTTCCAAACCAAACACGACTTATTTTAGCAAGATCATCTTTTCCAAGCCCGGTAGCAAAACCTGGTCCCAAATGCCACACATACCCCTTACAGCCCCTTTCCATCTGCCCATGAGCAGAGCCGCCATGGGAGCAGCCTCTTTTCTCCCCCAGCACCGCTCCAGTAAACTGGGTCACATGCTCTGGTCAGGCTCCGAGTGTAGGCAAAAATTGGACAGAAAAATCAGAACCACAAACAACCCCCAAAACCAAACCCACTGTTGCACACGGTATTTATGTATTTGTCTGTAATTAGGGAACTGGGTTGCAATGCTGTTAAAAACAAAAAGGGTTTCTACAGGGACAGCACAATAGTGCTTTGATTTTCCGTGAAAACAAGCAAAAAAAGCATTTATTAAGATCTTGTTAAACTTTCATATTCCCGGCTAATTTAAATTCCTCATTAGGTAGATTAGTAATGGGGAGCAGAGTGAAGCTCTCCGAGTTTAAATGCCTCTGAAGGCTACTGGGAACGAGGGCTGGCGCTTCGCCAAGAGCCCGAATGCCTGAAGGAAACTACTTAGCTCCATTTCAATCACGTACTATGGAGCTGCCGCTCTGAAAGGGGAGCGGGGGGAGGGAGGGAAAAAAAAAAGTCATTGCATACAATTAGTAGGTATGTGAAGGTTGTAACACTTTGCATTTCAACCTTCTGGGAAGGGCTCCTTGGGTCCTTCTGCAAAGCCAGCAGGTATCTGATCCGGTGACCGGGCTGAGCAGCCCCCGCCGCGGAGCGAGCGGAGCGGCGGCCGCGCTCCCCCGAGCCCCGCAGGGCTGTCAGACCCTGCCAGCCCGCTGCTTGGATCACAGCAAGGAGAGAAAGAGGGAAAAAAAAGAAAAAAAAAAAAGGGCAAAAAAATATGTCCATTAAAGGGAAGGAGCCTCCGTTCTTCTCCCTTCCCAGCCAGGGCAATTAGCACAAGGGGATCGCTGTCATATGACTGACAACTCACGGGCTCGACAAAGCTCCCTGCGCTGGGAACAGCCACGCTCTGTACATGTATATACACATGCACACACACAGACGTGCGTACCGACACTCCTGGAGGGCTTTTTCCCCATCTTCGCCAGGAACAAAAACAATAATAGTATAAATTTGCAGAAAAAAATTAAACAAAACAAAAAAAAAAACACCAACACCGGCGGGGGGAAAAAAAAAATCAACAACAAAAAAACATAAACCCACAGCGCAGAGCGCAAAGCAGCCCTTGGCCAAGGCAGGGAGCTCGGATGACAAGACCCAGCTGTGGAGTCTGGACCTGGTACAAGCGCAAAACTTTTGCCAGGACTCGGTGTGGAGCGAGCGCCGGCTCCGCGCGGTGCGGAGCGGAGCGGCCGCGGGCGCTGACAGCCCCCGGCAGCGCCGGCGGTAAACAACGAGAGACGGGGATGCGCAGCTCCTTCCGTCCGCCTCGGGACTGTTCCCCCCAGACAGCCGTCTGCTCAAAGCCGAAACACCTGCTTCAAAACATCTACACATTTGTGCTGAATTCTCCCCAAACTGCTCGCTGACACTTGGGCTTGATTCTTTTTTTTTTTTTTTGCCATTTTTTTTTCTTTCTTAAATCCGCTCATCCTTTAATACGGCTTAAAAAAAAAATCCCCGACAACAACAACAACATCGACATCCTCGTTTACCTGTTGCCAATATTCCTCCAGGGACGGCAAGGCTGAGAAGTAACCCGTGTCGTGCACAATCTGGAGTTCCTGGAAGATGCTGCACATTGGGAGAACATCCATGTCTCAAGTTGCAACAACAAAGTCAGTGCTGGTTACCAAAAATACAGATGCCTCCTTTATGTGCAGGGGTTGCGGGGTGTGTGCGGGGGGGTGTCAACCTCTGCTCTCAGTTTCCAAGCCCCCCCCCCTTCCTCCAGAGATGAAAAAAAGAAAAAAAAAATAAAATTGTATATA
>VWZT01005940.1:1094627-1267692 GCA_013397055.1 Pachycephala philippinensis | reverse complement strand
GGGGGTAACCGTGACCCCTCTGGGTCTGTGCGGGGTGTCTCGTGTGACTGGGGGTAACCGTGACCCCTCTGGGTCTGTGCGGGGTGTCCCGTGTGACCGGGGTAACCGTGAGCCCCCGGGCCTGTGCGGGGTGTCCTGTGTGACTGGGGGTAACCGTGACCCCTCTGGGTCTGTGCGGGGTGTCCCGTGTGACCGGGGGTAACCGTGACCCCCTGGGCCTGTGCGGGGTGTCCCGTGTGACCGGGGGTAACCGTGACCNCGGGGTGTCCCATCTGACCGGGGGTAACCGTGACCCCTCTGGGTCTGTGCGGGGTGTCCCGTGTGACTGGGGGTAACCGTGACCCCTCTGGGTCTGTGCGGGGTGTCCCGTCTGACCGGGGGTAACCGTGAGCCCTCTGGGTCTGTGCAGGGTGTCCCATCTGACCAGGGAAGCTGTGAGCCCCCTAAAAGCACCTTCCCCACGAGGCTGCAAAGCAACATCCACAGGCTCTGCAGGTGCCCTGAGTTGTGCTTTCCCGTGAGCAGGAGAGTTCAGATGTGTCTGTCCTTCCTTTGTACCCCGAGGGACAGCTAGGGAGGCCTCAATGACACCTTGGAGGGGGAGCTGGGTCTCAAAGCATGTGGACCCTGGGTGATGGTCCTGGAGCTTCGCGTGGAGAGTGATCTCTGCATGGATGGACACCACAGCAGACGCTCCTGGCCAGCACCATCTGACGCTGCTTCTCCCAGTTCCACCTAAGCACAGATATTTGTGTTGATGGAGCATCAGCTTTTTTAAGACTAGATTTGTCAATGGTCTGAATGTCTTAATATAATTTAGGAAACTGTGGTCATTAGCTTTCCAAAGGAGTGTCCAGTACATGGAACAAACAGTCCTAATGTGTTGTTTTGGGTTTTTTTTATTAAAGGACTTCTAATTTTCTGGTGATGTTTTCATTGTAATCTCACCTCTGTTCTTTTCATTTCCCCACTTTTCTCTGTATCTGTTGCTGGTTGCCTACAGACGGTAACTGAAGTGTTTAATGTGTATTTCTTCTGCCTACTGTCTTCTGTGAGCTGGTGATTGCAGGTGTGAAAATGTCAGTCTAACTTTCCATCCCTGGGCCCCTCATAAACTATTAATATTGTGATTCCTTAAACAAAGAACTGGTGTTCATGCTTGGTTTTCCTGTGTCTATGGGAAAAAAAAAAGTGTAAGTTCAAATAGAGCATTATTTTATGTTTAGAAAAACAAGGCGATGCTGGAAACACAAAACATCTAAATCCAGATAATTATGCACACTTGGTTGAATCAGTAATTCATTACTTGGTTTCACATGGCCAAACGTAAATATATATCCAAAATTGCCTTGCAGGCAACAGATAGTGCAAGTAGTTTTGTGTCTACTTGTAGCCAAAACTAGATCCTCTGAGGAAAAGTGCAGAAGGGAAAAAAGAAGAGCCCTCTTAAGTAGATGAATTATACACCTTACTTGAGCCTGCTTTTTCTGTGGAGTAAAATATTTTTTGCCCTGAAATGTGGTGTGGGCTCCAGTCAAATATAACCTGGTAACATAACTCTGGGAATCATTAATGTTTTTTTAACTGACCTGCTCCCTGTTTAGAGCAGATTTTTATTTTCAAACATAGTGACAGTAAATGCAACTATCCACTCTTTCTATTTTACACTTGTCCCGTTTTTAGCTGTGTGTCATGTCAGAGAAATCTGGGCTTGTCAGAGGCTGGATGAGGTTGGCTCTGCCCATGTGGAGTTTGAGGCATAAGGATCTTATTTTGTATGGGCAGTATTTCTCAGTGAAGGACAACTGGAAATAGCAGATGCCAATTGATGGAGATGCAGAGGTCCTTAAATGAAATGCCTCTTTACTTTAATAAGTAATGTTTTCTGCACTGCTGTCAGTCTGTGATTGGTTGAGTGGGATGAAGAGTCCTGCTGTAGGGAAAAATGAACAAAATCAAAGAAAACCATGGCACAGATGTGATTATAGTGCAGTAAAAACTGTTGAAGCTATATTCTGATTAAATGCTGGCTTTCATTAGACAACTGTCAATGGGCAAAAGAAAATTGACATATGTGCCACTGGATGAGTTAGTTCTAGATTGCGACTGTACTAACAAATTTTAATTTCAAGTATCAAAAAGCATCAATAGAACTAAAGGTCAAACCCAGATAAGAAAGAATGGCTCAGACTACAGAGAGAAGAAAACAGACAAAGTGTTTTTTACCCAGTGTGTATTTAATCAGGAATTAAAATGAAATGGTGAGTCAATAACATGCTGTGGTTTAGGAGACTGTTCCGTGGAACACAGGCTGAAGGGAAACTACTGGCACTAATAGCAGCCATGTGGAACGAAGAGATGGTGTTTGAGTTGAAGGGAATTTATTGTAGTCTGTGGAGGATAATAAACGTTAGGACAAATTTTAATAGGCCCCAAAATGAAAGAAAATGAAAGAATGAGCTAGTGAAGATACTTGAAGATATAATTTAGTCCCTAATGACTTTCTTCAAGCTATACAAAGCAGTTAAGTTTCAAATATCCATTTTATACTACTGGGATTTTTTCAATCATGAGCCAGGATGGAATTTACCTTGAAAGCCTTAAAAGAAAACATGTGCTAACTTTAAAAAACCCAAAGCAATATCAGTCAGTCCCTTGGGACTACACAGCTTTATTTAGATGTGCCAACCAAGGACAAAGACCCTGATTTAGAGCGAAGGCCTCTTCATTTATGTACATGAAGGATACTGAAGTGTGTGTACTGACTGGGCAGTGCTAGTGAGTTGGGAAGGAATACAGCTACCAAGTTCCTTGGATGATTTTCTTGTCACTGCCATACACTTAATTCATGGTGGATACCCTTGGTTACACAGTCACAGACTTACATCCAATTCTGTAAATCTTCCCTGTGTTTTTAACTCTGTATGATCAACACCATTTATAAAAGTAGCAAAAATTAGTATAAATTATATAGGATTGCTCCAAATGTCAGAGGTTTGCCTGTGAAGTTTCACGATGGCTTTTAGGTAGGACTGTCCACAATTTAGAAACAGCCAATTTACCACTTTAAGGCTGCTAATTTACAAATATGTGCTGGAAAAAAAGCCCTGTGTGCTTTTTTCTTTATTCCCCTTTCCTTTTGCTTCATTAATTTTAGTAAGGTTCTGTCTGAAAAGGTGTATTGCCGCATTACAAACCCCAGCACTTCTCCGTAGTAACCACTTTTGTCAGGAGTGGTAGCCTGTTCCTGGAAAATCTGCTCTCCGAAGTAGCAGGTGACAGACGGTGTTTTCCAGGTGGGCTGAGCTCCACATGAGGCAGGGGGAGCACCTGTTCTGTTCTTAGAATATTCATGCATTTTTAGAGGACACATCCATTGTATTTAGTGCTGGAAGAAGAGGAGAAAACCTCCTGAAAATGGTTCACGTTTAGCCAGATGCAGGGAGGTTCGGTGAAATAGGCTGGAATAAATAGCTTTTGGTTTGATTAGGATAAATGGACTTTATTTGGGAAAAAGAGAGAGAGAGGGTGTCAATTGCATGAAAGCATTGTCAGATAGCAGAGAACACTACTTGAAACAATCTGCTTCCGAGGTGGCAAGTTGCTAAATCGAAAACTAGCATGCAATGTGATTCTACCACAGATAAAGTAAATGCTCTTTGAGGATATATAAATAGAACTGTAATGAGTAGGCAAGCAAGTGGGGTGATTCCTGGTCTGTCACTCTGACACAGTTAGAGACTTACATTTCAGACCATAAACTAACCTAAACTAGCGAAAGGTGAATGAATTTAAAAAACATAATGATAAAAATACAGTAAGGAAGAATTTAGGTAAACGTGACCTGAACTTGTTCAGCAGCCACAGAAAACAGGAGAGGTGATGTTTCCCTATAAATACTGGTAAAAAATTAACCAGAGTGGAGGAGAAAAAATGGTTGTCATTAGCTAATGTGAACAGGACGTGAATCAATGACCCACAGCTGAGTCAAAGAGGTAGTGTGTTGTGAGTTTTTTGTCATTCTGGTGTGTTAGTTTTTTTTTTGCTCTTCAGATGAGCATGGCCGTGTAATTTCTACGATTTATCTGCAACAGAACCTTGGAGTTCAAGCTTTTAAACTCCTGTTTTCACTCTGATTCTCCTAGACGTGCCTAAATAGTTAATGAGAAGGTAGCGCTCTGGGAACTGGTCTGTGATCCCCAGCAGCACCCAGAAACAGCATTAGAACAAAAGGTGTCAACAGACAATCTTTTTCAGGCAGATGTATTGTAGAATGTCTTCCTTAAGTGTCTGTAGCCTCACCTTGAAGGTAATTACATTTTCCATTTCCATAACTGGCACTGGAAAGGTGATTCTGTCTCTCACTGCCATAGTTATGAGTGACGATCCTGTAGTGGCCTAGTTGCAAACAGGTTATTAAATCTGCTTCCTCATGTACCCATGTTGTCTTTATGTTTTAAATAGGTCTTTTTTTCCCCCCGATGCTTAGCTGCTGGACGTATTTATGAATGAAACATACATTCACTTTTCAGCTCCTTCCTCTGTGACTGTATTAGGACAAAATTAGACCTTATTTCCACAAGAGGCTCAGTGTAACAGTCTGCTTAATAGTACACAGGAGTATTAGTAATAGGAGTTATAAGTCCTAATTGAATGGGAATGTCATGGGTTTTAATATAAAAAATGTCATGTATAGTTTTCTAAAGTATTTAAAAGCCCTCATCCTGGGCAGGGTAAATAAAAATTGAACTTATAAAAAGTTAACAGTTTTCATTTTTGTGAGATCTGAACTTCAGGGTGACTACTTTTCTAGCAGTGCATAAAATCTTCCATGATGTAAAAAATAGTCTATTCTTAAAAAAAAAAAAAAATAGATGAGGCAGCCTTCCAGACCTTTCTTTGTAAATATGAGTAATCTGTAAAAAGAAAAGCACTTTCTTTGCAAAGCATCTTTATGAAAGATGGGGTTTAGGGTGAGCAGCCTCATAAGTAACAAATCAGAACAACTGGGACTTGTCTGATGCCAAGTTCCTTGGCTGCTTTTAGGAAGTTTACTGGCTGCTTCTCCAGGTGGAGGAGCAGAATTTGCTATGATTAATGGTTAAAAAAGCAGCTTGAGCTAAGAAAAAAAATAAAACACCTGTGTCACTCGGCATTTTTTTCGTTTTCATATGACTGGTTTTTAGTTTTTGCTGCTGCTAATTAGTGAGCATTATTTAACAGAGCATTAAGCTGGGAAACTTAATTCAGACCAATTTTGGAAGCTGTGAGAAAAGGAACCCAATAAGAACCAGTCATTTTGTGAAGCGAGAGACTGGAGGACTAATGATTGTTAAAAATAGCCGGGCTGTCTCACTAGCTGCTTGTGAGGCTTAGTAAAAGTACATAGAATTAGATTGTAGCTGCAAACTTTCATAGGAGAATGCAAGGAAGTATTTCTAAGCAGTGATGCCAATTAGACGCAGGGCTGGCTGGCCGGGGTGGTTGTGAAACTGCCTTTTCTGGGAATTAGTCATGGCAAGACTAGACAAGGAGTTGTGTGGAAACCTCAGCCAAGAACGGCAGACCTTTGCTTGGAATGAACTACATGGCCCAGGATAGCTTTCCCAACTTGTAACATCTCTGCTCTGACTTTACACGGAGTGCATTGTATGGGTTGTAAGTTTTGTAAAGGATTTTAAAGGTTTCTCTGTGTCACAGTACTCCTTTCTGTGGTGCATGGGAGGGAAAAAAGTGCCTATTGCTGTATCAATAGGGAACTTTTCTCTTAACAGGGCATGGGATGAACCTTTTGCCCCTGGCAACCTGACTTTCCATGGCACAGGAGAGCAATCTCGTTGTGTCGCTCCTTATGAGAAATGGGAGTCAGTGCTGATTCACCCCCCCTCCATTAACTTAAACTGCAAAATTAGATGCAGTGTCTGATATGCACATGGCCATATGCACATATTTGAGAGCAAAATGAACTGTGGCCTTCTTTGGGACACAAGGAAATAAACACAGTCATTAAAGAGTCAGCACCGTTACCACATAGTGAACCTTTACTCACTGTTCCTACCTATTGTTATTTGAAATACCCCATTTCCTGTTTTCCCTAACTGTTGCCAATGCTCAGGATTCAGATCTCGTTCACATCAGTGTAACTCTGGTAGCTTTGGGACATCAACAGGGAAAAGGAAGTGAAAAGCGAGTGGCTATGATGAAGTAACCCTGAGTTTCCACTGAAGTGCTGAGGGTTTAGCCCCAGTGAGTGCCAGAGCTCAGCCTGGTGTGTAGGAATTCAGGGAAATTGCTGTTTGCTGTGTAAACCCTGGTCATACACTCACACTGTCGTCATTATTACTATTGTGCACTAGGATGATAGCAAAAATAAAATAAAGATACTTACTCTGTACGTATCTGAGATGAATGGGCATATATACACCATATAAACACACATAATAGCTAGTTACTTCTTCATTCATGGAGGCTTCTTGAATCCTTGTTATGAGCCTATGAAGGCGTAAGAAATTTTTAAGCGGTTGTGTAAAAAGTTTTTTTTTCCTGAGTTTTTATATTTCAGCCTGGTAAGAAAAAAAAAAAAAAAGAAATAAAATTTAAAAAAAAAAGAACACCCCTCCCCCCAAAAAAACCAAAACAAAAAACCCCAACCAGCCAACTAACCAAAAAACCCAACCAAACAAAAAGAAAAAAACAACAAACAAAAACCCAACTAGCAAAAACCCCCACCCTTTGTTCAGTGTGGGAGAAAAGATTTTTTATCCAAATTCCATAATGAGGAGGCACTCACATGACTGGAGGATCAGACCCACAGAGATACCTCTCAACTTTCAGTCATTTTTCTCTGCATGGAAATTTATTGGAAATGTAAATGCCAATAAAGCATTCCTGGCTACTATTATCTCTGGGTCTCAGTTCCCTAACTACACAGAAAGGATACTACTTCCTTCCTTTGCTCTATGCCAAATGCGCTCTGGCCCAAAATCACAAAGAGAGATTATGGCAGAGCCAAGAAATGAACTCAGATCTTCTGAGTCCTAATCCAGGCTTGATATCATAAACTCATCTTTCATTTGCTTTTGAATAACAACCAAAGTGTTAACCTTATTCCTATACATTTACAACCTGATGGAGTTCTTATCTCTGGTGGTCATTTCATTTCCTGCTGGCAATTTCACAGCCTTTAAAGCTTTTTCCTCCTGAATATTTTTTTCCTTTCCCCAAGAGATAGGCAGCTTCCTTCAAGACTTCTCCAGCAAAGCTTGCCTGTCTTCTTTGGTGGTGTGTGCTGAGTGATCTTCACCTGGTGCAGAAATCATCTATTATCATTTTTTAATTACATGTTGATGTTCTCTGTCTTCCTTACCTGTTATTTGCATCTGATCACTCTCCCTCAAAAATAGGTAGACTTTTTTTTTTTAGAACATGTCCTAGGAGTTTTTTTGTCAAATAAAAATATTTTGCTTTAAATGAGCAATTTTTTGAGTTTAAATGCTCAAGGCAACTTTTTCAAGGGACAAACAATTAAGTTAAGAAGCGTACACAAAAGCCCAAATCATTCTTGATCTTTTGCATTTTCTTGCAGTTTATGAAATTTATTTGAGTGGGGATTTTTAAAAATCTCATTTTGCCTTCATTTGGAAATCACGGACTTTAAAGGCATAATAAAAATCAAAAGTTGTATTATTCAAAGCAAATACATTGTCTTGTTGTTTTAACAGGAGGGAGAAAATTTTTTACCAGCTGGTCTTTTTTGGTGTCATCTGATTTAATAGGCAATAACACTTTTGTTTTATAGAATGCTGATGGCACCTTTGACATAATTGTGCATGCGTGTTATAAATTTGAATGTAAATGTTCTAATTTTAATAGAAGTAAGAAGTGCTTTCTCATTCTTTTTAGATGTTGTCATTATAAATGTCTTCAATACAGCAAAACCTTTAAGAGTTTTTCTGATTTTTTGGGCCTTGTCCACTTGAAAACTAATACATGAAAATGAATGTGGAAATAATTTGATCAGAATATTACACACATGAAAATTATTAGGCACCCATCCTACACATGAGAGTTGTTAAACATTTACACAGTGGTAACCCAAACTATGCAATAGTCAAGCAAATTGATATAAGATGCCTACAGAAGCAGTCAGGCTAGGAAAAAAGCATGAAATTTATACTTCTGTAGTTATTATTCTTCATTGCCTAATAACACCTAAATGCATCATCAGGGCTGAATGCCATTGGGCTACATGTGGAAAGAACAAACACTAAGTGACAGTCCCCATCCCAAAAAGATTCGTTAAACATGATTTTAATTAGGACTGATTGGTCCCTTTACAGAGTGTATTTCTGCCACTAATTATTTCAATATACAGCATATTAATTATGACTGCGTTTTTCCCAGTTTCATCAATAGCTGATCTCAGGTTTGTCTTTAGCGGGCAGGATGTAACATGGCAGTTTCCCATCTTTCGGGGGTCCCAGCTGAGCTGAGTCCTGTGGCAGTGGGAATGGAAAGGAGGAGCAGGAAGGCGCTGCTGCCGAAGGGCCTCGGGACCATGGCCCTGCCGCTGGCTGAGCTGGTGATGCTCTGCCGCTGCATTTGAATGCTTGGCTTTTGATGAGAACTGCTGGACTCGTGAGCTGTCTTGGAGGCCTCATGCTGCTAGCCAAGCTGTAAATACATCCCCACAGCCAGTCTCTTGCCCGACCAGCCTGTTTTTGGAGAAAAGATAACAGACAAACAGAAAGGGAGCTGCACTGTTCCCAATTTGCAGACTAGGAGATCTGAAACACCGAAAGTTTGTCTACACAGGGAGATTTACACTGCTGTGAGATTCTCAGTGGAAACGTTTCCTGCTCACTGACAAGCAGTATCTGTGTCCAGATGAACAGATGGCTTTTGCTTCACTGTGACTCATGGTTGTTGCATGGTGGGAAAGTCCTCTGAAGTAAGAGCTTTGGGGGTTTCTATCCCTTGCTCCTTTGTGCTGTTGCTGGGCCCAGAGCACTGTGGAATTGCTCTCTAGCTTTTGGCTGATGTTCATAGTGTTATTTTTTTAGTGATATAGGCAGCAACTGTTGAAAAGGCCATGTTTCTTTTAGGGAGGTTGTCTCATCATTTGAAAGGGGATATGCCTCAACATGATCACAGGGGAGAAGTTGTAGAAGGAAAAAGAATAACTAGTCAGAGTGTTGTGGAGAGCAGTGAGGGAAGTGAAGCACAAAAATGTTGGGCATTCTCCGTGTTCAAAGGCAAGTAAAAACTTCTTATCTGAATGTTTAAAGACACAAGCACACAAAGGTGCATGTGTACAGATAATTAAAATACCATCAATTCCCTGCCTCCAGGAACTGTAACTCAGAGCATGTTGTGTTTCGGCACTTTTGTGAAGTATCAGACAGCGCTGTAGATGCTGCTTCACAAATTAAAATGACACAAAAATCAAAAATTCAAAAAAAAATGCAATTAAATGTAAATAAGGTCTCCTGGAGGTTTTTCTGAAATAGAAACACTGCTTGCTCAAGTAAAATTCCTTTTAATCCAGTAGCTTTCAATCTTCCCAAATCCCTGTGGGATGAAAAGATGAGCCTTGTGGCATGCATGGAAGGTTAATGAATGTGGACTCTGAACACAGTCTCAGGAAAGACTTCTTATTGAAAATACGTTATGGAAAGTGTTTAAAAAAGGGCACTAGTATGAGCACTTCTGTGACTTATAACAATAATTCTACACAGAGAGTAAACATGATTTTTTATTAGCTACTTCCTATGCCGTTGAAATACAGTACTGTGAATATCATCCACAAGTAAATAGCTCCTGCAAACACTAAACTCAGCTGGTTTCATGCAGTCCTGCTTTGTCAGAGAGCAGCATTCAGCAATAGCTCTTAGAGCTGAATAACCACTGGGGTAGCTTCGGGTAGAGGGCCCAGCGCCAGGAGCTCAATCTGCACATTGCCAAAGGGCAAGACACCTGCCACAACCTCTTCAGCCGGAATAAGTGGTTGTGCTTGTCTGGCCAAGGAAAGAGGTCTTTGCCAGGACTGTTATTTAACCTGCAAGGTGCATCCCAGGGTCTAGCAGTGACTCGAAACACAAACCTCCAATCGCAGACTGTCACCCAGAACACTCCTTTCCAATCCATTCAGTTGCTTCCTACAATGTTTCAGTGTTGCTTTATTTTCTTTCGGTCTTGAGACACATCCACGTATCCATCATCCATGCTTCAGTCTGGAAATGGCATATGGAACATTCATTTTCGTACCAGGAGGCTGAAGTAGGACAGAGATAGATAAATACACAATATGTGTAATTCTTTTATCCATCGTAATCTCAGTGGATGTACTTTTATTTCAGTACAATTGCAATGGTACAGATGACTTATATAAAATCTCTAGAGCAACAATCGCTTTGTCAAATGACTTTTCTTTGAAAATTCAATATAATGGCAACTCTCAGTATGATATTTGATTACTTGTAAAATTCCCTTTTTCCCTAGCCCCTCAATAGTTCTGCATGTGCCTAAATGCATCTGACACTCACACACTGCTAAAAAATTTAACCTTTATTTTTAATTCTAAGACCATTTTCCTGGAGACAAGTGAATAGGTGAAAATCTGAGTTCTAACATGAAAATAAATAGGCTGTCACTGGATTTTTACATTTGAAGAAATCTTGAAGTGTCAACCAAATGGTCAGAAACTGCCCAAACCTGACACTGACACACCTGTGATAACAAAATGGCGAGTTTTAGACCAGTAGCATGAATTTTAAGAAACCTGACAAATAATATTTAGTATTTATTTAATGTATCTGTTAGATGTTGGTTTTAGTGTTACAGGAGATTATTTGGATTCTTTTCAGGTTTTAATATTACCTCAATCAGATTAAAAATACAGAATTATGATCCTTCTGCTGGCTTCCCAAGAGACTTCTCTGGTGTCTAATTTAGATTTCATTAGGCTAACATATATCATTAATTAGACATTTCACTGATAAAAGAATAGATTTTCTCTTATCAAGAGAAAATCGATAGATTTTTCTCGAGGGAACTCTGACAGATCTAATTTTCCTGGACTTCATGAAAAAATTTGAACTGATATTGCATGTAGAATTATTATTACTATTTCCATTCCAGATCTTGGCACAAGAAGTAGGAATGTAGTGATGAAATGTACTGGTGGCACAAAGCTGGGAGATGTTGTCAATGCTGAGATGGATTGTACTGTAACACCACAGGAAGAGAAATGGCCTTGAGGGCTGGGGTAATACCAATGGAAAGGAAAAACCAGTCTAAATTCAGGGTCATGCACTTATGTACCAAACCCAAGGATTTATTTTGCACTGTAGGAGATCATCAGTTTGACTTGACAGAAGAACGAATAGGCCATTTAATCACTGATCAGGAGATCACCTGATCATGACATCACGAAGAATCTCATCCAGTGGCAGGAAGGTAAATGAAGTTGTGGAGTGCAAAAGGCATTTCCAGAGATAGATGCTAATGTGCAAAGTACTAAATTGCATCATGTCTGGCATCCCATATCTAACAGGAAATATGCTGCATGAACAAGTGGCAGAGAAGGGTGGCATGTGGCCTAGAGAACTTCTGCTGAGAGAGAGAAAATGCAAAATTACGCTCATTTAGGCAAAGAGAGATTTTGTCCTCTGAATGAAGAAGAAGAAATATCAGAGAGGAAGAACATTAATAAACATGACAGGCAAAAGAAGAGTTGCTAGAAAGTAGTTATGCAAAGGTCTAGACTAGAAACTGGGATGTTTTATATGTTTTGTTTAGACTGGTAAATCTTGTAGTAGGGATAGTGGAACAAAAATCTCATTATTGGCAGTAAAAGAAGGCAGCCCTACTGGATCAAGGGAGTGGTGTATCAGTTTCAGTATTCTCTCTTCAACCGTGATCAAATTTATGCAGAAATGCCAGAAATTTAATTTCAGAACTTGTGGTAATGAAGGACTAGATTCACATTCTCCCTTTAAAATTACAAGAACAAAGGCCCAGTGGCAATATTTTTAGAGAGGGAGAGTTTGTGAGCCTATGTGCTTTCTGCAGTCCATTCCCTTTGCACTCCCTTAGCATTCAGAGCTGCTGGACTAGTGATGTTAAGATGCTGCATCTATGCCTTGAAAAGTCTGTTTGCAGATCTGATGTCCATGAATTTAATTTCTGCTCATTTCTTTAGTGTTGTTTTATTGATGTTCGTCTGTTTTAGGGGCTTAGGCTCTATATGTGGGTATGTCCCTTCCACTCATGTCACATGTTGCACCTCTGAGCAGCAAAAATATCTTATCAATACCCTTACTGGACTTTTGTGATTGCCTGTGTCACCCTTGTGTCAACGTGAAAATCATCTGCTATGGGATTCTTTTAATATTAAGATATGTTTAGCTTCTTAGGAGCAAAATATTATGTTTCTATAGCATAGAAACTAGTATTCTGATGGCGTCACAAGTTCTTTAGTCACTAAGCAATATTTGAAACAAATAAACATGCATTCAATTTTTAAGATACATAGCAGACATATTTCAGCCTTTAAATAGGCTTTTTGCCTTTTGAAATAGCCACTCAACTGGAGTTGTTATCTCAGTTCTCACTTTCAAGCTCTATCAAAAAGCAAGGACTAGTGTGACTGCCCAGCAGCTGCACGGTGCACAACAGGAAGGAAGGGAAGTTTAATGTAGTTTGCAGTGCCATTGTTTAAAAGACAGTCGAGATTGTCCTGGCGTGAGTTTCAGATAGTGGAGCTGGAGGCAGATCTGAGCTGGCACTTACTCACCTCCAACACACCTTAGTCTTTCAGACTCTCTCATGGGAGTGGGTATTCCATTGTCTGGCGTCTTCTCCTCAACAAGACTGCTGTTGTCGTCAGGGTGACTGTTCTCCATCATCACTGGCATTTTGCCTGTACCTGCCACGTGTCCTTGGATGTTGTGTTTCCCGTACAGCTTTACTCTTAGAGCCATGACTCCTATCCTTATTGTTTATGAGATTCAGATAGTCATAAAGAACTCAGGAAATGTCTTTCTGGGAACCCCCAAATATTGGTTTTTTTTATTGCTTGGTTTTTTTAACTTTTCTTATTCATACTTTTTTTTTGCTTAGATTTTCCAAATAAGGCTTGCTTTCCTCTTTTGTCTATAATATGTCACATTTCTCAAATCAAAGCTGCAAATACTTTCATAAATAGGCAGAAGGGTTGTCTGCCTTCACTTCTGTTAGTAGAATATCTCTGTTGCAGTAATTTTAACAAGAAGTGCATTGAATTTATTTAACTTATTCAAAAAGTGCATTTATGACCATTATAGTGCCTGCTCTGCAGGCTCTCGCTCTTCAGAGATGGAAACACATTACTGTTATTAAGGACTGTGTACAATGATTGCTCTTTCCCCATTTTGTGGCTAACAGGAAATATGTTTAAACTGCAGCATGAGAAATAGACAGCGCAGAAGAGGAATTGGAGCAGAAAAGCCTGTTGCATAAATGGTACAATTTTATAGTATTGAGTAAATGTTTATAATCTGCAGTGGGGAGTTTAGAATTCATGACAAACCTGCAAGCGTATGATTTTTATTTTTTTCTTGAGGACAAGGATTAGTAGTTGAAATCCTATTTGTACTGGCAAGAGATTCATGTTTGCAATTGACATCCAGAAGTTCTGGTAGGTGCTGGACTTGTGGCTCATTGGTTAGACAATATTGAACACAATTCTAACCTTTTCCAGGCATGCACAACCTCAGATCACAATCACATTAAGAACTGAGGAAAGGGATGATTTGATGTCTTTAAAAGTCAGTTCAGTATACTGAGCTTTAGTTTGTCAATAAATCTCATGAACTCTGCATGTGAGCTGGGAAGGGCAAAGAATGTTTCAGATTCAACAGAGCAGCACAGCTGCATCCCAGCTCTGTTAGTATTCCTGTATCCTCCTTTGGGCTGCGTTTTTGCTAGTGCACATTGCTGGGTCATGTTGAGCTTCTAATCCAACAACACCCCCAAGTCCTTCTCCTCTGGGCTGCTCTCAAGCCATTCATCCCTCAGCCTGTGCTTGTCCTTGGGATTGCCCTGACCCACATACAGAATCTTACACAGGACCATGTTGAACTTCAGGAGGTTCCCATGTGCCCAGCTCTCCAGCCTGTCCAGGTCCCTCTGGATGGCATCCCTTCCCTCCAGAATGTCTGCACCACACAGCTCAGTGTCAAACCTGCCGAGGGTGCACGGATCCCACTGTCCATGTCACCAACAGAGACATTAAACACCACATTAAACACCAACAGAGACATTAAACAGCACCAGTCCCAGTACTGGCCTCTGAGGAACAGCACCCACCACTGTTATACAGTGAACACAGTGAAACACTATTATACCTTAGGGATGTGGACAATATTAGCAAGAGCATACTTTTTCTGCATTAGGTCAGTATATAATTTCAATATAATACATTCTCTCTATTAATTCTTGGGATTCATAAGAGTTTGTTTTTCTCTCTGACTATTGCTTCTGTGGCCCTGTTAGGATCACTTTTAGAATGACTGAGGGAAATGAAGACCACTTGCTGAAATACTTTTTCTGACTAAAGTTTCTGTGTCTTTACTTTCAAGGAGAACTTGTGTGCTAGGCAGCCCATTTCCTTTTTCGGTTCTACAAAATTTCTGCATGGTTTCTTTATTTCCCTTTTTTTATATGATGCAGTACATATTGAAGAGAAAAAATATCAGAATATGATTTAATAGGTCTCTCTGTGTATGTGTGGTATTTGTATTCCACCTAAAGCTTGTGTATTTTATAGAGAATTCATTCTGCATGCCCAAAATGAGTTTTCAGAATCTTTCCATTTTAGAACTCGAGGCCATTAAAATGCATTACAGCAGCATCCCAAATGTATACAACTGAAAAAATATTTTGTTCTTATGAAAATGCAACCTGTATTATCTTCCTAGGTTTACAAATCATGAATATTGTTAGTGGGTACAATGCCTTACAACAAGTTAAAATAATATCCTGTCCCAGAAGAAAGGCAAAAAAAGAAAAAAGAAAAAAAAAACGGAAAAAACCCACTAATCTGAAGAACTCAGAATGCTGTCTTCATCCCCCGCTCTTGGGTCAGCCTGGCCTGACATGAGGCTGGGAGGTGCACACAGTAACAAGCATGTTACAGTTTATCTGCTCCTGTCAACTGCTGCTCCTGGCTGAGTGTGCTAAATCAGAGCTCTGGAGGCTCTATTTCAGTAAGAAATATAACATCAGGGCTGAAACTTGTCAGTTCCTAGATTAAGGCTTCACACATGATGGAGGCCCATTAAAACATGAGTACTTTTGAGAACACATGCGAATGGAGGATTTGTAATCATAAAACTGACACAGTGCCAATGGAAGATGGCAATATATTCGTGCCTGTTGAATATAACGCAGAGAAAGCTGACTCCAAGCTTTCATATATTAAATGTGAGGTCCCAGAAAAGTACAACATTGGCTTTAAAGTAGTGAAATGTAGATAATAAACAAGTTCCTTTTATTATCCTTCAAGTGTTAAAGCACCGAGGGTTTATGTTTCCAGTCTGTCTGAGCAAATATGAGATATACAAAAAAATTACATATCTGTGTGTGAGTATTCAGATATAAAATCGCAGTTCCCACTTGTTTTTTCAGACACTTGCAGCAGTGTACTACGAGACTAGATATGGGATAGGAAGAATTTTGCACTAGAGCTGAAATTATTTTCATATTGTGTTTTATGGTTATACAGTTGGAAAAAGAAACATGGTTTCTCAAATTTAGTTTTAAGTTACGAATAGATAGCGGGGCTTTGTCCAGAACTTCAGGATGTTAAAAACACCTAATTCATAACAGTGCTCGGGTGGGACAGCTGACTGAAAGCTAAACCGTGATAGCAGTTAAACCCTGGAAGAGTTTGAAATACCTTTCTTAAATAATGTGCCACAGTACTTTGAAAATGTTAGGGTCTGATTGTCAGTATATTTAATAGCTATAACACTGGCATTACTTAAGCTTCTGCAATTTGAAATCGCAGAAGCACACCCTGTGGTTTAGTAGTTTTTGGCAGATGGTGGAACAAGGTAGCTATTTTTTACTGCTAGAAGATAAAAATTTGACAGAGCACAGAAAACCATGTTGCTTTAACAGCAAAATTATGAAATCCTCTGTTTTCATGGGCTGGAATTATAAAATGTTGCTTGTGTGCTTTTGTCACAAGGAAGATAACGGTGAAATGATGTAGGGTGCTAAGGCTTTTCAGGATGTATTTCATTTTATGCTGAATTGTAAATTTATATTCACTGCAATGGCTTTTCAAATAAGTTTAATTTTTTACACATTTAAAAAGGTAGTGTGTTTTGATGTCAAAGAAGAATGTTTGAGGCCTCACTGTGTTCTTGCAGTGCCTGTTGTGGGAAATTGTCCCGAGTTTTATTTTTAATACCTAAAATTAGGCTCTGGGCACAGTGTGGAGGCAATAGATAAACACTGTTGCTATAGAGCTTTTAAGTTACCCCATGAACTCTTTTTTTGGCTGCTCCCTGCCCGAGATAAAAAGCTGGCATTAGTAATTATATGGTATTTCTATGTTTGTATGGGATATTTGAGTCATTGTAACGTGGAGTATAATGCTTCCTTGGCATTCTGAAAATACAAAACTGACAACAGACCAGGAAAATATTCAGAAGATGATGAAATCCTGTTCCAGGAGTGCTGCAGCTGGTGGCATGTTTACTGTCTATCGTTAGAGGGTTAGTTACTTTTGGTGCAACCTTTATGCAGTTGTGAACTGTGCTAAAAGGTACCCGAGTCAAAAATGAGTAACAGCAGTGTAGCATTTGAAGGAAAACTGTTTTTTCTCTTTCCACGTAGTTGTGTGAACTTTTATGTAATGCAAAAGATGCACACTACAAGTAACAGTGCAGAAGTGGAGAAGGAAATAAACTGTTCTGGGCTAGGCTGGGTGCCAGGTATTAAGAGAATCCTTATTTTACGCTGATTTTAGGAGAAGCAGCATAACATCATGTGCCATTTATAAGTACTTGATGAAAGATCATGTAATAGGCCGTTACAACAAGGCACATATTTGCTTCAGCTGTAATGCCTGTGTGAAGTAGTTTTACTTTAACTGTAACAGTGACATCAGTCATGTTAATTGTCATGGAAAGTTACTGGTCCAGACACAAATCTCCTCACTCATCCTCATTCTCATGATGATAATGTGGCTGGTTATACTTTACTCACCCATGTGGGAGAATTCTTGCCTGGGGGGGGTTGAATTTTGTACAGGCAGCAAATTTTAGAGAGTTAAAAGCACAAGAGGTTTCCAGATGCCTTGCATTAAACTGAGTGGTTGTTCCTAGCCATAAATGTTTAACTATACTCCCTCAGCAAATCACTTTCAAAATAGATATTTATTTTCAAACAAAACCAGTTGCCTTGTGAAACTGTTGGTTGGTTAGGGGAAAAAAATGACCTAATGCTTCTGAATAAAATATCTGATCTCCTGTTGCCAAGGCTGAGTCACTTCCTGTTACAATAACAAGACTGTCATCAGCAAACTTCTCTAGCCACACAGTGGAGCTTGCCAGTTTGTGCATGGCTTTATTTGTCCTTGTTGTTAGAAAGTTACCGTTGAAAAACACACTGTACTAAATTTGGAGGCACCAGCTTTGTATTCAAGTGCATTAGCGTCGGATCTCAGTTGCATTTACTCCTGATAGCATAATCTTTTATTTCTTTGTGCAACATAACAATATCCACCCAGCTGCGTACAGTAATGTTGTAATTCTATCAAGGGATTCTAGACACAACATAATGCATTAATATCACCAGAGCTTTCTCAACTGGAATTTGCAGGATCACAGTCAGCTGTTTCTTATTTACAGGAACAAGATTTGAAAAGTACCTGGAAGTTCATTCCACTTGTCACCTAACAGATAACCTCTAGTGCTTTCTAGGCTGTGGTGGGTTTTGAAGAGGCGTTTAAGTTATCTTTAAAAACATTAAGCACACAGTGGTTTCGATCACGTTTGAGCAGGACGAGCACTCGCCTGGTTTGCAGGCAGTGGGGGTCTGCTCCTGCTGCACCGCTGAGTCAGCAGAGCAGGAATTCATTAGGGCTTTGACATCATGGCTTGGAACTCATTTCCTGGGCAAAATCAGTTGGCAAAAGCGCTTTCTGCCGTTAAAGCAGCTAGAAAGTAAAAGCTCAATCCAGTGCTTAGATTCAGTACTATTATTACCTCCTCCATGCCCCGTGTATCAAATATTGTTTGGGAGCAGTGTCTGGCAGGCTGCATTCTGGATGATCTCTATATGAATCACAGTGACTGGCTCATTCTGTGCAACATAAATTACTTTTCTGAGCCTGTTAATAAGGGATGGGGAGGAGTGCATGTTATCTTGCATGTTCTTTGGGGCTTTCATCCTGGTTTTCTGTCCGAAAAATCAAGCCTCATATTAGGCCCCCAAACTTAAGGATCAATAGAAAAAGTTAACCTGCACTTCTTTGTGCCTCAGTTTCCCCCTTCGGGAAGGAGAAGTTATAAACTTTTAAATTGATTTGGCATTCATGGACAAGCAGAACTAGACACAAAAGAAACTCTGGTCCTTTCAAAAGCAAACAAAATAATCTCTCCAGGTTCTGGTTTTGTTTTACTGTGTTTGCTGTATTTAATATTTGTCCTGCAGACTCATTTATGCTAGTTCTTTCTGAGAGCCATGTGATGGATAGTCCTAAATGACTTGTGTCTGTTGTGCCAGAGTTCTTCAGCCAAATCCAGAGGACTCCAACTGAATGAACGCACTTGTGAAGTGCTACTCACAAGAGGAAGGTCATCACACTCATGGGAAATGTGTCAATGAACATCCTTTTCATCCCCCATTTTTAAAATCAAATTATAATAAACATGGCACAGAACAAGGATCCTGTTAATAGCTAGCCAAGCTCAATCTGCAGTTTTCATGCTTTCACATTTTTACAAAAGAAAAAAATTTCCACTCTTTTTCCTTTCTTTTTCATTTAAAAAAGAAAACAGAAAATGTAAGTTGATATCTTGTAGTTGACTATGATGAATCTGGGATAAGTTACTATGCTCTGATCTCTGATAAACAGAGATGTTATTGTGCAGTCCTGGATAAAGTAACTGATTATACTGTTTGGGCCATGAATGCAAAATGTGTTGCAAGGATTTGGATGTCTGTAATTAACCAGTTGTAAATGCTGTAGTTGGTGGCTTAGCAGCTGTTCAGATCACTGTCAGTATTTCACCACTGTAAAGGAGCGAGCATGTGTTATTCCATTGTTTCAGGATGGAAAAGAACAGTTTGTATACATTTCTTTTTTCCCTAAAACAGAACAAATGTTGGCTCTAAGCTGCACTTACAGTGTTCCAGACTATATCAGTGGAAGGGAATTGTATTTGCCTGAGACTGTCATTGTTCCCAGTGTAACGTATCAGACACCAAAGACTATCACTGTGACCCAAAGGTTCATTTTTCACGAGGCTTTGCTGCTGCATACCTTGGACATTCATTCTGCTGTGGGCAGCTCTCCCTGTCCATGCACTGGCTCCCTGCCAGAATACATCTGTGAATATAATTGAGCCCTAAGTTTGGATATTAAGAATCTCATACTTTTGGTTAAGAACAGATATCATCCTAATACTAGATTCAAGCCTCCTAGGGCAGTCTTAAAATAAACCTCGCAGTTTGACATGGGTAACTCTTTAGTATTGATGTGCAGACAGTAAAAAACTTTGCCACCAGCAGTTTATTTCAGGTGCAGCAGGTCGGCCACTTACTGCCTGAAAACCCTAATACTTGTAGGTGAAACTATGGTGTAAGACCTTTGGCACTCAAACCTCCTGACTATCTAGTTCAGGGAACGGTGAGTTCTCAGTTACAGGGAGTGGGAAGATGATGTCATCGAAAAGCTATTGCACTGCTTTGATATTAGTAAATGTGTTCAAAGTTCTCTAGGGGCCTCCAAGGACTGAAAACCTCTCTCTGCTGTGGGATAGAGGTGTTTTTATCTCTCTCTCAACATTTCTTTACTGTTTCCTTTTTTTTTTTTTTTTTTTTTTAACTAGAATGCCAGTGAAAGACTGAGGAAAATAAGTCTGTCTCTGCACTGTTTAACAATTGTGTTTAAAGTGAGGCTGAATCCATTCTTATATCATTAATGAAAACAATGATAGGAGCAGAAAAATCCCAGAAGTGTGAGTGTGAGTGGGGAAGAGGGGGAGGGGGAGACAGGATGGAGTCCTTTGCAAAACAGAATAGTAGGTGCCAATGTCTTTTAAGGCATGCCTTTCAGTAGGCACTATGGATAACTTATTAGCAATCAAAACCTGAGGGGCTGGATTCCTACTTTTTCTTTTCCGCATGCACAGCATAAAAAAGAATAGAGTGAAAGGTCCTGGCAAGTTGCCAGTCCTCCTCCTCCTGGGATAAGGGGGTGAGTGATACAACACCATGACTGTGTTTCCTTCTCCCATCTTGCCTATCACATGGGGAAGTGAGCGATTGCTGAGCTTTTTCATGCCTGTGAGCTTTGTCCTCCTTGTTCTGGTGACAGGCAGCTTTACAGCACTTGTGACTGGGGCCCAACCCAGCTTTAGGGACATCTGCAATTTTAAGTATATCTGGAGCTGGGTTCTGCTGCTGTCTTATGCCTTTATAGCAGGACCATCACATATAGTAGAGCCACGAACCCAGGGTATGTGCTAAAATGCCAGTAGCAAGCATGAATCTCTTAAGTTGCCTCAAACTTCTCCCACACAAATTGATGAATATAACCTTTTAAGCTGTAGGGTCTATGTATTGTGAGTTTTCTTCCCAGAAGTGAAGCTTGATTTTGTTTTTTGTTTAATCATGGAATACTGGATTCTCTAATATTATCCATGCTGCAGTGAGGCTTTAGCAGGACAACAAGTATCACAAGACTGCTGATAAAATCATGGGAGTTAGCAAGGCTAGCACTTGGAGGAGCTTTGTAGATTCAGCCTTTTCTGCAAACAGCATTCCAATGAAACAGAGATAAACTGAATGTCTGAAACAGTCTTGCAGAATATTTTACTTCGCGGGTTTTTTGCTTTGCATAAAGACCCTCTTCAGACCATCTGAATAGGATGTCAATTGTCACATGCTGCCTCCCGTGTCACTTTGTCAGTGACATGACTTGGCAGGGGGAGGGAGGAGATGGGAGAAATGGAAGTTTCAGCCCTTTTTGCAAAAGTTAGAAAATGTCGCGAAGACTCTCACTGTCACCCAACAGTATTGTAGTCCAGTTTGTAGCGTCACTGAAACTAATAAACATTTAGCAACAGCCAGCAGCGTGCTCGGCGTCACGGTGATGTCACTGGCGACACGTCCGATACCTGTCCCCTGCTCGGCTGCGGCCGGGGGCGGCAGCCTGGGAACGTGGGAGCTTGGGATCTGGCAGCATTCCAGGGCGCTGAGTCAAAGGTGAAATGCCAGCACCGGGGAGTGATTGCTGGTTTCGCTGGCTGAAATACCACTCGCATTACACATTTATTATACTTACACGGGGAGAATGCGAAGATAGGGCAAAGGGGTAAACAGCAGGAGAAGTGCTGTGATGGGGAGAGGCAGTGTTCAAACATGATAAAAGTGCAGCTGTGATAAAAAAGCAATAGTGTTGGCTGGCACGTATTGTTGCTGATACAGCATCGGACATTTATAAGGGTATTTTTGTTTCCTGAAATGGGGGGAAACGCACGTTTTTCTCTGGGTATTCACCACATCTCCCGTGCAATTCTGAAAACCTGCAGCTGTTCTGATTCATAGTAGCAGAACCAAAGCAGTATTTATGACAGGCATATGGGCAGTACTTGCTGAAATTCAGGTCCCAGGCATGCAGCTAAGCCCATGGACCTGAAACACACACTGGACCCCAGTTCTTATACTTAGAGTCAGGCACATACTTCAGTGACTGCAACAGAATTACTTGCTTTGATTGACTTCTCCCATTTTCCAAGACTGAAATGCATAATTAATATTGGATTCTATTCAGATAATTGCTCTTGGAAGTTCAGGAGACTTTGTTACTTATGACTTTTTTTTTTTCCCTGAAAACATAAACTATTGCTGGAAATAGAAAAAATATGATATGTTGCCTGTTTTTCATTTTTTAATCTTCTGTTATTTTGTGTGATTGTTTCAGTTTTTAGAACTAGCCCAGGACAATCTCCTCTGGTACTCTTCATCCTCTTTTAAATTCTTTTAAATATGATCTCTCCTGAAAAGGTACTACAGAAAGAGCAAATTTGGTTGTACTCCAGGAATACTTGTTCTGAAGTTTTGTAATTTTGAGGGAAGAAGCTTCAACCATTTAAAAATAAAACCAGGTACTTTACAAGGTAGTGCTACCAGTAAATCAAAGAGTTAAGTGATAGAACGATTTTACAATCTTTTGCCACAGACCATGATGTAAGAAGAATTTCTGTGCATTAACCTAACTTACCATAATAGTTATTGAATCTTCATTCTCAATGTAAAGATTCTAATTTCCAGAGGGGGAAGTAGAGAAGTTTAATGAAGAGAAAGAGCCCAAAAAGTTGAAAAAAAAAAGAAAAAGATTCTGTTATGGTTTATTATTGATACCAAGATGAATGTAATAGCTGTCTCTTGATGAAATCTAAGAAGTGACAGATGTGGTTATGGGGTGTCCTCTGAGCAGACACACACATATGACCTCTCTTTAGGAACATTCAATATCCCAATTCCAGGAGCACTTGGTGCTGGGCTTAGCTTTATGCACGTGAGGAGCCACTTTGATTCAAATTACACATATGCTTCTTGTTTGCAACCTTACTCTTCCAGGACATCTTCCAGCGAATTCAACACTCCTTTCATTTCTTCCAAATGTGAACTCTGTTACATGCTTTCCTCCCTTCCAGTCACTGAGAAAAATATGATCTGTTAAGTCAGTGGCAGAACTCCCACTGACTTCTGTAATGCTGGGAGTTAAGCTCTCTGCTTATGAGACTTACACATTTCTTTTTAGAAAACTCTCCAACATTACAAAAGGGTCATTTCAGTCCTGCAGCTCTACAAAATGCTCAGTGAGAGTCTTGCGCTTTTTCCTTTTATTAATATAATTTATTATCAGCATTTATTATACTATTCTTCGTGGCTTTTTGGAGGAGGTGCTAAGGATTGATGACATGTCTACTTATCTCAACATTTAAAGCTCTCATGATAATATTTACATGAATTTTTGGGCTTTATTTCTCAAACCTGCCCTCCTTTCCAAGATGCTGGATGTCAGATTTTTGCTCTATCCACACCAGAATTTTCTTCCACCCTCTGATTCAATTTTTGTAAAAGATCTTAGTGGGAGTTCTGTCATTCAGAGACAGTGGCCAAGAGATGGAAAGTGCTGAAGATTTCTATCAAGGTTCATTTGCAAAGAAATATGGAATGAGTTTATATTTATTCTCAGTCATGCCAAATTTGTCCATATCTTTTTTCTCACCCTTGAAACAGAGGCATGCTGGAAAGATTTTTGTGTTCTTCATGTATCCTCCTCTAGCTTTGGCACTGCTAAGAGGTAAAAGAACATGTTTCAGAAGAAATAAAATGAAGTTGTGAAGAACTGTGGAGTTGTTACAAATGGATTTACTATGTTCAGTTGCTTCACGACGTTGGTTCCAAATGTGCTGTCAAATACAGGGCAGAATATGGCCCTCAAAGCAGCAGAGCTGACATCACATCTGTAGGTTCAGAGTCAGAGGTTGATGGCTACTGGAATCAAACACTGGTTCTGCAGAACAGAGATCAATAGGTAAGATGGGTCCTACCTTTAGGTTCAGATGTAGATTCGTTAGTATTTTCAATTCCTCTTAAATTAATCTGAGTTGAAAGGGCTGTGAAGTAACAGTGCATCATGCAGAATTAAACTTCAAACCCTTCCTGAGCACACTGAAGTAACCCTCTAGCATAACTGCACACTGTTCACCTCCATATTCCTCATGAAACAAAAGTATTCCCACTTTGAAAGTCAGTCTTTATGGAGTTTTTCTGCAAGTGGAGGTCGGACACTAATGAGACAGTTTGGCCAGCCAGTGCCTTGACATGTTTCATTTACAGCTTGATTAGATTGTGATTTAATGAGATACTGTACTACATGGAAGCACATCATCTTCAGTCATTTAACACTGAGTGGAGTCTGAATGTTTCATTTTGGCAGTTTCTCTGCACTTTTGAGACTAAAAAAACCCCCCCACAGAATAAAGTATAATTTAAGTAGAATGTTTCATTCCAACTGCAGTAGGCAATTACAAAGAAAACCATTCTGACTCTGCCCACTTCTTTGCTCCCGTTTTCGGTTCTATAGGCTATACATTAGTCCTTCTGAGGTTCTATTATACTGTATAGAATATGTTTTGAATTTAAGATTTGTAAGGGGAAGGCAGACAAAAGGTCAGTCTCATGTTTCCATTCACGTTCCCTCTGTGTTATTCCGGGGACCCAAAAGGTTGATACATTGTCTAGATTTTGTTACTGGTGAATTTCTTTGTTACAGTGTGTTTTAAGATGTCATAGAAATTTTTGACGTTCTCTTTCCCATGGCTTCCAGTGGAGGGGCAGCTCCAGAGTTCTGCAACACTCCAGTGGATTTTCTCTGTAGGATGACATCTAAGCATCCAAAAGCTCCGCTAAATTACACTGTAGAATGAGCAGTCCTGGAGTTGTACAAGATCTGAAGTGCTGCTACTGTGTTTTAGACTCACCTCCTTTTGCAGTGGTTTTGCACCAAATGGGTTTCAGTTGAACCCAGTGACACAGAAATTGCCATGCTAACCTCACTGTGAGGGGTGGATTTGTGAATATAGCACTCATATACATCCTTCCGTGGGAGCCAGGCATGGTGCCATGTGGAATGGCTCACATCTATTTCTTGGCTCTGGGTTAATTGTGTTAATTTACACAAGAATCTTCAGGAAAAAAAAAAAAGTATTTATTAAGAATATATTATGTCAGGCTGAGATGAGGTTAATTATTTAACATCTGGCAAAAGCAGATGGATTCTCAGTTAACACAGTGGAATCCCTTCAGTCAGCACCTTAATAAGCACCATGTCTCTTTCACCCACTCAGATGCCTTCCTGGAGTACCTGTGTATGTGCTTCCCAGTTGCTCTGAAGACTGGGCTGGCTGGGCAGCACGTCAGGACGCTTTAAAACCATTGTCTGCCATCCCCTGCAAGGCTTTGGTAATCTGCAAGTGTGAATGATGTGGCTGGCAGAGAGCCTCTCATTGCCTGGCCCCTGTGACCAGCACTTTGATGCTTTACTGAGCAGGTTTGGTGCTGTACATCAATATCCTGGGATGGATGTTCTCAAAGCTATATTTAATTGAGATGTGGCCACTGCATTCTGCTGGTGCCTATTAAAGCATTGCATTGGAGTTATTTGGGAGAATATGATTCAACACAGAGGCCACACATGATGTTCTTGGTGGCCTCACACAGGAAAGACAGCTTAAGATTTGCTAGCATAGGATGTGGTCTTCCATGAAGGGATGCACAATAAGTTGTCTCTATGTTACAACAGAGTTTAAATCTATTTAATCCATCATGAGACATCTTGGACTCAATGTTGACCATCTTGATCTTTCAAGAGGAATGCCCTGTGGTCCCTTGTAAAGGTAATCCTCAAAGAAGCACTTTCAAATTATAGTAATTATTCATATTCCCGTGCTCCCCCTGGGTCCTGGGCACAATATATGTGCAGGATTTCCCATGGCCTTCAGTTTTTCAGCAGCCTTTTATCATGTGCCATTTGACTGGGTAAGAACCTTGTGAGACTATTCTGTACTAGCAGGAAAATCTTCAGCCCTGCTCTGTTTTACATTCATACAAGAAAAAAAAGCCACAGAAATCAGAATTCCAGGTATGTTAAAACTTTCTGTGGGCAAAGAACCACTGTATGAGAAAAAAGTCAGCAGGAACTTTTTTATACCTTTCCCTTCAGATCCTGCACATCCCCTGAACCTGCTGGAAGTGCAAGGCTGTACTGTCAGTGCTGTCACATCATGTACGTGGATCCAAATGTAGGAGAAATGCTTTTTCTAGTATCTCATATTTGTAATCCACTGGATTAAAGTCCCTGGTGTTGCTGTTTCAAAGTGCTGGTGTTCCACAGCACCTGGAGATTGGTGCAGAGAAGTGCAAGTGCTGGGCATGATGCTCAGAAAGTGCCACTCTTCTCTCATTTTGAAAGGTGTAAATCAGGAGTTGGTCCACTGTAAGCAGCAGAATTTCTGCAGTTGGTGTGAAATAACCATCCAGTTCCACAATGTAATGTCTCCAAGTCTGGAGATCCTCGGCCTCGCTGCTTCCGATGCTTTCCAAGGCACGACTTGTGTGTTTCCGACTTAGCAAGTGCTTGCACAATTGATGGCCAAACATTCTTTCTGGGGCATTTACCATTTCCAAATATATTTGTCTTTCAAGTAAATCAATTTTGTGTTAATTAGTGACAGCTCTCTTCTAAAATATTCCCTTCATTCTTTTATCACCCTGTGGCAGAGTTCTGCGTGCCCTGCCAGCTGTCCTTCACAGCAGGTCTTAAAGGTTTGAAGCCTTATTTGGTGTCTGCAGTGACCTTTTAAATTCCAGAGTAAAGTTGGGGCTGCACAACTCACAAATATAACACTTGTTAATAAAATGTCAGCTTTGTAGCAGTCAGACTTGCATGGAGCTTTCAAACTGCATTTTCCGTCAGGCTAACAGCTCAGGATTGTGTACATGTGCTGGCACAGCTGCAAGAAGGGTAAAACCTTCAAAAAGAGCTCCCTTTTGGTCCCACCATGTAATCAGGTCACAACTCTACCCCCTGGGGAAAAAATCATTTTGCCAGTTACAATCCAGCAAACAGTTGTTAGTTCCCTCATTGCTTAGGTGACCTCAGTGAAACCCAGAAATGCCAGGTTTTAAAGACTAAAAGATTGCCTAAACCTTCAACCCCTGAAACAAGAAATGCCTGAATGTAAGAAATAATAGAAGCAGGGAAAAGAAAGTGTGTGTGGGAGGGGATGCAGAAGCAGCAGAATGGCGAGCAGATGTTTCCTAAAGAAGGTATAAACATGGAAAGTGAGCAGTCAGATTTTCCTTTAACTTTATAGTGCAGTTTACAAGTTCATTAAACAGAACTTCTGAGCAGGGCAGCCCTTGATGAAGGATTGTTTAAGTTGAAACATTCTTGATTTCCTGCTTAACTGACTCACTTGGTAAGATGCTCTGTAGTGATATCATCAGCCATGGAATGGTTATAAACCCCTGTAGTTTAGATAGTTCATGACTTTTTCTATGTGGGTAATGTTCACTTACACATCTGCAAGTATGCTGAAAGCTCTTTGTAATGTGCTCAGGAAAAATAACATTGATATTATTCAAAACTGCCACTTTTTAGTACATTTATGATCGCAGATTAGATTTTAATGATCTGTCCGTTTAGTTACCTAAAGTAATTCCTTTTCCATCTATTTACTGAAACTAAAGAAGCAATTCACGTGACGTTTTAAAGATTTATCCAAGGTTAGGTATTGCCTGTGTTCATTCTAGTAAGCACCTCCTGGTGTTACAGTGATGTTTAGCTCTCGTCGCACCGTGGGAAGAACTTTTGGTTAGCCCACAAAAGAACTTATTTTTCTCTTCAATAAAATGTTTTTATCTGCAGACCTCTTGTTATCAATGAAAATTTGTCAATGGACATAAATGGATTTCTGCTTGGCTCAGTAATGCACTTTCATTACTGGACTAATACTAGACAGCTGGAAGTTGCCTAGTACACATGCAATTCTCATTTAACCAATAATATGGAATAATCAGAATACTTTGAAATAATCACAAACAGTACGTGGTAAATTGACAATTGGTCTGTTCTGAGTGGGGAAAAACATCAAACCTTTGAAAATCTATGTCATCGCATGAAACAATACAAGGCATTTCCCAATTTTCTCTTCCACTTGCTGACTTGATGATGTCTGTGCATAGCCCTAATCATCTGAGATCACTGGTACACCTGTATTTTCATCATAAAATAAGGATTTTTGCTCCACTGGTATAGTTAAAATAAAGATATTCCTGTCTTTTTCCATGCCAAATAGAAGAAATGTTAAAATCAACTCAAATTATCACCTCATATTAAATATGAGACTTTTGTTAAATGGTGCATTGCAAACAGTATGTGTGTCACAATATAGTCATGACTGTTTGCCATTTTATGTTCTAAAATACTATAAATTAATATTCCATAGCCGATAAGGAATGAGATTTTGAAGAAATGCTTAAGAAATGCTCTAAGGAGTATGGGACAGGATATATCTTCCTATCTTTGTATTCTTCTTAAGCTGCGGTGTTCACATGATGGAAATTGGTTTGGAATCTCTGCAAATCCAACAGCAACATTTTGTGTACAGTCTGTAAACTCATTTGTTATGTTTGTAAATCCTTTTAAGTGCTCCTGATAATCTTAACAGACATAATTTCTCCATTTCAGTATGAATACTTCTATGGTGTTGGCAGTCATGGCTTTTTTTAAAAAACATCATTGAAGTCTTGTAAGGAGTTCAACTACAGCTCTATTAAAAAAGCAGGCGCCACAAAGTTCAAAAATTAGCAAACACTGCAAACTATTTCAAGTTTAAAAAAACAAAATAAGTGTGATCTGGCAATGCTATTGAATCCCATCATTTATATTTTGTTAGATATTATAACTCTCTTTTTTAGCTGAAGTGAAGGCTACAGTCTCTGTGTGTGTGCTGGTTTTGACACAGTGTGTTATCAAAAAACCACCTTCCTTCCCAGGTCAGGATCAGCTAAGGTCTGTCTTTTGTGGTCATTCCCTCTTTTCCCTACTTAAGATAAGGTAGTAGTTTCTGGGTAACTTGGAAACATTTTTTAATAGCATATTTTCTTGTTTACTTTATTCTTGTGAATTGTGCTGTCTAGCTGGAAATATTCCAGTGCCAGTAATATCCAAATGACTGATTTACTCGATAAAATAATTTCTGGTGGCATCAACATCAGCTCCAGGCCTAAGTATAGAGAGTCAAGTACCTCGTGCACAGATCTTTTTGACAAATGTGCTCAATGAATCCATGTTAGGTGACATCCTCCATAGGATTAAGTGTTGTAGGATGTCAACTGTGAATGCAGCAAAGAGTAAGATTATGTAACATGGTCTAAGAAAGATGATTCTTAGAAATTCATCACTCTCTGCTGGTGTCCTCATAACTGCATAGTGAATGCAGTTATGAGGACACCAGTGCTCACTCTCACTTCTGTCAATCAGCAAAAGCTGAGCAAATAAAATGAGCTGTCACATTTTTGGTTCTTTTCAGTGTGAAACTGAAAACACTTCTCAAGCTAATAAACTGGAGTCTAGGACTGCTGGTATGTGCTTGACTTTCTCAAGCTGTATACTTCAAAGTGCAGAAGCTAGATAAGCTAACAGCTTGTTCAGTAAGTTATTGTGCAGGAGGCAGCATGTCTATCAAATGCTTGCTTTACAAATTTGAATAGATGTCATTGTTCTCAGCAATGTCACCTCCTCTGTGGCTGAAGGCATTGTTTGAACGAAGGGAATGTGAAGCAATTTTTTTTTTTTTAATTTTATCCAGGGATGCTTTGCGGGAAAGTCAGCCATTCTGTCTGTTTCTTTATCAAAACAATGATGCAAGAACAACTAGGGAGGCAGAGTATATTGCTGGCCAAAGTACTGAAGGTCAAGCTGATGGTTTAGCTGCATGGTTTTCAGAGTAGATGAATCCAAGTGTAAGACGAGGAAGTTGCCATGGCAATTAAATGTTGCTTCTCATTTTCAGGGAAACTGGGTCAGAAGGCAGTGTTAACAGGAAGTACTAAGGAATACGTCTTTGGTTTTGTTGTTTACCAAGTGTAAGGACAGATGACACAGTGGTGATTTCTATCTCCATGGTGTGCTAGGTCAGTGTGTTACAGACATCTGCACATTGCTGCAATCTGGTTGTGAGATGAACACCAACAGCCCAAACACATTCCTCGTCTCAGTAACACCAATACAATCTGGCCCCTTGTGTTTATTTCAGCACTGACTGAATTCTTTTGGTTATTTATAGATCCTTCTGAGATTGTGTCAGTGGGGTGAGAGTGGAGCTGCATGAGCAGCCAGAGTACTCCAGAGAGCTCTGTTGGCTGGCACTCGTCCACTGGCTGTGTAAAAGTCACAGAGGCAGAGATGTGGCCTTGCATGTTTGCTACCACAGAGCAAATGCTCTGTGGACTTTGTGCCAGTGGTGAGAGACCTCAGCCACAGACTGGAAGAAGAACTGGAGAAGACTCATAGTTCTGTGTTTTCTGCCCTTACTCTGCAGGAGGGAATTAATCTACTTGTCCAATATCTATGATTCAGATGTGGTATTTTTTTTGCCTGGTGCTCTTGAGAAAGGTGTTGAGAGGGAAACAGCAAATCATATGTAATGGGCAGGACTTCCCTCTATCCAGAGAAAGTCAAAGTACAAGACAGTAGTTGCTTTACACAGCTGCAAAGTCTATTATTGCACCCTTATCTGACCTGCCCAAAGAACACATAGCTCTGTGCTGCTTCTTGTGTCTGCATTGACAAGAACCTTCAGCAGACTGTACCAGGTTTCTGTCAGTGCCTTCCATCCTCCATAGCTCCATTACAGTTCCTCAGGGACTCTCAAGAATGGCTGAGGAAACTGGGTGGACAGAAACTGAGTGGAAGCTTTCTAGGGAATGAAAGGATAGAAAAGTAATTCGTAGGTTGGCTGAGGTCTTGATGAGATGTTTAATGTTGCTGTGATTTATTTATGTTGCTAATGGTGCATCAGGATGGTCGAGCATTTTGGTAAGAGGCTTTTGGTTATTATTTAAATTAAAGGGAATAAAACACAATAGGTATCATTAGAGATCTCTTTATTTTGGAGAGGTTCAGTAGCACTTTCCATGTATCTAGTAAAAGACATTGATCACTATTCTTACTTTCATTAATACATTTTTACAGAGTTTGGTCAGCTAAAGGATTCCTGATGTTGTCATAAATTATTTATATTCTTCCTTTCTGCTCCTGACAGAGCTTTGCTCAGGTATAGTACCACAGCATGCTGCTTTTGAGCATGCCACAGTCGTGCTTGCACTTAGGGGACTAGCTCAGGGTATGCAAGTTTAGGTGCCTTGGCCCACAGAGAAATTAAACCAGACCTAATCATCTCTACCATGTGAATATTTTGGTTTATATCTTGCTTGGACCATCTTGTCTTTGTTAGAGAGACTGCTGTGGTTTTTAGGCTATCCATTATTAGTTAATGAAGGTCCAAGCAGCAAAGAGGAGTGCTCAGAAAGGGAAACAGATAGCAACCATAATACTTGTTAAGGATGTGCCATTCTGCTGCACAGGAACATTAACAACACTCACTGGGTGAAGGTGCTTAATCCTTTAGTTCCTGTAACAGAAAATTATGTCCTAGAATTTTCCTCCTTGGACTACCTGCTGTAATTGCTATTATTCTGTGTAAGAACAGATTCTTACATACAAAGACAAACCCTTATGTGAGGTCAAAAACTTACTGAGAATAAATTCTTTTGGGTAGGCATTAAGGGGTTTTTTTGTAGTTTTCACTGTGGTTTCAGTAATTGCTTCTCTTCTCTTGCTTTGTTTTACATTTCACCTTCCTTGTATCTGTAAGATTTATTTACCTTCCTGAGACATGTCTCAGCTGCTCCATCACTACAACTTTTTGAAAGGAGATTGTAGTAGTGTCTAAAAGATGTTGTTCTACCGATCTCTTAACACATGTTTTTATCCTCTCCAAGGAAGGTAATTTCAGCATGACAACTCACTCCTTGTTTATTTTGATTGCACACAGATGACCCTTACATGGTTTTCTCACTACAGAACAGAACAACCTTATTAGTTCCTATTGCAGCATGAGAAGAGTGTATCAAATCCATCACTGAGATAATGCTGCCTGGTTTTGGAGCCCCAAAGACAAAAGAAACTTGAATCACAATTTTTTCAGCTGGCGTAGTTGAATGCATGTTAAACTGCACAAAGGAAAAAGCACTGCTGTAAATTGCTATAACTCCAGCTTGAGTTAAAAGTTTGTCAGGAATAAGTACTCCTGGAATATTACTGGACTACTGGAATGATTACTATCTCAGTACTACTATAAATAAGAACATATTACTTCTGCATATTGCTTAACTATTTTCACTGTAGTGAGATGACCACCACTATTCGTACTGTTCTGGGCATGGGAATGAACTTTTCCGAGAAAAGACATGAAGTAAAATGTTTATTCATGTTTCCTTTTATTTTGGGCAGGGAAATAATTTCTATTTTTAAAAAAATATGTGCTTTAAAACTAAAAACATTCTCTACATTGGTTTCTTCATTTAGCATTCTGCCTGATTCAAGACTTTTTTTTTTTTCTTTTAGGATCCAAAGCAGAGAGGTGGCTTGAGAAATCTGAAGGGCTTTCAACCACAAAAATCACTGTATGCTTATCAAAGCCAACAATCTTTTTCACAGAAGATTCCTGAAAAACAGAGGATTCCTTCTAATAGTGTTTGTATTTAGTTGCCTCAAGGGACACCAGCAATAGAAAATACTCATTACATCTGACAATTAAAGGTAATTATTACCAATTAAATAAAAGCTTCCCTCTCAAATAAATAGAAAAAAATAGAGCCAGTCTTCAGTACAGTAGTTTCAGTTTTTGTTATTTTGTTTCTTTATTTCATTCCAGTTGCCATGTCAGCATAA
Organism: Pachycephala philippinensis; assembly: GCA_013397055.1. NCBI lineage: Eukaryota > Metazoa > Chordata > Aves > Passeriformes > Pachycephala > Pachycephala philippinensis. Next base: position 1,234,877 of record VWZT01005940.1, on the reverse strand, counting down.
CAGTCTTATGGTGATAAAAGGATATGGAGTAGAAACTTGGAACATTCTTATTTATAGTAGACTTGTGGGTTTGGACTAGTTTGCTCATTTTTGTTTAGACAGTAACAAGAAACTGCTTCATGGGAAGCTCTATCATTGATAAATATTTTTAATCACAGAAACATTTCCTGTATCTTTGCATCTGATGTTAAAAATAGCTTCCCACCACTTTCCTGGCAAGACGTTTTTCCCAACCTAGAACTTCAGGTGGGGAGTTTTATAATTTGTTATTTGCTTTGTGATATTAACTCTTTTCATTGCTGAAAACTTCTGACGGAAACAAGGATGTGGTCATCAGGAGGGAATACACATCACATAATTTAGAAGTCCACAGTATAAATTTTGCAGCTGGGTGGGTGGGTGAGTTCCCTTTGTAGTTAATGGGGAGGCAGAGGCATTTGTAGTGTATACCAACTAATATATTTTAGATGTTTACTTGAGGAAAAGAGGTGAGGCATCCTATGCCCCCACTTTCCTAGGATTGTGTTTCCTAGGTATCTATTGACTCCATTAAGCCTGGGAAACTGGACTCTGCATCCTGAACTGTAGAATTCTAATGAGTAATACACAGAAAAGTACATGCAAATCACAGAGGTGATAACAACAATCTGTAAGGTTATTATATGATAATAATTTGCAAATTTTATAGGCTCAGGATTAAGCCATTTGGCTGTTCCAGTTTGATAGCCAGTGAGGAAGAAAGGACAATACATACTTTGTACAGCTGGAGCAAAATGCTTATGTGAATGCTGCGATGGTGAAGAGAAATCTGATGAAAATTATGTAAGTCATGATGCAGATAATTCTCCATCACAGGAAAGCTTTTTGAGACCTCTGTGTTATGCGAGATGATAAGCAGGTATCTGCTGGCAGAATACTGAATTAGGGACTCGTAAGAAAATAAACATTTGGAGACCAGAAAATATGAGCTGAAATAATGAAATTAAAAACAATTAAAAAGCTGACATGCAGACAAAAACACACTGAGAATAAGATAAAGTGAACTAAGAGGTGTTATTGCCCTTGGAAAATCCAGATGAAATTGGATTCCCACTGGACCAGACATTAAACGAGCCTAATATGTGAGACATCTCAAAGAATTTGAAAACTAGTTATTTTACTCAGTTTTCAAAAGAACTTCTTCATGTTAAAAGTTACAGGTACATTGACTGGACTCAACACCATGACAATATTCCGTTGGGATTATTAAGTAGATAATCTTCATAGTTGCTATTTGTCTTTCCTTTCCCTTGGTTTGCTTTTTTGTTGTTGTTGTTACTTTTTGGTTTGTTATTTTTTTGGGGTTTTTTGGTTTTTTTGTTTGTTTGTTGGTTTGGTTTTGGTTTGTTTTCCCATCCTTGTTATTATTTTATTTCATTTTTGCCTTCAGCTACCTGTCTGTAATTATAGCAAAAATTATTCAGGAATGTGTTTGTTGAAAGTAAACACAGGAATATCACCACAGCTCAACAGTGACAGCTTGATCCATAAATCAGTGACTGTGAAAAAGGACATCTCAGCCATTCATTCATTCATGAGACATCCACTGAGTTGCTTTCTGGTACAGTAATGCTATAAAAAAAATGCTAGTTTCTATCACAGTGCATTATATCAAGAGGATTAAAGCACTGTAGGAGGTCTGGAGTGTCCATTTTTGAGATCAGCCACCCTGTGTAGCTCAGATCTCTTTCTTCAGTATGGAGAAACCTATATCATTACAACTGATCCCAAGTAATAATAAGAAAAATATAGGGACTAATTTTCAGAGTGTGGAATTGTAGTTCTCTAAGAATTCAGTAGGAATCAATAAAATGCAAAGTCAGATGGCAGCTTTTGTATCTGACAAATTATTCAATAAATTAACTAAAACTGGGCCCCGTTAGCAGTGTTTAAACATATAGATCTCAATATTTCTATGCAAACATGTTTTAATTACATGAAATCTACCAGTGCCTGTGTTGGTATATATATGTGTTCCCAATCACATGGCTTCACTGGGAAAGTTTTGTTTAAAGAAGTTCATTCAAATTCAGATTTAAGTGACTCAGATATCTAATTTTCATGCACCTCCCTAATGGTTTGATACACACCCATTGAAGTCAATGGTCATCTCCCATTAAACCCTATGGGAAAGCACATGGTAGTAACTGAATTATTCAGTTTTCTTGTAATCAGATATCTGTCTACAAAATCGAGATTTAGCTGCCCCTAGATAAAATATAGAAGTAAATGTAAATATTTATTTAAAAGATTTAATAATAGGCTTGATATTAAATATGTGCACATTTTGCAGAAGAAGAATGAACCTCAGTATATAGTTACATAATGTGATGCATTAATTCCTCACAGCCTAGCAGTGCATTAAAATGCCAATTATGACATGTAAGAGGCAAGGAACAGATACATTCTATATAAGGTTATAAGAAACACTTTCTAATATTGTTTATAGAAAAAAGTTTAACTGCAAAAATGAACTTAATTAATCGATGTAGCCAGCAGTAATTCTTAACGCAAGACATAACACAAAATTCTTATATTGTGGCCAGGTTCAGAGGATACTGGTGAGAAGTGCATTTATTTATCTTTATAATAAATCTTTCCTTTTGATCTCCAGCCTGCCAGTATCAGTCTTTTCTGATCCAAGGAGCCCTCATGTGTTTTAATCAGAGCTTAAATGAAGATGGTTGAATCCAATAGTAGTAATGAGACTGGGAATCAATAGGAATCTGGAAACAATTACAATTGTTGTTTAATGTACATATGTATGCACAAAAATGTCAAATAAAGAAATACTCTTAATAGCACTAATTTAATCAATGGATTTGTGAATTCCAAAGATTCTTGCACAGTCTTTTCTTTGGGACAGTTTTTTGAAGGTTCTTTTGCCACTGGATAAATGGAAGGGATGTTACGGGGTGCCAGGACTGAACCCAAGCTCATGAGCAACATTTCCGCTTACTTCCTTGGATAGTAAATCCTCAAAATCTTTACCCATGTATTCAGGTTGAACTGATGTGATTTTTTTTCCTGCTATACTTTCCTTTTCTCTTTTATTTCTAGGCGGCTCACTTTCTTAGATTGAATTTTGTCTACCACAACAGAGTTTTCAACTTCAGTATGAAACATATTAGAGGAATAAACCATAAATGACTCTGCAGTTTACAACAGGGTGTCCATAAGATGCCCTCACATAAAAGCATAGAACAAGAAAATAAGTGCAGTAAAATAATAAAATATCTATCTCACTGCTCTCTCACTCATACAATAAAACCAAAAGTAATGCCTGGCTTTAGCTGACACACCATATCCTTTAAATAGCTGAAAGGATGGGAGCTGGTAGTAATGATTAGTTTCTCTAGTGATAGAAGGGAGATTTCAAGGGAATTAACATTTAGCCTATTAGTCCTTTTTTACATCCCTTGACACCTGTTTCCCTTGAGATTGCAGGTGAGTTTTTTGCTTCCTTGTGAAGCTGGTAATGCCAGGAATTTTAGCTTCAGCTGTTTCTTTCCTGTCTCTCAAAAATTCAGTTCATAAAGGAAGAACTTGCTATGCTGGGTTCCTACCCAGTAAATAAACCCCAGCCTTGATGCGTGAATTAGAGATATACCACAAATATGCAGGACAAGACCCCAAACAGCCGTAACTTGTTTAGGGCCATAAATGGAGTTATTCCCATTTAAATCTACTGAAGAAAGGCAAACGTGTAGTGAAGGTGTTTTTTTACAAACACCACTGATGTACCTGCCGCTTACACTGCATAACTAACAGATAATGTGAGACTGTTTCTTCCTGGCTTTTCTTGGAACCAAGTGATAGAATGAAGAGCTCTTTTAACCTAATTCTTCAGGCTTTTCTTAGGATTTGATCAGTCTCTCGAGTGGCCTCTATGACCAAGGACATGGAATGGACTTGGTGTTTGGATCACTGGGAGGGGCAAGAGCGGCACTATTTGTATCTATTACTGACAGCCTGTGCAAACCCATGAATGATTAATCTCACAACCGAGCTAAGAATGCTCCAAAAGTTCCCTCAGGTTTGTCTCTCACATCCATGAGAACCTGGAGTTTTAACCTCCATATCATCAATTCCTTCCTGTTTCCCTGTCTCAAGTGCCTTTCCTTTAAAACTGCTACAGTCTTGAATTAGGCCATTATTTCACCCTTTAAAATCAGTTCCCATTTACCCAGTTCACCACTTTCTGAAACCACAGTAACTCATGATTGCTGGGGCCAGAGGGGAATTGCCTGAGAGATGTGTAATGCGCTGAGCTAACATGTAAGGCTAAAGTATAAAATTTAAGTTATAAATGAAAGTGACAAGCAAAATTTTTCTCCACTTAGCTTTATTAATGATGCAATATTTTATTGCCTGTGGCTGAAAGTATTTGTTGTCATTCTGCTTAGCCGTAATTTGGTTTCATAATTCAGTTTTCTTTTTAATTTTTTTTTCATTTCATTTTTTCCTCAGCATCACTTTTTGTTTCCATGCAGATTGTTGTCAGAGTGTCTTCAGACAGTAGTAAGTGTGTGGTCTTCTGGGAGCAAACACATGTGGATTGGCATTAATCTGAAGAAGCAAATGCTTAACTGAGGGCCTATTTTTAAGCATATGAATATGTTGCTGAAATCAATAGCTACATAGATTGTCCTTCCAGGGTGACTAATAAAACTGCATGTGGTTTTTTGGTTGTAGGCACAAACATGTATTTGGCAACATCCAGCAGTAATGTCTTCAACGTTTATTAAATTACACAAAAAGTCCCACTGAGAGCAGGGGGAATATTTGTATGCTTTAAATTAAGTATCTGGTGAGTGACAAGCAGTGTTAAGGATCTTGCAGTATCAAGTCTTGAATTTGCACATCATATATTAGTGTGATCAGAGGAAGATAGTGGCAGTGAACAAAAAGAACTTTAAGGAGGAGAGTTTCAAAAGATGAAATGGTTTGATTTAGAAAGGAGAGGAATTGAGCAAACATATCAAAAGTATGTGAAATGGTGACTGCTATTGAAGTGGAAGAATGAAAATGTCCCTTTTCTTTGATAAATAGTATAACAACAAGAAAAAAGAAAGTGAAAGTTGGAAACCATTATAAGGAAACACTTTTTTTTCTACAGTGTGTAATTAGGCAGCAGAGTTCATTCTCAGAGGACGTGAGGCCAATGAAGATTCCTAATGAGGCTGAATAATCCCATGGCTGACAGTGGTACCTGGAGTTATACAAGCAATGCAATTAAACTCATTGAAATGGCCATCAAATCTTGTACTCCAGGGCTCAATGACACCGGTGCTGCCAGACACAATCAGCTGATACCTGACAGAAGGGACAAGTTATATCCACAGGTTTGCTGGAAGGGTCTTCTGCCATCTTCTCAGTTTTCTGGTGACGAACCAGTCTCAAACCCAGCATTAGTGCTTGGATAGAGCCATAGTCTTTTCTTCTGTAGGTCTAACCTAACATGATCATTTCAGTTCTTCTGTGTATCTGTCTCATATTCTTTAAGAGGGATAGATTGGCCATTCAATGTGTTTTCTCTTGGTAGCTTTATGTGGTATATTACTAGTAGAAAAGACTGTCCCTTGAGAGATTTCTTCAGTGTGTGTTAAAAGGAAAAACGAGATAGAAGACCCTTTGGAATTTTTTTGTCTGGTTGGTTGGTTGTTTTGTTTGGGTTTTTTTAATTAACTAGACTAACCCTGCTTGATGATTAGATATTTTCATTGCAGCATTTTTCGGCATCAAATTCAGCCTATCATCAAATATGATTCTGTTCTTTCACCCGTTTTATTGATTTTAATATTCTTTTATTAAGATAAAAATTTTTATCATACTTTCAAATCAAGGATCTTCATAGAGGGGTTCCTGCCGTTTTTGGCTACCTTTCATCTTGATTACCATTCTCTAAAGAGAATGTAGAAGGATGATGCTCTTGATGAAGTCCATAATGACCATGACAGAGCAGAAGCAGCATCATGAACCTGTGCCATAGGAGCATGGATAGCATAAATAGCAGTGTGGTTTGACAGTAGAGGAAATTAGGAGTCAAATTATATTAGACACTAAAGAGCAAAAATGGTCTCCATGGCCTAGGAGAGCATGTAATGATACCTAACATTTATAGACACACAACCTATCATCTTGCAGCTTATACACTGTCAGGATCACTTCATTTATCACTTCAAGCGCATTGTAACACCACAGCACACTCCTTCACAAATTTTATTATAAAGCATGAATCCAGTCATGGTGAGTATAAACCAGCTGGAGTACGTTTGCAGGAGAGGGCACGTGCATTAGAGGAATCACAAGTAATGTTATGAAGTAGGAACTGCAAATTGATTACTTTAGGTCAGCCTTAGGAATATCTCTGAAAACTTGTTCTTTACTAGTAAGGAGGCTGTGGATCTGTAAATTATTTCTGTTCATTGTCCAGAGATTTCAGCTATGGCAATCCCAGGTGGGGATGAACACTATTCATCTAGTAATAAGGTCAGATTTCTCTAGAAGTGTATACTCTAACCTGGGTTTATTTTTCTTTTTTTGCTATCACATATAAGTGTTTGATGCTTCCTATCAAGTTGAAGTCACTATTCTAAGGTTTTTACAAGTTGAGCAGGAAACTTTTTAAAGAGCAGTGTTTTAAGAGGGGAAGAAATACATGATTTGCCTGAAGAAGTGTACTTTTGTTCATGAACCCTTGATGCAGCATAAAGCTAACACCAGTCATCTCCAAGAGGTCACAATAAATATTCCGACAAAAGCTTTCAACATTTCCTTCTCAAATTAAGTGCAGCTGTTCTTCAGGCTGAGGGACCAAGAAAAAAGCGAGGTCATCATTTTTTCCAGGAAGGTAGGAAAAAAGGACAAGGGAAGGGGAATTCACTCAGCAAGAATCAAAGTTTTGAGCCTGGCAGAAAAGGAATGGCCAACTGGTAGAAAGAGATGCAAAGAAGATCAAAAGATATTGAGGGTGGTTATCAGACACTTGGTGGGGATAGTCTTTGCTTTTACTTACTTTTGGTGAACTTTATTAATAGAAATCATTTACATTCTGACACAGAGTGTAAACAGATTTTAAACCTCTGTGTTTGCCACAAAGGAGATTTTGTTTATCCAGACAGCCATACTGCCAGCCAATATTGCACAGGCATCTCTCCATTCCTCCCTCTGCTCCATCCCTCAGGGTAGTTCCTTCCCTTCCCCATTCCTACTGGGTGTATACACCTAGAGGATTCAGCCTGCTGCTGACTCTCCTGGCATCACAAAGGCAGTGGAAATAAACATCAGTCACTAATAAATGTTACATCCCAAAGCTACAGCATGAAGAAAGATGGCCTTTTTCCCAGAAGCTGTGCACTGAATATTTAAATTTGTTTGCAAACCGGCACTGAAGGCGGTGTTGTCAGCCTGGGCACGTAGCTAAGTGCAAGTGGTGCAGCCTGCAGTTAATTAGTAAGTTTGCTTTGCTAGGCTGTGACTGCAGCAACTTTCTTCTCAAAAATGCCTTTCATGTACATAGCTGGAAACAAAACGTTCCACACAGAAGTTCTGTCCACGTCTTTAACTCTCCTCTAGGGTGTCGCCAATTCACAATCTCCTGAATAAAAACACATCGCTGTTAATGTGAACACCCAAGGGGGTTTGAATGTTCTTATTGCATCTCACGATTATCTAAAGATTTTCTATCGAGTATGCATTTTCTCTGGTATTCTTAGTGCTTTCTTCTTGTCCAAAATCTGTTTCACATGTACTTCTACATACATCAAGAGTTTCATGTGGCTGCTGTAATGTATAAATTGTTTATCAATTTTCCATTCTAGAGATAATTTGAGAATAAAAAAAAAAAAAAGTGATGGAGTTAAAATAATAGGAAAAAGCAAATTTTTCATACAATTTGACAAACAAATCTAGTCCTTGAATATAAATGCCTAAATATATTTCTGTTATTTGAAATATTCAATTATTTTTGAAAAAAAAAATAGGTACGACAATAGAACAAGAGTGTGGAAGGGCAGAAGATGGGCACAATGTCTGATATATTATGATGTTTCCCCTCATTCATGAGGATTTGTTTTGAAACCCAACTTACTCAGGATTGTGGAAGGCTCTTTTTGCCTGCTTTTTAAATCCCTTGGTCCTAATTTGCTTTTCTCACGTATTCCAGAATAAATGGTATTCATCTTCTTTGAAGTCAGTGGAACTGCACAGAGGTAAAAACCAATAGAAGAAAATCAAAGCTTTTAAAGGACACTCACTGCAGTACCTTCGTAAAGGTGAAATTAGTTAGTTTAGTCTGTTAATCACTTGTCAAAGTCTGACATTATATAAAGCATTAGCAGCTGCGGTCTATTGTCCAGACAAGGATAATCAGCAAATCCAAGTTTATAAATTGTTGACTGGAAACAATGGTGTAGAGATAACCCTGGAGAGGTTGTGAAAGACTTCACTGGAGTTTATTTGCATTGCAATTCTGCTGGAAGTCACAGACGCTTGGCTTCCTACCTACTTACTGCCATTTATTTTTGATATGCCCCAAAGCATCCATGACACTTATTAAAATAGAACGGTGTCTAGGCAGCCGGCAACGCTACTGTATCTTGTTTCAGCAGTCACTCTATTTTAAGAAGTTCCAAAGAGGTTCAGTGTACATCTTCAAACCTACTACATCTGTTGATTCATGTAGCTCGTGGACCCTTTGACGTAGATCAAAAAATTCCAGCACTTAACAAGGGAATCTCTGCAGCTTCCAGTGTCCGCTTGGTGTTGTGGGCTAGCAAGGTGTTCTTATTTATGTAGCTTTCTTTATATTTTTCGTACAATTTATAAATTATATTTGCTTGTAATAAAAAAAATCCACCTCGCTAATCCATATTCTGAACCTTTATTTTTCTGTGTAGTGTCTTGATATACATTTGCTCAAAATATGCCTTTTTATTTATTTTTTTTAATAGTGCCATTAGTACTATATATATAAGAATTTCCCTTTTTTCTCACTTTTGTGTCAAATTCTTTCCACAATTTCTGAGTGCGAGCCAGACATGTTAGAGTGAAAATTGGAGCTATTCTCTCGGCAAGCCTGCCAATGTTCTCGCAACAGGGAATATTAGTTTATAAATTACTCCAGGGAGAAATGCCAGTCACAGAAAACTCAGGAGTTTCACAGGAGCCAAATCACACCTTTCTCATATTTCATTTCTGTGAGTGTTCACATTCAAATGTAAACAATGTTTACATTTAAAACTGCTTTTGGCATTATAAAAGAGCTCTCTGCTTCATACATCTTGGTGAAATGGTTCTGTCTGAAAGGTCTGTTTCTTACGGACTGCTTTCTATTTCTATCTTATTGGGAGAAAAAAATAGCTGATGCGAAATAAACCAAACTGTCTAATTATTCCTGACATATTACCTATCAGAATATAACCACCAGGAGAGGAGCAAAAGGCCAGCTTCTCTTATCAAGTTTGTTCTCGTTGCCGGCAATTCAGTTTGCTTCTCACAAAGAAGCAGAGTTTTGATGAGCATTTTCAGATGATGAGTGTCTGTCTCAAGAACTGATGGTACAATAAGGACATGACACGGAGGATACAAGTCAGATAAAATAGGCTGTAATGAGGTACATAAAAGGACAGCAAAATATCCCCTCAAAAGTGAAGGACATCATACTGGAAGGATACATTTCCAGGTCATTTCAGTCAGTATCACTGCAGGAATCACTGCAGTTACACCAGCTGTGAACATTCCCTGCGAGAACAAGTTGTTGACAATTGTGTCACCCATTCCTGAATCTTATTTAATAACTCCTATTTCCCATCTGCAATGATGCTTCTGGATGTTGCATGATTATATTCTTCATATTATATTGCCCTGCTTTCTTCTCAGTGAATGTGCTGGAAAAGCGTTTTTTCACTTGAAAGGTTCAGGCACAATATCTATTGCAAATGTACTGAATACTTCACTGTGAAAAGAAATTACACAAATTGTGACCCATGGCCTGTAGATGTAATTAGGTCTCTAATTAGAGGATAGGATATAAACTCATACATTTGCATTAAATTTGTTTGACAGAAGTTCCCCAAGTGTTTAGTACCTTCTGGCCTAGACTACCTCAGAGTGAATATAAAATTTAATTCAGTAAAACTTTGCTTATTCATGCCTACATAGTTTTTCATTCTGAATTCCTCTGGATACAGAATGCAACTGAAAAGGAGCAGCTGAGGACACTTGGCTTGTTCAGCCTGGAGAAGAGGAGACTGAGGGGAGACATTGCAGTCTTCAACATCGTCACAAGAGGAAGCAGAGGGGCAGGCACTGATCTCTTCTCTCTGGTGACCGGTGATAGGAGCCAATGAAATGGTTGAAGTTGTGTTGGGGAAGGTTTAGGTTGGATATCAGGAAAGTGTTCTTCACCCAGAGGGTGGTTGGGCACTGAACAGGCTCCCCAGGGAAGTGGTCATAGCACCAAGCCTGGCAGAGTTCAAGAAGCATTTGGACAACATTCTCAGGCACATGGTGGGATTCTTGGGGTGTCCTGCACAGGGCCAGGAGTTGGATTAGACAATCCTTATGGATCCCTTCCCTTCAGCATAATCTGTGATTCTATGAGATGTAATTGTCCCTGGAGAGGAATCATACCAGCTAAAAAGCACATACCCCTTCTTGTGTCTTGCAGGATACACAACAGGGGATAGCATCATTTAAACCTCGGTGGGGAAGACATAGAAACAATTGTCCTGTGAGTAGCAGGGAGTTGAACTCAATGAATCTTATGGGTCCCTTCTCCTTGATATAACCTCTGAATTCTTAGAGCAGTGGACCAAGGCAGGTTTGTCATCTTCTGCAGAAAAAAAAGTTATGATAGGAGGGAAAAGACACCATGAGAAACAAGATTTGTCAAGTAGAAAGGCAAAGAATTAGGTTGTGAGTTGAAGATAAAGACAGGGAGAGTTAAAGTTGACTGGAGGAAAGGTTTAAGGGTGGAGAGGGTATTATCAGACATCTGTGTAAAGGTGAGGTTCTTAGGCTAGACTTCAAAAATACTTTGCTGTTTACCTTTATGAAGATGAACAGTTAGCTTCATCAGTTTACACACCCCTCCTTCTGTCCATGGATACTCTGTCCACCAGCTCCAAACCCTAGTGTGACTATCCCTCTAGCTGCCCGTTGTTCTTCCCCTCATGCCCTGATCCTTTGGGACAGCCTGGGGAGGATGGGCAGCACCCTGGGGTTCCCACTGCTCAGGGGGATGGATTTCCAGCCTCCCATTCTTGTCTCAGCCCCAGACACCTCCTGCCATGTGCCTCAGGAGGTGCAGTAGCCCTTGGTACCTTTCACTCCCTCACTTCAGCCCCGAGATGTGCTTTCCCTCCATCTAACACTGGCTGCAGGGTGGACCTTTGCCGGAGATGCAGCACTGCCCCAGGGACTTGGGGCACGTGAAGGAACTGCTTCTCTAGAGAAAAATATTTTCCATGTCCCCTAGGGACAGCTTTTGTTTATTTATGTTCAGATAAAAATCTCTTCAATTGTTTGGGAATGATAGGTTTCTCCCCTTGGAGCTGAAAAACACAACCTTTGTGAGACAGAGGTAGAGCAAAGCAACTGGCATTCATGAGCTGCTGCTTGGCATGAACAAAGGATATTGAGATAAGACAGTGTAAAAGAAAGGTTTCTGTTCTCCCTGATTATGCACAGATGCAGTACAGGCATGGGGGAGGCTGGGGAGAGGGAAGGGGCTGTGAAGTGGCAGAATCACAGATACATCACACACTCTGGGAATTTATCCACCAGCCTTTTTGACACCTTAGCAAACCAAGCTGGAGTAGTATTTCCTATTTTTGGTTTCCTGGCTAACTGCACAGTCAGAAATATTTTATATTAAAGCAGGTCAAATACAAAGAGAGAGAGAGGAATAGAAAAGTATACAAATATTGGCCACAGTTGTTATGCCTTTTTCAGCTTCACAGAATCCTGGAAAACAAGATTTTATCAAAATCTTAAAGGTCCCAATTGTTTGAGCAGCTCCTTAGGCAGATTAGAAAATGAAAAAAAAGAAGATTGTAGATAATAGTTTTCCTGCTGTTGTTTTTAATTTTTATATTGGATATACGTGGCATTTCAGTGAGATCAGGTCTGTTTATATTTCTTTCCATACGACAATAACTTCATAGGGAAAAAGAAAAAAAAAACTTAAAATAGTTATTACAAGCAGAAACCTTGGCCAGGCCCCTGAACTGGGTCTATTTCTTGTTTGATAGAAGTCAATGAAAACTCATATCAATGTCAATGCTTTGGGGTTTTTTGCTGCATTTATCATGCCCAGATAGACAGGTGATAGATAGAGTGCTACACATGCCTGGAATATTTTTTCCCTGAAAAATGTGACAGATACCACCAGACACTACTACAGTAACATAATGCTTCAACACTGATTTCCAGAATTCCCTTATGGACTTTATTAATCATGAACACACAACCTGTAATAATAATTCATAGTATAAACATAATTAGAATAGTAATTAGAGTTTTTAAAAATTTCTTTCAGAGTTGAAATGACTGCAGCAGGTTGATGGAATTTAAAAAAGCATCCATACAATCAAAAAAAAGATCAGTCCCACATTCAGTCTTAAACTAATATAAGTAAGATTACAAGTCATTTAAGACCATCCACTTGAGACAAACAGTAAAAAAAACCCTTCACAAGTGGACTAATTATCTGGCTTACTCAAATAGGGACTTAAAACCCTCTGGTGTGGGATCCATAAATGAGTCTATTTTCTAAAGGTTGCTTTAAACTGTATCTGTATTTCCCTGATGGAAATACCCTTGATATCTTATGAAGCATGTCAATCAAGACAGCAGCAGAGTCTCTTCATGGCTGAATACAGACCCAAAATCTGCCTCTGGTTGATTGTATGGCAATCCCCCCTGACGACAGCACATCCCTTCAGTGCCTGGCTGCTGGTGTCCCCTGCACTGCTGGTGCACCAGCTGCTCTAGGACGTGGTTGGGTCTTTCTGAGCACCCACAGTAAATGTTGATCCCAGCAGCCATCAGAGTTAAGTGAAACAATCAGGGAAAATCAGGTAGCAGGAGGTCACACGGGTTTCCTGGAAACTTTGGAAACTTGCCTGAGTGAGGAGGCTTTGCAGTGTCACCCAGCCCGCCCCTGAATGCCAAGTTCAAAACCCAGCGACTGCCGTCTTCACAGCCAGCCAGCTGAGCAGAAGGCAGAGCTGTGCTCCATGGCCAAAATACATAATGCACCAGATCCTCATCCTATGTAAACAGGGAAATGACTGTAGCACAGCTATGCCAATTGACTCTAATCAAGGCTGTGGGCCAAGAACTCAAAGGGCATGTCTACAGGGCTCAAACCAGGGATGTGTTACAGATCTCTCAGCTGGCTTCAAGTATTTTCTTATATGGCACAGTGCAGTTCCATATTGTGATGTGAACTTGGGCCCCAGAACTTGCTCAGATTGCCAGATAACTTGGCTACAACACATGGTCACAGGTATATACACACTGGTGTGTATGGATGGCATCAAGGAGATCTCTGTGTCCTGCCATTCACAATATTGCACCCAAAGTCACATGGATTTACCTGGTGACACCAATACTTAGGGTTTGTATACCACCAAATCAGCCTGGGATTTTTTCTTCTTTTTTTTTTTCTTTTTAGTTATGCTTGGATAAACAAGACAACAGATTTGCTACGTTATTGTGGTCGTGCTCCTGGTGGGAAATGCATTCACTGCTTTTATCTTCATTACACTGCCTACATGTAGTCCTTTAGAATGGGAGATGCTGGAAGATTTGAAATCCTTCTCAGTGAGTCCAGTGACTAAAAATTACCATCTAGCTACCTGAAATTATTCAGATCCTTTCCCTGTGAACTGCTGAATCAGATGGATGTGCACAGTGCAGCTGCCAATGGCAATGGAAAGACCACAGATGGAATGAGCTGGCCGCTGACATCCCACTCCATCTTCTCGTACAGCAAAACCAGCTGTGGCAAATGCCAGATCATTGTGGGGAAAATTACGTTATGAGCAACTTATAAGCAGTAGTTTTAAATTTCCATGGTTTTCAGAAAGGCTCCTTTCACAAGTAACTTGAGATAAAGAGACTGTCCCCACGTACCTACCAAATGGATGTGCAGAGGGTTCCTATAAATCAGCACTGGAGAAAGGCCTCTTTTAAAGTTTGTCTTTTGGTCTCTTGAGAGAGAGCAATCCAGTGGGTTTGTTTTATCATGCTCACTGCTGCTTAAAAGAAGACAAAATGCGGCAAGCAGCTCATTAAGAGAGAGAGAGATTGGATCTGTGTTAATATGCAAATGCTAATCCATTAGGACCCTGCTCATACACCAATCAATCAATTAACTCGTCTGTCTCTGTATTGTTCATTATTTGAAAAATGCTTTTAATCATTTTGCTATGCATTAATTAATAGCATGCCTAGTTGAAAAGGAAAAAAGAATTTTAGCATTCCTTGGGGTTTACATGTACAAATATTTAAATATTTAGTATTCAGCTGTGATTCCATGATTAAGACATACTATATAGTCAAAGATAGCACAGGGATTTACAGGAGCAGAGATATAGGGCAACTTGATTTCATATCAACTATTATATATATATATATATAAAAGCACTTGATAGAGTAAGTAGTAGCTTTTTTACAAAGTAAATACTTAATTTCAGAAAGAGAAATCAAGGGTATGTTTTTCCTTTTTCTGTCATTTAAGAAACATTTAAGAATGCCAAATTTAACCCCATGCAGCAAAATAGTAGCAAATGGACACAGTTCCACTGACTTCAAAAGAGGTACTACAGGAGATATGAATTTGGCTCCAAAATTCAATGAGGGAGCAATAAACAGAAAAGCTATTCTGGGTGGAACTGAATTTTCTCAACAATAGTGACTTTCCATTAAAAAATGTATTGGGGAAGGAAATGGGTCACAATACGGGAATGAAAATTCTAAACTGGGCAATAGGTGTGCAGTGGGACAGGCAATTTGAAATTGATGCAGAGGTATGTGGAATTATTTGAGAGTAGGATAAGCTGAGCTTCCTGAATATTGTAAAAGTCAGCATTATTTTACAAATGCTGTGTGCTGGAGTTTGTGGATGTTGTAGAAAAAGGAAGAGCAGCAGTCAAGGTGAGGGGAGAGTGATATACATGGGAATTTAAACAAAGGTGACAGTCACAGGGAGTGTCTGAAGCAGATTAATAGATGCAGGAAAAATAGGAGCTGAGAAAAGTTCAGGATCAAGGATGGAATGAAGGTGACAAAGAGGTAAAGCAAAATGTGAAGCATGGTTTTGAAAGAGTCAGGAATGATTGTAATGGAGCAAAAGGATGCTCTTCTGCTGTGTGCAGAGCTTTATTTCTCTCCTTCAGATGAATATGGCTTTTACACAGGTGAGTAATCTTATTAATTTTTTTCATACCAGCTGTTGGCTTCAAAGAAACTGTGTATCTGAATAGGGTTCACAGAAGCAATGATTTGCAGGCTCAGTGTTCAGTCTGACCTAACAGTCAATTTCAAGCTGCCCCAGGGCTCATCCTTGTCCCTGTGTCAGGGAGGCTTCGGACCCCTGTTTGCACCATCATGTGTGAATGGCTCCTCTCTCACTGCAGCCTTCTCCATGCAGCCATCACCAGAGTGACCTCTGTGTCCTGGGACAAAGAGAAACGCATTGCTGTGCAAGTCTTTGCATTTTCTGCCTGCTCTGTCTTAAGTAATTTAGTCAGAGACAAGGAAAACCCATGCATTATGGACTGCTAATTCTCGGCACACATCTGCCTTGTTAAGTATGACTCACAGAGCTCAAATTGCAGAGTGTTTATCCATTTGAAATCCTGAAGCTTTTACTGTTACAGAAGGAAAATGACTGATCCCCTCACACAGAGGGTTGTTTTCCAAAATGTTACTATACTAAGGATTTCTAGGAACATCACTACTGCCATAAAGCATCAAGTTAGATTTTATTAGTGAACATATGCTGAGTACTGGGTATACAGAGTTGAAAATGCTATCTATAGTTGTGAATTAACCCTTATTTTTATATTGTATGAGATTATATTTGTTTTTTTTCTTTCTGAGTTTTGTGAGTTGTGTTTATATGTTCTATTTTGGGAGGATATTTGAGAATCTGTTCAAAAGCAGCACAGAGTAGTAAAATAAGCAGAGGGCAGGACCTCGCAATTTATAACTCAGGTCATGCCACTTATTTACTATTTATTACTCATATTATTTTCCCTTAATGGTATGAATATACTTTTTTGCTTCACTATGGTAGTTTTCTTAAACTCAAAAATCAGATTGACTCTTTGTTGGATAGTGCTTGCTCTGAAGCTCCTGAAAAGAGAAAAAGAGGAAATGGTGGTAAAATATGGACAAATGAAGGTGCTTCTTCAAGGTCACCCTCCAAGCAAGTAGCAGACCTGGGAAAAGATAAATATTGAGTTGGCAAGTGAGCACTGTGAAAATGCCAAGGGCCAAAGCATATGTTTCATTTTTAGGGGAACTACAGAGTGTGTAAAATGGAGATACTTGAATAAATTAACCCATGATCTAACCTACTGTATGCCCTGTAATACGTACAATATACCAGGCTTTGGGGGTGTTATGGAAGAGATGACAGCCTCTAAGCAGGAGCTTGTTAGAAAAAGAATGGTTAGAATACTTGTGAGTGTGTAAGACTTGGACTTAAAACCTTTAGCTGATTTCGGTTTGGAAAGTTTTCAGTGCTTTCAGAGGGTAAGAGATGAAAAGCTTTCTTCAACTTTTTCGTGGAAAGAACTGAAATTGAATTTCTACAAGAAATAGCAATTTTAAGAACATAGAGCATCTTTATTTTAAAAAAACCCAAACAAACTGAAAATTTTTGACCAGCTGTAATTTTGAACATGAGACAAACACTGTGCCTTTCCCGGTTGTAGGAGGTGGAGTTTGGTAGCAGCTTCTGTGGGGATGGTGTGACTAACTCCTCTGGAAAACCACCGTGCTAATGTGACAGGGAGTGGCCATGAGATGCAGGAATCATTTTATTTATTAAAAGCCATCACTCACATGCTGACAGGAAGGACAAATAAGTTACTGTGGCTCTGGCCCAAGATGTGAAACCCTGACACTCATTCCTTACTCTACCTCTGTGCTCTGAACTTCAGATTGAAACTTCTCAGAAGTACTAAGCGCCGAGATGTTTTTATTTTACTTTGCCATCCATAAACCGGGAGTTTAACACTTCCCTGCTTCACATGGAGTATGGGGTGGAAAAGAGCACGTGATGTCTGTGGAGCTGTATGGCTACAAAAGCCAGCAAGACATCCAAGGTTCTGTTGCTAAGGAATATTAAACAGGAATTCTGGGGGCAAAGGAGATATTGTATCCAGCAGTATCCCAAATTCTGGTGGACACAAAGGAAATGAATAAACTTGGACTCATTCATCTCAGCACCATTTAAAAGATTTGGACAATGAGTTCTCACTGGGAAAGGACAAAAATCAGTAATGGAATTTTTTTTTTTTTTCAAGGCATTAAACAGGAAATTCCAAACAATGGAAAGCTTAAAACATTAAATCTAGCACCAAGACTATGAATGTACTTCCTTTCATAGGCATTTGTTTAGATATGAAAAGAGTGAAAAATATTTATTGCCTTTTCTTCAGAGGCAAAGACATTTTTTTTTAAGTCACAGGCATGTGACCATGGGGTATGTTTATACACAGCTGAAGCCAGATAGGCTGCAGATTTTATGGTTTGGGTATGGAGAGGCAGAAATCGCACAGCTCTCTGTGCTGATCTCCCCTGCATTCCTGGGAAGAGGGAACTGCAGAACTAAGCACTTCTGATGCTTGAAGAATTCACCAAGAGACACTCGCCTAACCCTGTGATTACTTCTATCTGTGCCCATAAACATACTGTAAATCATTATGGTATGGGAATTTGTCTCCTTGCATTGATTGCAGATAACAGATGACATTTTAAACAAGAGAAAAATGAAGTCCTCCCGCTCCTGACATTTTCACCACTTCTTTTCTTTACTAATTTTCAATGTCAGAGACAGTTTGTGCCAAAGTGCTAAAGTGTTGCTTCCATAGATTCGCAAAGTGAATTAAGCTCTCCATCCATCTCCTCTGAAGAGTGTATTGATATGCTCCTCTCTGTGTGTGAGGCGTAAGAGAAACAGCTTTTCAGAGGCACAGAACTGGGGATTATATTTAAGAATTACCAGTTAGGCCACAGGTTTTCAAAAGAGTTGTATCCTGGCTTAGAGTTTAGCCTTCTGTCTCTGAGAAATCTGTGAGTAACTGTTCAAAACTGAGACATGCCTGCATTAGTGCATTGCTTTGGGCCCCAGCCCCCTCCCTGCCCCCTTGCTTTGTCTCTCAGAGCTGCTCGGTAGGTTTGTTACCAGAATTAGACACAGAAATCCGGACACAGGCTAATGAAAGCCCTGCACCTTTCAGTCAACCCTTTCAGTCACCATAAACATCTTGTCCCCAGGAAATCTCTTCCCAGCACGCTTTTATCTACCAGGTCCATAATTCTCCGTGAGTCTCCCACGAGACATGTGAGAACCAGAGCAAAAAACTCCTCTCTGGATCTAAACAGCCACTACTCCTAAGTCATCAAAAATGATAAGCAAGATTTCCTGAAACAGGAAGTCTTATAAAAAGTATACAAATAAGCAAAAGTGCAAATATACTGCAATCCTTTAATTGATGCCCATTTTCAAGTCTCCTAAGTTCACATTTTCCTAATTTTATTTCATGAACTAGGTATAGAATTGTATTTTTAAAAAAATCTGATATAAATTACATTCTTTTCCCATAGTTCCAGTAAGTGGAATTTTAAAAAGCTTTCCCAACACCTCCAACTATTGCAATATCTTTACAGATAAATTCCAGTCACAACCACCGACTTCAATGGTCTGCTTAAAAAATGTAATATATGCCACTATATTTGGGAGTGGCTTTGCATAAGGAAATGGTTTTAAGTAGACACAGGTTCCTCTAGAGTTATTAAAACTTGTTTGTCTCTAAAGTAATTTTGGGTGGGGAACAAAAAATATTTGAACATGACAAGAGTGAAACAATGTCAATGATCTATCCTGAAACTCCACCAGTTCTCTCTCAGTGCCACGTTTACATGTATAGACCTTAAAAAACCACCAGAGACCGAACACAGATGAGCAGAGGGAACAGTTTGGGAACCCACACAGCTGATCACTGGCCTGGGACTGTGCAGGCTTGTGTCTGAATCCTTGTCTGACCTCGGCAGAGATCTTGCCCCCTTTGTCCCTCTTGTGCCGTATTTATCCTGTTTGTAAGATGAGGTTAATGATTTTGACTTCTCTCGTAGAGCACGTTGAGATCTGCCAATGAAAACTGTCACAGGAAGAAGGCTGAGGACTGTTACAATGACTGTAGTGGTCGTTCCCAGGGCTTTTGAAATAATGAATATAGTAACAACACAGAAATAGATCCTTTCACTAGATGGGCACTCAGTGGGTGACAAATATTAATTGTATCAAATGCCAATTCCATCTCTTAGGCAGCAAATATATTTCTTGCTTTATTTGGGGGTTAACATCTTTCTCTGCAATTTCTATAGGTTCCCTCTTGGCAGCCTGTGCCTGGCTAAGGAAAATATCTGAACAGTGGTGATATGCTTTGCTGAATCACACCTTTCAAGATTATTTACTGGGACTTAACATTTTGTCTAATTCCTTCATGGAGCTACTGGATCCTACTGCTGCATTTGCTCTTCCCTGCTGAGCTCAATTTGTTGAGCCATCTAAATCACATCCCTAATTTTTCTGGTGTGGTTTAGCCCTTCAGGTCTGAATCTTATCCCTTTCCTTATCTCTAATAGCCACAGTAATGCCATTTTGGTTTAGCACTTAATTTGATTTTTTTTTTTTTTTTTAGGGAATTTCACCCCTGAGAATTTTGTGTGTTGGGGCCACAACACAATGAAGTGATGAAATCCATGTGGTTGCTTTGCCTCCAGAGATGCCTTGAACAAATATGGCCCTGAACCCAATTCCCATTCACTTTATTGGCAGGTCTGGCTGTGCCACCAGCACAGATATTAATGGGTCTTCCTGGACAATTCTCCAGGATTTGTCCCCACTGTGACATCAGAAATGTTTTTCCATAGATTTTAAAAAACAGGCAAGCCAAGATTTTAGCACAAATATGAAACAAGTAGTAGGAAAAAATCATGGGACCAATACATATTTTTGGCCAAAAAGTGTTTTCTTAAAAAAAAATCTTGGAGGCAATTACATTGGTTAAATTAAACCCCTGTAAAATTAGAGCAAGGACTGCAATGAATCAGGGAGAAGTCCGAGGGTTTTGTTAGCAGGTTGTAGCCCCTAGCGAGGGACAGACTGATTAATACTGAAACTACCTCCAGCAAAGGGATCCTGTGTCAGGAGATGAGACCTGCGCATTACTCACAGAGGTCTCCTGGAGAGGCCAAGAGCACTTTCAGTCTTCCAGTTTCAGTTTGACACTGGGTCAGAATGTACCAGCTTGGAAATGAACAGGAAAGAGTTTCACCTGCCTTGGGAAATTTCAGATATTAATATGCATAGCACAATTTAATTCACTTCCATAGATCCCATCCTGTTAGCTCACAGCAGGATCTAAGTGCTGTCCTTTTATAAAAGGTTGTCTTGTTGTGTTTTGTTTTTTTTAAGAAATTTTCCCTCTACTCTCCTTCCCTCTTTCCCTCTTCTCCCCTTTCGTAAATCTTTTGTAATCAAGATACTTTTCTCATTACGGTTTCTGTGTCTGACATTAAAAAATGTTTTAAAATTCATAGCACATTGCTTGATGTTAAACTTTGCTCAATAATAGACCATTAGTTTACTTGATGCATGACTCTCTGAATACTTTGCACCAGTAAATATAACAAACTCATGATAATTACTGTGTGTAACATGTTTGCATTCAAACATGACCTTGAACTTACTTTTCAAACATTTCAGAAATGTCAGCTATGATGATGATCTTTGTTCATTACTGAAAGGAGTTTCTGGGTCTAAATTGTGTAACACACATTTATATATATTAAAAATGACACAGTAGAGCTATTTTTATTGTTTTAAACTTTTAAAATACTTTTAAATCTCAGTAGCCCTCTGAGTCATGCAATCCTGTGACCATCTCGGCACTGTTCCAATCCAAAAGTCTATTAAAAGTTTTGACAAAAGAAACCTTAATTTATATCAGAAGCAGTGACAAGGCCAACCTGCACACTTATTAACACCCTGCTAAAAATGTCATAGGCATATAGCAGCACATTTTGCTGAGGCGAATGTAGTCCTAGTGTGAAAACCAAGTGGTATTATTTTGTGTAAAAATGGACTTTGTAGCGTGTTCATCAACACTGGGAAACAACTGCAGCAAGTGAAGGTGATACAGTGATACAACCCCTGCTTTTGTAATCACCTAAGCTTGCTGTTGATTCGTCAGTTCCAGCAGGATCAGCCTCTGCAGGGAATGTGACAGTCCTGTGATGTGTTCCCCTGCCTTGGGCTCGGGCTTTAGGCAGCGAGCTAAGGAGGCTACAGCTCACCAAATGGTTCAGGCAACTTGTCTTGGGAGAGAAAGCATCCCACCAGGATACACCATGATCTTGAAAACACACAGCTGCTGGTCCACTGCCCTCTGGTAGATGACAATGACCTTTAACTTACAACTGAGAAGCGACCCTCACCTACACTGTGTTCTGCAATTACTGAGGAGCTTTGCTCCCAGTGGAAAAAAAAAAAAAAAAATTCTCATAAGGAAGAAATTGTCTATTGTCTAGGAATGGGTGTGGAGAAACGTGACTGCTTCCAAACCAGAACATGACACCATCTCAGCTGGAGCTGCCTATGTTCAGAGAATGGGGAGATTCTTCCCTGCTTCATAAGTCTAATTGCTCAAATGCTACATTCATGAAGAGTTAAAATTAGAGGGTCTCTGTCCTTGTGCTAAAAGCAGCAACCAGTTCCACTTCTCTGAATCCTGTTTGCTTTCAAACTGTTGAGGCTGCTTTTAATAACAAAGTGAAAGTGACACTGGTGCCAGTCATTTATATTCCCTTAAGCACATTTACATGCAGCTTCTCCCAAGTCTTTTCTAATTTAGGTACTGTCCACATTCGAATTCAAGCCATTCCAGCCACAGTTATGTTTAAATGTGGTTGATACTAGCTCAATCCCAGCATACCATTTCTGACCACAGGGGAACCAGGACTTTTAAACTGTTGTTGCTCTTTGCCTTCCTTCCCAAAGCAGTACAAGCTGTGCTGTGCTGTTGATGGCAGCTCAGGCCTCCACTCGATACATATTGGGTGATTTTGGTAGAGCCTTACATATTTTGACGTGCCTAGGCTCTGCTTCTGTTTCTCTGGGTGGACTATATGGACTGTGATTTGGTACCCACTCTCCTGGCAGGCAGAAAACACAGTTCATTGTTGGAGGATGCTCAGGCCTTTGGGAGAAAAACGCAGAATGACATAGAAAGAAAATCCTCTGGGACCAAAAGCATTGCATGAATATTCTGTTAAACAGGAATAACAGCAAACCCACTCTTCACAGCATTTCAGTAGCAAGGCTATTCCTTCCTCTTCAGAGGTTGAATGCTGCAGTTCTGGCTAAAACTGAGCCATTTTGAGCAAGAATTCTTTATTCAAAAAGGTGGTTTGGATTCTGCTTATTTTTATGCTATGGTCAGAAAATGGAGATTTTAGATATCATTGTGATTTGACTTGTATCTCCCAATGAAACAATGCACTAGTGTAAAATGGAGCCATGTAGGCTGATTGAGGCCGTGGAGAACCCAACCCTCTGAACTTCTGTTTGAACAGCCATCAAATACAGGGTTTATATGATGGTGGACAATCATATGCCCCACAGTTCACTAAGCAGCAATGCAACAACTTCATTTTGAAACCCACTGATACAATCTGGTCCAAAACCTGATGTCTCAAAGCAGGGATTGGGGCTAAAATTCATAAATCAAACTGGATTTAGTCCACCAGTTTGCCTATTACTATTCATAAAATGATGGAACCCTCATGGAGAAGTCAGATTTTAATCCTAGCTCCTGTGGTTGGAAACTTGGCTGTGGATCACATGCAAACTATTCAAATACCTATATAGGGTAGAGAATACATTTTCAACTCCTCAAGGTGAGAGAAAGATTGAAACATAAAACAGAAAGTTGCAAATTTTTTTCTATGTCATCAGGAAATGCAATCCAGGAATTGTTACAAAAACATTCTGACAGGGCAGACAACACAGTTTTTCAGACAGGAAAAACAAGTGTATACATTCTTAATACTATTTCTCAAAAAATCTTAGCAGCTTTTAAGGGAAAATATCTCAACTTTCAACTATCTTGAAAGACCTGATATTTGGCTCTTTTACCCAGGGCTTGAGTGAGAAATACCACCTTTGATTCACCTATTAAGAATGTCTTACTTTTCGTTTTTTAAGATTGAAAATTAAAAGTAGTAAAATAATTGATTTTTAAGTAAAAAATAAAAAGTAAAAAAGTAAAAATGTATCACTTTGTAAGTCTCATGGGAGGAAAGCCTTTAATGGAAAAATATCTCAAGCTTCAATTAGAATACTATCTCAAAAATGTCTCAAGATCATAAATTAGAATAATCTAATTGGACTTACCTCATTTTTATACCAGCTAAGAATGTGACCCTCTACATCTATCTGCAGAAATCTTCAGTCAGAAATTATTCTTTATAAAGTGTTCCAAAGCCTTTGATGAGCTGTTGAATGGCAAAATTCAGTGCTTTAGGCCACCTTCTTTAACTCAGTGGAATGTTTGTGCAATTAGAGATATAACATATTTTTGGTGTGGTGTACAGTTGAGTATTGCTAGTTGTGTCTCTCTAAAGAAGAAAAAGCTTTGTTTAGTGGAAAAGACCCAAAGCACTAGGTGGATTAATTTGTGTTTGGGCCACATGAAGGAATTTTTATTTTTCAAACAGAAACATATTCTTTTGATTAATGGACTTTCAGTCTTCAAAATGCCTTTGCTATATCCCTTTCTGGATGAAAAGCATGTGTTCACCTTCTAATAAACTGTTACACTGCTGCTGGCACAACTTCTTACCACAGGTTTGCCACAGGAACCATGATTCACACTATCATGTGATCTTGACTATTTCAAATTATAGTTATTAAGCAGTTCTGAGAAGGCAAAGCTCTCAAAAAAAATCAGCACATCCTGCAAGGCCCCAACTGTTTTGCAAGCATGTCAGGTATCTCACCCCTGCCACCCACCCCACTGCAAATACCGACATGCATTTGTGTAGGGTTAGGTCCAGAGTTATGTTCTGCAACAATCTCTTTTGACACATTGATTCTTTGAAAATGCTCTAATTTTTAATTCCTTTGATTTTCTATTTTCCATTTCATAGTCCAACTTTTTACTACTACTTACCAGTTCGTGCTTTCACTTCCCTGACAGTGTTTCAGAGTGTTACTAACTCTCTTTCCTCTCGAACTACTCCCCAACCCTTATTTCACTTCACACTTCCCCCTTTACCACAACCACTGTGCACCCAAATAACAGACCTGGGTCCTACTACAGCATTAAACCCACATGCAACAGAGACAGATTTGGGTTTCCTTCAGTGTTGGTCTTGCCAGTGTATTGTGTACTGCAATTTGTTGGCTACTTTTGGAAAAAGAAGTTAGCTAAGGGGAGAAAAGTTAGACATTCCTATGGCAGAGGGCAGTAGTTTGTTTTTTTTTCAGATGGGTGTGTCTGTCCCTGGGGCCCACAGCTTAAAATAAATAAACCCCTGGGATGACTGTGCTGGCTAATTTGCAAGATAAGCCTTTTATGTTGGGATTTTGTCTGGACAAAGTGGACAGGCTGGAGAGCTGAACACACAGGCAAACCACTCACCGTGCCTCTTGCATCACACTCAGGCATAGCTGATACGTTAATCACCGATGTTCAAACACAGTCGCCAGATATGGTGCCAGAAATAACTTCTGACCCTGCTATTTTTGTTGACCTACCATATTTCTTCACTTTGGGCTCTTGTTTCTGACCCTCACTCACTTTTGGTTTTGAAATCGGTTTCATAAGTGCCTTCCTCCCCCAGCTTTGCCCGTGTATGGAGCATCCCCCCCCGGCACTGCCACCAGCTTTCCCTGAGGAGCCCCTGGAGCGCGGTGCCCGGCTGGCACGGGTGCTGCGGGTACGGACTGAGTCACCGCTCCAGGCAGCGTTTGGTCAATTATATCCCCGTCATTTGAGCTAATTCAGTCAAATGATACCGTGTCACAGGACTTACTGTAAGGCCAGGGGATTTCTCCTGCTGCCTGAGCTGCTCAGCCTCAGCTGTCAGCGGTGACGGCCCCGAGCGATCGCTGCCAGGCCCCGGCTGTGGCACCCCCGGCACTGCCAGCACCCCCTGGGCACCACCTCCCTCAGTGACCGAGCCACAGCCTGGTGCCGCTGGGAGAGGAACGGGAAGTCAAGGAGTGCAAATGTAATTCTGTGATTCCATTGAGGCACTGCAGCGTGCCCAGAGAAGGGCAGCGGAGTCGGGGAAGACTCTGGGGCACACCACCCTCCTGTGAGGAGCTGGGGGGCTCAGCCTGGAGAAAAGGAGGCTCAGGGGAGGCTTTACTGCTCTCTAGCACTACCTGAAAGGAGGTTATAGCCTCTCTTGCCAGGCAGCTACCAACAAGACAAGAGCAAATGGCCTCAAGTTGCACCCAGGGAGGTTTAGATTGGAAATTAGGAAAAATTTCTTCCCCAAGAGGATTGTTGAGCACTGGAACAGGTTGCCCGGGGAAGTGGTGGATTCACCAGCCCTGGAGGTATTTGAAAGACCTGCAGATGAGTCACTCAGGGACATGGTTTAGTGGTGGGCTTGGCAGTGCTGCGTTGACATTAGACTCAATGATCTTAGAGGTCCTTTCCAACCTAAACGATTCTATTATTTTTTTCCTATGTTTCACTTTGGTACCCAAGGGGATCATGTGTTTGATTCTCCACTGCCTTTTCCCATGTGCAATTCCTTGGTTTGCTGTGGGATTAGTCCCATTTGACACTGGGATAAATGACAGTAGCATTTACTCCTGTCTTGTAATAAAGCATTGCATTTAAATGGGCACGTTTTACTTGGATTGCAAAGTACTTTGCTGATGTAAATTAAGTAAACCTCCTGTCAGCCCTTGGAGATAAACACAGAACATTATATCCTTTTTAGAGGTAGATAATCTGAGGCACAAAGGACTTGAGACAAGAAGCTTGGCTGCCTAAAATTAAACACCTCAGCCCAAATGAATAGATTGCAAATCCATTTCTCATGTTAGAAAACAGCTCTTCCCCTCCAACAATGTCAGGAAGACATCAGCGTGTGAAGCCTTTGAACTGCACTTCACAGCCATGCATGGTAAAACCTTGGGGGATATTTAGACACTGAGTTCCCAAAATTAAGCCTAAGAAAAAGAATTTAACTGAGATTATTTTCAAAAGAAAATGTGACCATTAATCAAATTAATTGTTTGGGATTGCAAAAAACCCAGTCTTTAATCAAAAATTGCCTTCAACATAAGAAAAAAAACTGTTTTCTTTTGAAAAGTGATTAATTTATCACTCAAATGCTACAATAGAGAAATTATGAGAGCAGAACTATTGTGAGGGTGCACTCTGAAGTACAATCTAGAGATATCTTTCAGATACCTTGGTTTTGGGTAAGGATGAACCCCAGGAAAGCTTCTTGTGCATGTTCCAGAAACAGGGACTGGGATTCTGCTGGGGCTTTCCAGTAATTTCACAAAATTCTTCCATCATTTGTCTGCACCCAAACTATGAGAAGTGAGAGTCCCTTACTAACAGAGAGCTAGTGGGGTGTGGGATAAATAATCATGGCTCAGGGCAGGACCTGTTCAAGGTCTTTGAAATCCTCTCCAAGCCCTAGAAGAAGGGGTCTTCTGAAGGAGGCCAGGAGGGAAAAGTGCCAGTGGTGGTTGGGCTGAAGGCTGACAGGCTGTTTTGGAATAACCTTTCTCTCAGAGAGCCAGAGCCCAGAGGGACTGACTTTTCGCCCCCACAGATGCTGCACTTTCTTTGGAAGTCAAGTGATGACTCCTACAAGCTCTTCAAACCACTGACTTGTGGAGGATTTTTAATTTACTGAATTCAACCTTAATTCAATCAGGTTGTTTTTTCTTTTTTTCCCTAGGTACCAGGAACTGATGTATTCCCTTTATAGTGGAACTGACAGTATATGCCTCAGTGGTAAGAAAAGTATCCCTTCTTCCTGTTTTATTTCTGTTTTTAAACCCCTGCTATAAAATAATGTTTAGTTTTATGCTTTGTTCAAATATCACATATGATTAATGTTTGGCAAGTCCCTATATAAAAAGTGTAGCTTTACCAGGTAAAAGTTTCTTATTTAATTCCTTTAACTGACTTCATACTGCAGTGACATCCCTATAATATAAAGAGGTCTGTTTTTTCAATGTAAAACACCTGTACAAAAGGTCAAAACAGCACAACATTGATTTAGATGCTACACAGGGACCATTTGCACATAACTAGTTTCAGAAGTCTGTATTAGATCTTCGGATTGAAATTTAAGATGCATGCAGATTATAAATGCTGAGTGATCTATCACTTTCCCTTCTTGGCTACAAATTGCCTTTGTGCCAGTAGGCATAGGGGCACAGCAGTGCTGCTGCAGACACCGTTCTCCAAGGATGGATAGCCAAAGGAGGAGAAGTTCCAGTCTCACACCAACAAAATTTGTTTTTGGAGAGGCATTTATAGAAGAATGCAAAGCACACATCTGTTGAAGTACTTCATTAATAGACAGAATATTTATTGCATTTTTCTGAATGGGATGACCCAACTGACATGCTGATTTGCTTAGCATCTGCTGTGACAGTGAGGAAGAAACCCTCATTGAGGCACAGAAATTGCAGAATAGGAAGGTGGGTGGTTGGAGATCTCTGAATCACTCGAGTCTCCTGCTTGAGGCAGACCTGTCACCAGCATTAAATCATGTCAATGATGGCTTTGTCTACCCTAAATCGTTAAAATGCCCTTGGATGGAGACTCCACAGCCCCCTGGATGGCCTTTTCTAGCATTTATTCATCCTTCCAGTGAAAAAAAATTATCTCTTTCACCAAATGAAACCTTCTAAGATGCAGTTTGTGGCTGTTCCATTTTCTGTTACAGCTGAGAATAGTTTGGGCCTCTCATCTTTGTAGCTACTCTTCAAGCAGCTGTGGGAAGAGCTGTGGTAAATAAGTCCATGTTACCATATTTATTGATACTTTTGAAAATTTACATTTTAAAACGTACCAGCCCACGTGCAGGCTTCACTCATATGAGCCATTCTGCATCTCCAGCTGGGATTTGTCCTACATAGGTGAGGTGCTCCCATTAGGAAGACAGTCCTGCAGCCCCCATCCAGAGTCAGTGAAGAGATTTCAGGTTACCAGCACCAGGTTCTGGAGGTGCCTCTCTCCTCACTGCTGGTGTTACTTAACTCTGCAGCTGGGGACAGCTGCCTGAAAGTAGGTAGGACTGGTTGTTTACAAGTTCTATTCTGTGTCCCCCATGCTGCATATGATATTTTTTCTGTGTAGAAGAGGAGGGTAGAACTTATCCTGCCAAAAGTGTTAAAATAGCAAAAACCAACCTGAATGTCTCCTCATCACTTCAAGAAAAAAATACACTATTTTCCCTTCCTGTTTCTTAGTATTTTTTATGTTCCTTAAAACTTACATCAGGTTTTATTTCTTTCTAAAATGAGAATAAGATCATCAGAAACTAATTAGACCTGGTTCTAATGTAAAACCACAGTGGAAACTTTTCTGAAATGTCAAAGCTGCTGTAGTTATTACTTGTCCTAGGCTCTAAGGGAGTCAGAGTAGTTTCCAGGCTTTGTGTGGTTTCTTTTCTTACCATTTATTTTTTTGCTGGGCTTTTTTTTTGTTTTGGTTGGTTGGTTAGTTAATTGGTTGCTGTTGTTGCCTGGTTGACACAACAATTGTAAAATACAATGAAAATTATTATTGTGTATCCCCAAATAATACATACCACTCTCATTTTTATTTTTCTTAATTCCCCTAACACTGACTGTAGTTCTGACTGTAAGAGGCGGGAGCTTTGAGTAAAAAAAATCTAACGATCACATCTGTGTTTTTATTTCACTCCAAGATATATGAATAAATAATTATGTGTCCAGACTATCACAGTTAGATGTGATTCTAGATTAATATTTCTATGGTCTCTCCAGTTAGTTCACATTACTTGGTTAAGAGTTTTTTCCCTTTGTCTGGAAAACGATGATTTAGAACAAAAGAAGCTTCTGGGAATTGACTGGTTTTGATACATTTTCTTTTTTGAGGTTTTATTGCCTTTCTCACATCCTTGATGAAATTTTGGTCAAAGTGGGAGTGGAAGGATGAGAAACGTCTTGTTATGTGATAATAGTGAGGCATAAATTAAAGACCCCTCTGGTTCTCAGCAGGAACCTGAGCTATGTCTTGAGTCAGCATCATAACCACCAGGAACTAGAGAGGAGTGATAGTGGTGTCTCTGTCCGAGAATTCCTACCCAGGCATTGGGGTGGTGATTGGAAGCTACACTGCATCCCAGAGAGGGGCTCTAACCACCTACCAACAGACTCCTAAAGCCTCAGGATTTGAAAAGACCTCAGGATGATCTAGTTCTGCCTTCTCCCTTTAGACAGCCAAGCTGTGTGATGCTGTTACTCACAGATGTTATTCCAATCTGTATTTAAAAGCATTCACTGTGGAGAGCCCACACCTCTGGGAGGTTTCTGTTTAAAACTTTAAAAATTTCTAAACTTGAATAAGTATCATCATTTCTAATTTGGTGGTCTTTTAGTTTTTACGGGCAGTAAGAACCAATATTCTCACCTGCTAGATGGGAAATTGAATTACAGATAACTCTGGGCTGATTCTGATGATGCAGAGAACTCCATCTCCCCATAAACCAGCTATTCTACACAATGGATATGCACTTTAATTCCATCTTGATGGACATAGCAACAGTTCAAAAGGGATTGGTATTTTCTGTTTAATTAACCTCTAATGTAGCAGTTTACCTCAAAGACAGTCGTACACGGGGTTCTCTCCACACATGGCACCTGTTTTCCAAAGTTAACCAAATGGTTGCTTGCTTGTTTACTGTGACTCTTTATAAAATCTTGGAAAAGGTTTATCACAAAACCAGAATTAGCAAAGAACTAGAAAGGATTCAGAGTGTAAACAAAAAGTAAACTATCAGAAAGGGCTGCAGATGTTCATCTCATGATTTGAATTTACATTAGATTTCAAGGGGAAAGAAAGCAGGACAGGTTGTAAATTGAGGTACATTTCAGTGTTAGCAGCTTTAATGATTTTATTGCAAATCTTGCAATATTAGGTATTTGCTTTGAGCTCAAACCCTCTGAACGCATGCAATTCTTGGATTTTGTAATCCAAAAACCAAAGCCATAACAAAGCAAAAAAAGCCACAGCAAACCACAACACACTTGAGTGTCTAGAAAAAAATTGTGGTGTAAGTTGAGAAATGATGTACTTAAACTTTCCAGGACCATTAAAATCATCAGAATGTATGTCTGGCATGAAAAAAATAAGGTAATTTCTACCTCATATTTGTTCAGAGAGACAACGTAAAACCATGTTGACACCAGCTGTAGATTTGCCCCTAGGCCTATAATAACAAGGAATTTACAAGACCTGCAAAAGCCAAAAAGTAAATTAACTTAAAAGAGTGAAGTCTTTTTGCCACTGTACCAACTGGTATTAGCAATATGAGCAAATTAGCTGCTGGCATTGTAGACTGACTTCCGTCTGAATGGTTTTCTGGGATAAATAGGCCGGCACCAGTTCTAGCGAATTTTTGTTGTTTAGATAAATCCAAAAACTTTGAAAAAGATATTTTTCATTTTCTTTACAAGAAATTAGGCTTGATATTGATGGCAAAATTTTTACCTTCATTAGTTGATAATTCTCTCCCTTTCCATGTCTCCCCTAAAGAGAGTTAACACGCTTGCCATAGGAAATTCCTGATCAGCAAATTCACTGCCTCTCACCATACTCCCACATCAAAAAAATCACTTCTGTAAATATGTCAGATTTCCCTGTAACTGGGAACTTTTTTCTTTTCCCTACCCACCTCTCCTAATGGAAGGTTGTTCCTGGGCTTGCATGAAGTGACTGAAAATTTAATTTCCAGACTATGTCATTTCCTAGTCAATTGCTTTTGTGTGGTAGCTGTCTTCTACCTTCATTTTGTATTAGTACTTATCCTGACAGTATACATTTCTATCTATACTGCAGTGCTAAGATTGACTGAGATTCTTATATCTGACTTTGTAAAAAGTATGAGGTAATTTTGATTATTATAGTTTTTACTCCGTAAAGGGCAAGTTTCCATGACTTCCGCAGAATCCTTGATTGCTAGGAACTTCTTACCCGATTGCCTCAATTATTCTATTTTAAACCTCTTTCTCTAACCTGCAAGAACACAGAAAAATGAGGTGGTTTGTGTAATCACATATTACTACCTGTTTGAGCGGTATGTTTTTTGGGCTGTGATGTTGTGCAAAATTATTAAAGGCCTCCAAGGTGAACATCTTTGGCTGAATTCAGGAAATTACTATTATCTTTTGTTTCTCAAGCTTAAAGCAGAACCCACTAGAAACATAAGTCTTCTGTCCAGATGAATTTACACTTTTTCACAATAAAATACAAACAGGATTTTCAGCTTCCTCATCTGGAGTGTAATCTTTTCTTTCTCTTTTATGTAAAAAATTTGCAATGGAAGGGAAAAAAACTAACTAGTAATGAATCAAATCTTGCAATTACTTTCTAGAAAAACCCTAATACAAATATTTTATAACCCCACCTATGATAGCTATTTGTTTATCCTGAATTCTGCTTTATATACAGACTTGCTGTTTTGTCTTCCTTCTACTCATGCCTGTTTTTCTCCTGGGGAGCACCTTTGGTAGGTTTATTATGAGGTTAATTATTCAAAACCATCTTACAGGTTTAACTGCTGAATTGCCTTCTTGATAATTCTACTGTGATTTCCTAATGTATTATATTTTCATTCAAAACAGAGTGAAACAAACATTTTCAGGGCTGCCATAGACAACACAGATCACAGCAAGGAGTCTTTGTCACCAAACAGGAAGTGAAAGAATATTTTTGAAAATATCTATTTCATAATAAACTGAAACAGGTATTTTGCATAGAAAAATAGCACTTATTTTTACTGTTGCTAAGATTTTACTAGTATAAGGAATACAAATATTTAATTTTTTTGTCCTCTGTATTGATCATTTAGATACACATTGGAAAACTATTCTTCTAGTCTGGCCCCATTTAACTGTTTAGGGCAAACTAATGCAGGCAAGAATAATTATTTATAACAATTGCAAGTGAGCAGGCTGTGGCCGCTCAAAGAGTTCCTATTTAGAAGCCCAAACATGCCAGCTGGTTGTATGAAGTGCTCCAAACCTTTAGCAATCAATGACTAAAATAGTGCTTCCAGCAAAGAGCTGTGTTGGGGCAGCAGCACAAACACACTCACACTCACTCCCCACTCAGCAGGGAAGGGAAAACCCTGAAGCTGCCATCATTTGGCCATGTCCAATGTGAATGAAGAGGTGAAAACAGGCATGGTCCAGTGAAAAATGAGTTATCTTTAAAATCACAGATCTGACCATGCACTATAAAATTGTGTGTTCTGGGATTTAGTAACAGAAATGCTCAGAAACATCACCTCTACCCATTTTTTCGTCCACAAACCTATACATAAATAAGTGATTATTCATTAAAATGCCTTGGTTGGTTTGTCTGGTCTTGTTATTTTTTTGTGGTTTTTTTTTTTTTTTTTCCTTTTTTTTTCCCCTTCTTTTTAGCTTCCCAGTTATAATTTTCCTGTAATATGATCAAAAGCACTATCTTCAGGATTCCTACAGTGGTACAAAATTCTTCCCCTTCAAGATTTATTAGGAGATCTTTTTCAAATGACATCTGAGTGTATAAAATTCCTATTCCACCCATTAGTTTGCTCTTAATCTTTTGTTTATTTAGTCGGAGGTCAGAAAATATAGAAATGCAATTACCGTTTTTTTATAAACATTCACTATTCTGGTTATCCAGCGAAGGTAATTAAAATAAATAAATAAATAAGAGTATCAAAAGTGTCCTCTTCCTCCAAAACCAATTATCACAATTTTTCAGATGTCTTTAAGACTCTGTGACCTGGGTGAACTACTGTGAATTACAAAGATCGAGTGATGAATAGCTGGAATGATTAGTTTGCAAACAAATCATCAGCTGAGTATCACTTGTCCAAACTATTCACCAAATATTTATAGAGCAAGAAAGCAGCATTGCTCCATGAACAGTGTGATTAGATGTGGCATGTGGGATGAGTCAAGGAGATGGGATAGAGACGGCAAGCCAGATTTAGTGTGATACCCAGAAATGGAGACAAGACATGCTTTCCCTGGGGCCTTTCAGCCACTGATGTAGCAATCAACCCAAATATCCATAGGATGAAATCATCCAACTTTCATGGACCCAAAGTCACGTAGAAGGGGACAGTCTCTCATAATGCAGTACAAAAACCAGCAAGGTTTTAGAATTGGCACCTTAAATTAAAAAGTCTTTTATGATTTATTTTTCCATTACCAATCCCAAGTAACTCTGGCCTTGCTATCCTCTGGATATATGCCTCTTATTTCAAATTGTGTTCTGGAATGTTTTTTTCCTTTTACACTACTTCTGGAATTTTGGAAATATATCTCAGTATAATATGACCTTCAACCTTAACTGGTGTGGTCTTTTAGATCATTAATGAAGATCTTGTGAAAATGGAATATAATACATGGCTCCAATGTGTTTGTAGGAAACTTCCAAGAGGTTGCAGTAACTTATATTGCTATTCTGATAACAGTGCTTAAATGTTGTAAAAATACTTTTTTAGTGCTAATTTAAGACCTAATCTGAATTGTTCAGAGTAGCACAGCTGCCATAATCTTTTTAGTTAAAAAAGGCAAAAAATAATCAAAAGTAAATTTCTGCATATCATTGAAAAGCTCAGTTTTTAATTGCAAAATTGAAAGACAATATGTTTTTCAGTGAAATCTTAACTATTTTGATTAAAACATTTTGCCACTGGGTTTCTCAGGAATCCTAGCTTTGATGAAAAAAAAAAGAGATGGTATTTCTAAGGAGTTCAGATTTTGTAATACATTTTGCCAAATCATTAACAGAAATATTAACATCTGGTCGTGAGTATTTACTTTGTTTCCCCGGGTTTCTGCCAGCACAGGGATTTTGAATTCAATAATGTCACAGTGGTATAATGGCACAGTGCAAGAGAAAATTGTGGTATAATCTACTCCCTCCTGACCACAATATTTAAGTTAAGCACGATTTTGCTTTCTCTTGCACGTCACTTGCCTTATGATATAGAAAAGGAATTATGCAACTGCTGTGTAAGACTTCTGAGTAATTGCTTTATGGAAGGCCATGTGTGCTCCACCCAGTTAAAATCCAAGTTTGTTCTCACAGCAGGTGTGGATGGGTCAAATGTGCACTGAGGCACAATCTCATTTGGTAAGAACAGGCAAGAGTCCATGAAGGTTATGGGGCTACATGAATATATATAAGGTTCTCCTTGGAGTTTCCTGTTAAAAACCTTCTGCTCCTTTGGAAGGATTCTGCATTTAACAAAGGTGAATTCAGAGACAGAACTTTTGCACCTACTACCTTTTGTCCCGTAAATTGTTTCCAGATTCACTGCTAGGATTAAGGTTGGGAAAAATGCTTGTTGAAGAAGAAGGATTTGGGCAGGAAATCTGAAAACACAGGATCTTATCCTTGATGGACCAAAGTTCATGTAGGGCATTTTCACCTCTTGGACCAGAGCCGATGTTACAGGAAATGATACAAATTTTGAGTAATGATCTCTGACAGAGTGGCAAACACAAAATGCATGATTTCTTCTAATACATTTATTTTTGTCAAATGTGACCAAATATATTTCCAAATCTATGTGTATATTTATTTACACACAAAGTTTTGACCTCTTTAACTTCCTTCTGTGATCAGTTTTCCAGTAAGGGCTTGTAATCAGGGTGCATCTATAGCAAAATTCAAAATAAAAAAAGGCCTTGAATTTTTGAACTCCAGCAATTCCTGAAGTAGTTTTAATGAAGGAATGTTCTGGTTTTTAATTTAAAATGAAATGCACACAATTTGTGTTCAAATGGTGTACTTGTTTTGAATGTTTGAAGGATGGTATTTATACTTGTTTTGAATGTTTGAAGGATGGTATTTATAAAGGCTATTTTGAGCATTTAACTATTGTGAAATTCAGTTTACCAAAGCCTACAAACTTAAATCCTCCCTGTCGTTAATGGAGAGAGATCAATATCTCCAGATGGCGACTCTGAACAACTTTGGAAAATATTAGCATAGGATTATGTGGATATCTTCTACTGTGGCAAAGCGTTGTTTGTTTTTTAAATGGCATGAAGAATTCTGGTGAACAAGTAAAATACGGAAAAAAACCACCCAGTAATTTTGTGTATTTTTTATATAATGTAGGAAAAACCCAACCCTGTGCAGGATATTTTTGTGGGCTGATGAGCATGAGCTGTGCCAATGACTTGAATTAAATGCAGCTCCTGAGGTAAGAGAATGTGCTCACCCCACACAGACCGTGTTCACAACACCAGCAGAGCTGCAAGTTTGAGTATCTGGGATCCTCCAGCAGATCCGAGATTGAAACAGGGATTTATGACAATCACCCAGCGGATTAGAACAGATTTTTGTTACAGGAAGTATTCCATTTTGACAAGTTCTTCTTAGAATTAGTAACTTGAGCTTACTAACTTCCTCTTTTTGGTTTCACAGTTTATACCACTGTGCCTGTTACCATAGCTACAATGTGGTTGTTTCCATGGGAACACGTGGTGTGCCATAAACAAACATTCTACAGAGCTATAACTTCAGTTCAGTGTCATTATTCTATGCTACCCTTAGCAAAATGTAAATATTAATTTAAAGACAATGTGAACAACCTTTAACGTTTTTTTATGGCGTATTCAAGTTGTTATTTAAATACACATTTTAATGAAAATCCAGCAAGGCAAAGCCATCAAGTCTTTACAAACGTTCAAGATAACAGTTTAAGAAGCTTAAAATCCCAGTTCTAGCTCCTCTTTTTCTCTGATCATATAGCTTTACCTCTGGCTCTCAGATTTCACCTGTATGAAAAAAGGATAGCAATATTTACTTGCTTTTAGAAGTCAGGTGAGATAGTTATGGTTCAAGGAATTATTTAAAGTAATTGATGTTTAATGTTATTATTGTTATTTTTATTATTGAAACTAATTATTTGAATGACAAGACATAATCCAGAATATATTCCTCACAACAGAAGATCTGTTAATTGAAATAATAACAGTCTCACATGAAACCACACCTGGCTTAAAAGACAAGTTGTATGTGACCCTGAGCTTCTGATGTCCATAAAATATCAGTCTCAACATTTTCAATTATTAAAATATTGCAATTATAGAAAACAACTTTTTTCATCTAAGCTATGCAAGCACAAAATGTATCTGATTCCTACCACAGTCCACTTAATGTCATTCAAAATGGTTTAAGTCTTTAAATTTCAGATTAGAAGAATCTATTTTTAAGATGGTCCAAGTACTGGTGTCCAATTATATATATGCACATGGGCTTAGAAAGAGAAAGTCAGGTTTATTTTCTGTGTCTGACTTGACAAAGCATGATGAATAAGGTGTAAACCTATGTGGTTATTGAGGCTGCATAAATGTCACACACTTTAGTCATATGAGAGGATTTACATTTAAAGAGTGCATTTATAGAATGGAAACAGAAATACAGTCACAAGAGCATTTATCTTTCAGTGCTAGTAGAAATATATAGACTAAACCCCACCTAGGTAAATAAAAAACGTGTGATTTTAGAATTAAGCTCCACTGAACATCCATGAAACCATCACCAGACAGTTCAGAGTGTGAAAAACTTGGAAAGCTTGGAAGTCCAACACTGGGAACATCTGAGATCCCCTACCAACCAGAAGCGAAATCATCCTCCCCAGCAGCTGCTCTCTGTTCAAGTCAGACAGGAACTGCTGAGCAAGAATGTTGGGGACTACCAGGGGATGTGTAAAATTTACATATGTAAGCCAGCCTTGGCTATTGAGAGAATGACAGATCTTTTCACTCAGATTCTGTATGATTTTACTAACGCAGCATCAGATGCTTCTCTCCATTGCCATGGACGAAAGGCTGGAGACCTGATATTGTCTCTGCTTGAGGGCTGAGGGAAGGCAGGCTCAAGAACTTAATTCCTGACCATTTCCCTAAATATGACGGAGATATTGCTCAGCCTACCCCTGTTTCTGGGACAGGATATTAGCCACAAGCTGTCTCCCAAGCAACATCCAGAGACAGCTCTTCCAGCGAATGCTGTCCAAGACACTTCCTTTTTCCATTGTGGTTCCCTTTCTAAAACTTCAGGGACCTGCCTCTCTCAGAGTTACTCTGTGAGGCACAGCAATTACTGTTCACTTCAGTTAAACTGCTTAAGTGAAGGCTACAGAAGTGTGTGGTTACAGTTCATTAGAGGAGAGTGCATTTTCACCCCATTTCCTGGAGGTTGTGTTCCCACGTGGGTACACTGACACGTGCCTCCGGGTGATACAGCCAGAACCCAAGTCAGCAATCCAGGAAATGTCACTTACAAAGATTGCTCAGTGGAAAACACACAAAAGCAGAGTTTCTTATGTCACTTCTTTACTTAGCTGACCCAAATTAATAACGTTCTGATTTTTTTTCTGATTTGGTGTGGTGTCTGTGGGGATAGAGATACTCAAAACATTGGAGCAGAGCTGTGCCATGCGTGTTGCACTATTCTTGCCCAAAAAAAGATACATTGGAGCAGATCTGTGCAGGGCACATTGCACTATTGCTTGGAGAAAGATAATCCTGGTAGCTACTGCAGCCTGCTTGGCAATTACAGCAAGCCTGATGTGACTATATCTTATTCTGCTTTGTCCACAAAAGTGTCCTAGAAGTCTTAATATCTGAGGTGCCTGGGTGCCTGCTTTGCTTCTTTTTTATTTGTGTACTACAAGAAAGAAGAAGAGAGGAATGGGACAGTGGATTGATTTAACCCATGCTCCACTTTCAATTCCTGCACTGCTATGACATTTCAAACTTCCTTTGTCACAGCTGTGCCACATTTCCCAAAGCTGTTGTATCACAATAGCTGGTAGCTGATTTAAAATCACCTGTATGCAATGTATTGCATTAGCCTAAGCTTTGTTAAATACTAAAGAGTAAAATTAACATAGTTTTTGTTACTGGAAATTTCAGGCAAGTGAGTGCTGTGAAGCTAAAATGTTGAGAAAGCAGAAAAAAATCCCAAAAGTTCTCAAAGTGTACTTTAAATCTCATGAGTCAGTGTGGGGATTCTTGGCTTACCTGAGTACTGAGAAGTAAAGCAACCTTCAGGTCTTCCTTCTGTATTGCACCTTGTAAGATAGCCTTGTAAAAAATAGAAGTGCTGATAATGGACTTTCCTAATCACAGCAGGCAGGGAAAAGAAAAAAAGAAGAGCCATATGTATTTGTGTTAAAAGCCTAGCAGAAGAAAATACAAAGGTTCCTCTTTCCTTAAAAGCTCTGAAAAGGCACTAGATAAATGTGTAACTCATACCAGGGCTTGGTAACACCATGATGTGCTTTATATCAGAATCCCATGAAGAGCAGCCCCCAAGAAGACAGAACCACAGTCACAGATGGCTGAACAGGGGTCAGGTCTCAGCCCTCTGTCCTGCCAGCTCCAGAAGGGAACTGGAAGGTAACACAGAGTTAACCCTCAGCATCCCTGTCACATCTCATTCATAAAACGTTACATACTCAAGTGGCACATCTGGATACCTCCCCACCTCACTCTTTCCCTTCTCCCCCACAGCTGGGCCCTGACCCCTCAGAACTGTGGGAAAATACGGAATTGTCCCTTTCCACTGCCAAGCCTGCACCCGACACATAACAAATAGGCTTCAAAGGAGATGTGGGACTTTTACCTGACACTCCCCAGCTGTGTCCCAAGCTCACAGGGGCATTATGTGCACATTGCCAAGCCTAGAATGCCAAACCCTCTCCCACCATGTCCCAGCAGAGGTGGGTGGAGGCCAGGTCGGTGTGACCCCATGCCCAGCAGGAGGGCAGGCACTGAGGATGGTGCCCTCAGGGGCATTGTGATCCCAGCCAGTGCTGTCTGCGTGTTTGCCAGCTGGAATACACAGGGGCTGAAGTCATAGCTTCAGAACAGGCACTGACATGCTTTTACTGTCATGTACAATCCCCAAAGCAGTGTCAGTTGCCCCTAAAATGGATTTTACGGTTGTATATTAGTCAGTAAAAGGAACCTCAGTCAAGACGTTAGCTTTGAGATTGAAATGAAAAATTGAAGAGGTGGTAGTGCTGAATAAAAGATGATATTAGCCATAAGGCATTTTAAAGAGATAAGAATACAAGACTGGGATGTCAGGCTTTGGTGTATTCTGTATCTTGGGATCTTCTACTTATTTGGATAAAACACCTTTGCACAGCAGATGGAATCTGATGTAATCCCGTCATCTGACTGAATGTGCTTGTTTTCCTCTGCTGCTGAGAACATGTGAATTGCACCAGTCAGGATCTACTTGTCCTAATCTGCATAGAGGGATCAAGGTTCCTTTGCTCAAGGATCCTGGATGTTTGTTGCATGACTCACACACTTCTAAGCAGCTAAAGGTAAAGACCTTCTAAAAGACAGAGACTGTCCCTCTCCAGAGAAAAGCCGACTGGGAAAAAATTAAGTGAACATGTCCAGGTGTTTTAAAAAATACATATACATGGGGGGAAAATGTTCAGTGCTTTTGCCATGAAGAGCACTGGAGTGGCAACTTGTTCTTCAGTTTGGGCTGCTCTTTAGCATGACAAAAACCCTTGTCTTAAGAGAAGGAGAGGACTAGAAAGAATTAGTGTACAGCTGTTTACGTGCACTTGGGCTTAGTCAGTGTTTGCACTGCAGTGTGTGGACGGACACCCAGCTCCTGCAGCTGAAGCACAATGGAGTTCTGACTTCAGTGGGTGCTGGGTCAGGCTGAGCGGCAGAGTAAACAGCAAATCAACATTAACTGCGGTCAGCTATACTTTGAGTAATTATACAGCAGGGTAAATGGCAGGGCAAAAAAAACATTGGAAACACAGCAGTTAAAAACGGCTCGAGGAAAGAGGAACTGTTCATTCAAACTAATGCTGTAACTGCTAGACATAGTTTTCAAATAAGCTGTCCCTCTTGAATCTGGCAGGCAAGATCTTTTGGTTTCACAGGAAGGAGCAATTCTCATTGGAGCAGCTGTAGCCCAAGCTGCAGCAGTGATGAGACAGCTTGACAAATCAGGCCCTTTTAAGGTTACTGCCATTAAATTAGTCACTTGAAAACACTAAATATCAGCTTGTAAGATGATCTTTTTAGTAGGCAAAGGCCTTTTAATTTTTATTAGAGCAATTAGTCCCTTTATAAGTCTCAAAATAAAATTAATCATTGTGGTAATACAGCATGAAATAACTCCCCTAGTTTCAGTCAGGCACAGGAATTTCAAGGAGGGGTTTTTTGTTGTTCATTTGCTTTGAGGGGGTGGTGTTTTTTTCCTCTCCATTTACAGCAAGCTTTATATGTAAGCATAGGTTTGGAGGCACAGGTCTCTGATGGCAGCGCTGTGCTCAGGAGGGAAGCTCGCCAAAAAGGGAATTCCTTTGCTTTTCTCAATCACATCTTCTCCTTTCATCTGAATACACATAACAGCCCCAGTGCAGTCTCCCATGAAACAGTGAAATGACACATCCGTATAAAAAACAGCGATGTTAGAAAGGTATAATTATAACCCAGTCCCTTCACTGTCTCTTTTTCTCCTCCAAGACTAGTTCTACTTGGATAAATAACATCGTTTTCCTTCATTTGCATTTTTAACGTCTTGTTTACCTTTTCCAAGCCATCAGGGTACAGAGCAGTTTTTAAATACCTTCTCAACATATTTTTAACCATTGCAGTATAAAATGTTTTTATTTTGCTGTTATCTTTGATTTTTTAAATCAATCCCCTCATTTGTGTATTAAAAATTGCATACTTTTATTAATGCACACAATCACTTGTACAGTAGTCCTTGTGTAAGTACAAAGCATCGAAGTCAAGCTACCAAATAAAAATTCCCTAATAGCTAAGGCATTGATTTTAGTTTACTTAACTGCAGAAGTTTAAGATGTTATTTAACCACAACTCTTTGTTCTGTGTTTCTGCTTGACCTCAGTGAGTGGCTGCAATCCTCTTGCTCAGCCACTTCACAGCAAGTTGGCATTTCAGCTCAGCCTTTAGGTGTCTGTTAACTTAATAACCATACTTTTCCCCAAAATGTGGGTGGAATAAGGGCACAGTTTCCCCAAATCTCCAGAGGGGATGGTGAGCCTACAAAAAAAAAACAGTGAATGCTACTGAGCCCAGGAACAATAAAACAGTGCAGTGAGGTTCTTCAGTGTTCAGCTGTCAGAAGTCATGGCCTCTGATCTCACAAATCCTGACATGTGTTCTAAGTTCTCTACAAGTGAGAAATTGAATGGGATTAATCAAACTCATACACATAAGTATGTTGATGTGCTTCCAGATGCATGACATAATAATGTTGGGAGCATGATACAGTGGAATTATCCATATATTGCCAGAAGACCTCACTATTTGTGAGTTAGAATCCAGCAGTCAATCATCTCCATTTTAAGGATTCTTTAAGAGCACATGAAACAACCAAACTAAAATAACAGTCAAAGGCAAAGCATCATACTGTGAATGTAGTAATGATATTTCCATTTCAATGTTTAAATCATCATTTAAATATTGCAACAACTTGAAGTATTTATGCACATGCACTCACAACATTTAATAATTGCATCACCGAGACATCTGTGTGGGGTTAATTTTATTCAACTACAGAAATCTACAGCTCAGCTAGTTCTCAGCTTGCTTTGTGGTTAGTGGAGAGAAGCAGCCCTTGGAAAGCCTTTAGTGAATATACTGTCATAACAAAGGAGGAATTTGAGGTCTTCCCAGGCATCTCCAGTGTAGTTATCCATATCTTGTCAAATGAGTCCTGCCCTTATTGAATAGATGTCCTTGTCTGTATCTCTATCTTCATGATAATAGTTGATGTCTTCTAGTCTTTAGCAAATAAAATCTTAATTAGATTTTTGTTAATGCTGATATATATTGCAGGGGAATATTGACTTAAACATTACTTTCCTGATTTTCTGCCACATTTCAGCTTGAAACATCCCCTTTTTAGCTGATTGTCCAGTTTTGCCTTATAGCACTTTGAAGTCTTCCATTTTGATAAACAGAAACAACCTTTTTTTTTGACATTTCCAAAACAGATGTCTGAATCCTCTTTCCTCACTTTATGTCTGTGGTACTTTGACTCATTGTGTCAGTCCCTGCTGGACACAAATTCCATATTAAGCTTGCCTCAGTACCAAAGGTGATCTCACAATTTACTTCAAATATCAGAACAGTTGATACGTCTCAGAACGGCCTTCGTAAAGGAATCTAGGAGGCTAAACCAAATTTTTTTTTTTATAAAGTGGAGCTTTATAAATTCACTTAAAATTCTGTCTGATGTGGTTGCTTTCAATGACAGGGAGCTGTGAGAGAGAATCTGGTAACTGAGTAATCCATTTCTGTGTGCTGTGTTCCATCTCTGGGTGCCAGGTTCCCATGTCCCTCAGTGACAATGACACCATGGATAAGCATGTGATGGGTTAAGGAGGTAACTCTGATCAAGAGGATTTGATAATTTTAATCACCTACCCAGAACCTGTTGCAAGAATAGAGAACAAGAACTATTAGAAAAATAGGAACGAAGCTATTTTTTTTTTCTTTTCTGTTTCCTTTTGCATGCTGGTCACATGACCAAAAGGAAATGCTTGTCAGTATTTGCTGATCAGCAGGAATATTACAGTTC
The DNA here is from genome assembly GCA_013397055.1 of Pachycephala philippinensis. Classification (NCBI taxonomy): domain Eukaryota; kingdom Metazoa; phylum Chordata; class Aves; order Passeriformes; genus Pachycephala; species Pachycephala philippinensis. The sequence continues at coordinate 1,191,672 of VWZT01005940.1, read as the reverse complement.
TCTGTGCAGTTCTCTATAGCTTTGGGGAAGAAAAGGACTTTTGCTCTCCTTTCTTTAAACTGTCTGCTCAACACAGGACAAGAGATTTCACCTCTTGTTTCCTACCACTGGTTGGATTGCATCGTTCAATTATGTGGCTTTGAATCAACCAGACAAATGATAATTGCAATTATAAGAAATGATAACTTATCAACAAGTTGTATTTTATAAAGAAAAGCTGTGAGTTTGCTATAGTAGAAGAACCATTTCCTGAACCACACACTGGGGCCATTTGCAAAATAACTTATGTGTTACAATTCTGTGCTAGTTTGGTAATTCAGTGAAAGAAGCTGTCCTCTGGTGGGAGAGCATTGATCTGTCCTGTGATGATTCCATGATCTGCTCAATCAGCAATGTAAAGTGAGAAATCAGCCCCCAGGTCCGTGCCATGTCAGCTGCCTAATGCCATTGATTTACGAGCCCCTGATTCTCATTCAAATGAATATCGCTGCTCACATCAATATCATAGGCTCACATATTGTTGAAGATGCAGTGTTAAATAAAAATAATGTTTAAAAATGTTGGAAGACGTTATTAAGATTTGTATGAAGGAATCATGTTTGTCTGAGCAAGGCAAAGGCAAGAGCATGTATGGGGTAAAGGGGTTGAATGTCTGGAGCTTCACTGTTTGTTCTTGTTACAATGTGTTGGATGTGTTCTAGTAATCAGTGTTGTCTCATGTGTGAAAACAACATTGTGATGCAGATTGTAGCTGTCAGATGACTCTCAATTATAAAACAGTCTTTGGAGACTGAGAAATGGAACCATGCAGTAAATGACACCATTTATTAATCAAATTTATCATCTTACTCTGCTTTTCCTGAAACTGAGAAGTTACTTGTGAATTCACTGCACTCATTGCTCCTAATTATAATCACATGTGAAGAAGCTGGCTTCTGGACACCAGCTGATGCTACTCGTGTTTTACTGAATCATATAAGACACATGACCCTCCTTGTGCAAGCATCAGATCAGGGCATTTGTGTTCTTGTGACTGAATACAATTAATCTAGTAGTTCTTCTGAGTCAGTGGAGTTTCAGTGACTCTGCATCTCTCAAAAACCTCACGTAAATTAAATCAAGAATTTGATTTGATCGTAAGGAAAAAAATCTTTCCTCCTGGTGTTAGAGGGGTCTACGATTTCCATTAATTGTACCCGAACTCCTGTTAATTCAAGGCAGGTTCTGGAATGGAATGACTCAGTGAGATTAACTGATGTAAATAGACATGATTTTTAAAGAAATCGTGTAAATCGTTCAGGAAGTCAGCAGATTCTAACTACCTAGGGTTTTTGCTTACTATTGTAGAAAATTAGTGATCATGTGCTCAAACTTTACCAAATGCTCCATAAACTGACAATTTAGACAATGGTATTACTCAGGTGGGAATTCTCCACTGCACCTGACATTGGAAAGTTTAGAAATTTCATCTATGCCTGATTTTATGTAAAAAAGTACCTTCTGATATAGATGAAAGGACTTACTGACATGAGGAGATTCATTCACAAACTTATCTATGTCTTTATTCACTTTTACTGAATAGCTACTGAAAATTATTTTTCCTTTCTACCTGTCTAGTAAACCTAATCAAAAAGTTCAGTCTTCCTGCAGTGGAGTAAGTCTTTCTGTATGCATAGTAATTATTTTATTGGGATAAATCCATTCTCCACACACTCCAGAATAAGACCTCTTCAAGAGTCATGGGATAAGGCAGTCATTAGATGTATGGGCCTAGCTGACCACAGCTCATAGGCCAATAAATCCTCAGAGTTCTGAAGACACTTTCATTTTATAATTTAGTAGAGAATCATATATTTTATGGAGAGAATTTTGCCACCCCTTGGTGAATCTTGTGTAGGATATTTGCCAAGATTGTCATCTAACATCTGAAAGTAGTGGAAATGCATTAATTTCAGTAGCATTACTCATGATCTGTGGCAGTTCAAGGGATGTTAAATTTAACCCCTCTTTAGCTAAAAATCTTTCAGTAAATCGTTAAAAAGCCAAAAGTTGTCTAATACCATTGAAACCCAATCTATTTGTTCCTGCATTGTGGAAAAGAGAGAAAAAGATGCTAATGACCAATTATTTTAGCTCATTTTGATCTCCTGATATCATGTATAAGACTAAGTTGTAGACACTGAAAATTCACAGTACTTCATTTAAAACACAGATTAAATAGAACATAAACCCCACCATAAATCTAACTTGTAAAAACCTATTAAAAATAAGACAGTTTGATTAAAACTGACGTCTGAAACAAGAAATATGTTTATGCACTTAAACCCAACCCTCAAAATAGTCCCAGAGAATCCTTACGGAGGGGATTAGGATCTGGGGGTAAAATAACTTGAAGCTCAGGTAGCAAAGTACAAACATTTTTGATTCTGTTATTTTAAGATTTTAAAGTTCTCAGTGATTTCCCTGTGTTTTTTTTTTTTTGCTAGAAATAGGACAGCCAAGCAATACATCTATTGAGACCTCATCTCTTCAGCTCACACCTCAACACTGAATTTTATACCACGCTACTGGACCATGAATTTTGGTGACTGAAGTATGCCAAAATCCATATTTCTACCTTTTGATAAAAAAGGTTGGCAATACAGTACAATTTATTTCCATTAAATCAGACCCCTTACTAGAAGGTGCAGCCTAGAAAAAGCACAAGTTTTCATGGAAGTAGATGAGGGAAGGAATCTATTATAAATTGCAATGTAGTTACTGAGGACTCATCAGAGACATATTTTTTCTATGTTATTTCAAAGCATGAGTCTCTCTTTTGCCTTTAAGAGGCATTTGCATTACAGGATGTTTCCACAAAATGATTTGGCACATCAATTCATTATTTATCCTTCTAAAATGAAGCTGACCTAAAATCTCCATGCTGCAGAGTGTTGCTGTAGGAATGTTAATATTAATGTTGTTTTTTTAACTCCCACACTGGTGGGTTTAGGTAATAGGGATAATTGCAAATTCTTAAAAACATTATGCTGTCTTTTATCTTCTGAATTTGTGGTCACAGCAGTATCATCAAACCATGCAGAATTAGGTGCTTCTACCTGAGGCTTTATTTTGGCCTGTGTGTTGTTTTAGATATGGGACCGTAGCTAAATTTTAGCACCACTAAAAGGAAGTTAATGTTAATATTAATGTTGTTTGAGGGGAAAAAAGAAACGTTTCCCTCTCTCTTCAGAGAGAGGGAAAAAAGAAACGTAGACCCATTTAAAGCCCTCTGTTCTCAGTACATCTGAGAAGAGGCTCCAATTTCTGAATTCTGCTTATTCCTTATGATGAGCTGTTGGTTTCATGAAAGAAAGCTTCTGTTGAACGTTGTGCATACTCTTGAATTCCTGTGGATATCAGTAGAACTGAAGTGCAAGATTAAATTCTAGCATATGCTTTTCTTACAGGAACTGACTAAGCCAAATCAAAATAATGTTACCAACTTGTTTTTGGATTAATTTTTCTGCTTGTTTAGTGAGTTAAATCAGCTCACCAAGTACTAGGTTTGAATCAAAGCAGAAACATCAGTTTCAGGTTGGTGGTAAGGGGAAAGGATTTGGGCTGTCCCTTCTGATATTATCAATCCATTCCATTAACTTAATTATGCAAGAATTTCAGAGCTTGTCCTTGGCTCGTGAGTTAAATCTTACCTACTGAGTCCTAAGGAAAGTGATTCAGCTGGAGCATTTTTAAATGCTTATTGATATCCTTAGTAATCCCTTTAAATATTTTTAAATGAATTTGTCCTTTCCTGACTACTCAATAGCATTGAATTAGTATGACTACAGGGAGGAAGAAAGAGTCACACTTGTTGTTCATGGCATAAGTTCAAAGAAATTCTGCAAGAAATAATCTATCCCAAACAGACTGACTAATTCAGTTCTTATCCGTATAAAGGGATTGTGTGTTACTTCTCACATGCATGTAATGTAACTTCATCTTTCTGTTTTCTACAATCTCAGTATTTCTTTCATATATAATTTTTTCCACTCTTGTGGCCAGCTGTAAAAAAATGGAGACCAAGCTTAAACCTACGAATCAAGAACCAATATAAATGTTTGGGCTTTGGGTTTGGACCAGTGCTTTGGGATTGCCCTTCTCATTTTTTCTTTCCCCATCACCAATTTCCCTCTGGGTGGAACCATGCACCAGGACTCAGAGGCACACATAATCATCAGTGTAGTACATTCTTCACAGGGCGATGTGGGACTTGTGCACTTCTTTCCCTGGAATGAAGTGATGCAGGCGCTGCAAAGTCGAGTGAAGTGATGTAAGCACTGTGATGGCATGAGCAGCACAAAGGAAGCATCATTGGTCACTCTGCTTTTCTTTTAGCATCAGGAGGATGACAGTAATGTAAGTAAACCCCTAAGCTGAGTGATCCACTGTCGTTTCAGATCCAGGTTCACGCAGATATTAATTCTTGCTGCCCGCTATTCATGTCTGTCTGTCAGAGAAACCCCAAAATTTTATGTACAGGATATAAATATGTGCAGTCTGCAGTTTTTATTCCACACAACAGGAACAATACAATAGCCTTATGAGATATAATAACTTCAAGTTATCATATAATATGGCTCAAGATGCATGTAAAGCAGAGAATTATACAGACATTATGAAGCATCCATATCCATGGAGAGTAAAGAAAAATGTTATCCCATTTTCCTGCGAGGTTTAGATTTTAAATTCTTTCTTGAGATAAAGACATTAATATTTTGATAGTAAAAGGTCATTTTTCAGTAGCACGCACAGATTGCCAGTAAAAGATAATACTTCCCTGGTGGACAAGCTTTTTTACAATATGTCTTCCACATGCTAATGAAATCCCTAGAAAGCAATGGCTGGCTCTCTAGTTTGCTAGATAAAGAAAAAAGGGGAAAAAAAGAGGACTTGGGAGAGTACTTTGTGCTGAATAATGTGTCTGATTTATTTCACTCCTTTTTCTGCTTGCAGAATATCTAAAAATCCATTTAAATTTCAGATTTTTATGGATTTGTTTGTTATTCAGAAATGCTCAGTAAGCTCTTACTTCATTTTTGTATTCTTACTGAAATGCCACAACATGATCCAACGGTGACCTAAGTAACACACTGTTGTTTTGTTTTCCTCATTGGATAACTTAAGTACTATACTTAGGAAGAAAGAAACATGTATCTGAAAATCTCTTAAAAACTCTCTCTTGTATGAGTGTTATCACCAGAACTACAATTAGTGGCTGCAGCACCTTAGGGCTCTTCTTTCTCCCCTGAAGAAATGTCTTTTAAAGTTGCCAGGAGATACAGCTGTTTTTCATTGATATGGAGAACTTGGAATCTTCACCCAGCAGTGCTTAGGGAGCTAATTTAATGAGAAATAATAGCAGAAATAATTGGGAATTTTCTAATGATGGAATTTCACTCCTTGGGAAATTCCACTTTATTGTAATGGGAACTTCCCACAGTAACATAACAGTTTTGAAGAAATTAAGGGCTTGGGAAGGGCTAGTGAAGAGAAAGGCAGAAAAATAAAACTCACCCATACCTTGAGAGCCTGGTGATTTGTCTGCTCTGTGAGAAATGGGAAAGACACCTTATGCTGAGTTTCTGCCTTGTTCAGTACAAAGCTTTGCCTCCTGCTGGGAATCCCAAATAATGACTTTAAGTCACCATAGATTGGCAAGGTATGTCTTTCTGGTTGGATAAATCCTGCTTTGCATATTTAACTATTTATTCAGCCTGTGATTTTCTTGAAATTCAATAATCTTTATCCTGGAGGAATAGTAAAATATCCAGACAGATTTTAATTCTGAAAAGTATCTTTAGTTGTTCTTATTGGAGCTGAAGATCAAAAATTGCAGCGTTTTGTATAAGTCACTCCAGACATCTCTGGACTACAGGGAATCATTCCCCCTTCCTCCTCCCCAAGTTAAAATTTGATATGTATATTATGTGGATATTATATAAATTAAATCCATGTATTCAAAACAAACTTTTTGATCAGACAGTCAAAAAAAAAAAAAAAAAAAAAAAAGTTTNAAAAAAAAAAAGAAAAAGTTGAAGAACTTGAGACAAGCAGCACATGCCAGGTATTGAACTATTCATCCATTATCTTTAGTGAGAGATTATTCATTGTTCAGGTTCCATAGAATATTAATTTTAAATCACATTTGATTATGTACCTCACTAAACCATTATTTGATATGAACAATCACAGAAAGCTACAGAGCTAAATAATTAGAGAGAAAGCAAATAATAATAATAGTTAATAATAATAGTTAATACTGGTTAATATTAATAGCAGCAACAAAAATAGCAACAACTGAAACGAGTCTTGGTAGTTGTAGATGAAAATATTTCATCAGAGTTCAATACTACAGTATTTTGCTTGAAGATAAAGCCAGAAAGGCTGTGAGTTAATACTGAACAAGGAGGGTACTATTATTTAGAATGTGGTGTTTTACACATTTACACATTTGCCATGTGAATATTTATGATGATGGATATTTACGATTATATTGAGCCACTCTAAAGCTTCTAGTTTTGATTAATTAGTGTAAAAGGAGAGGGACTCTCTAAAAGGAGATTCAGGTTCTTTCAAATAGCTCTAAATTGGGTTTCATACTGCTGCTTCTGTTCCAAACCATGGCCTGTACAAGACAACAGCAGCTCTCCTGTTAGGGTCAACGTGTCCAGCATTTTGTCTCTCATCCTTGGTGCTATTGGCTGCATTTATCAAAGGCAGAGTGGGAAAAACTTTTCATGAGAGAAAACTAGAGGTCCTTTCACAGACTCATCATTTCCTTCCTTGTACCATTTCCCTGTCCTACTGACACCATTCATTGCTCCACCCTTTTTATCAGCTTTCCAAAATCCCAGCAGGAACCTTAAAGCCTCAGCCCCCCATATTAGAAAATCTTGTCTGTGTAATTCTGACACAGCTGATTCTTTTGTTTTATTTGTTTTGTTTGCTATTCCAAAATAATGTCACTTAGCTGTAGAACCAAACAAACCCCTCCTAGTACCACAGTGGTGAGGCTTAGGTTCTCACAGAATGGTTTGGGTTGGAAAGTACCTTTAAAGATTACCTAGTCCAACCCCACTGCCATGGGCAAGGACATCTTCCACCACTGCTCTCTGTGATATGTTGCGCTCTTAAATGATGTGTTTCCCTCTGCTGCCCTATGGCACCTCTTTGTCTAGAGAACAATTGGTGCTGGAACACAATGCCATTAAGCAGAAGGATTTGGAGGTTGATTCTGTAATGTTTTACGCCATGTGTATTCAGCTGTCTGTGTGATAAATGGGTGAAAAGTGCCTTTGTTCTAACTTGGTAGCACGGTGGGGCCACTGTGCAGAGCCGTAAGTGACAGCAGCAGCGAGAGAGCCAAGGGTGGTTGCCTTCTGACCCACATAAACCAAGATAACATCAACAAATATGACAATAGAAACAAAGTCAGGCAATCGCTGGGGTTTTTATCTGTTCCTCTAACGTAGAGTATATCTTCAGGTAGAAAAAACAACTGTCACCCAAAAAAAAGAGCTAAAGGGGCTGAAAATGTAAGTTCCTTCATGCTTGCTAGAATAAAACACCTTACAAGACAGAATCTCACCCACCAAAAGCTACTGTCCCTCGCTATCCTCCTCCTCTCCATCACTCAGCAGAGGATCTAGAGCACTGCATTTTTGGTTTACAAGGATTGTAAATTGAAAAAGAATATTCTGAAAAGAATCACTAGTACTGCTACTATTCTTTCAGGTCAAGATGATATAACTCTGTAAAAGAAATGCAAATTTAATTTTAACTTTAAGGTCAAATGGAAAACATTTTAAATTCCAGGACGAAATAGGATTTTCAATTATGAATTACTTAATGTTTTCTGAATCCTCTTTTCTTTGTATTTCCTTCCTTTAAAATATTGTAGGATTTAAGAAGAAAAACATTTCTTGTGATTATGATAAAAATAATAACATGAAATATAATTTCAATATTTCAAGATAAATTTAAACTTTTAAAAATCTTGAATATGAAATATTGTGTGTGTGTGTTTCAGAGTGTGTATTTTGTTTTCTTTCTTCTTTCCCCTGACTGTAATAAGTAGCTTAATACTATTGTAACTTCACTGTTAACTCTTGGTTTCCTCCACAGACATCCCCCTTTGAGAATTCTTGCTCTTTGAGAATCCAAAACCAAAGTTAAGGAGTTTTACTCAACAGCCCGGGGATTTAATTTTTGTTCTCAAGTCAAGAAGCTCTGAGGCATCTGTTTAAATTTAAACAGTTAACCCTTGTGTCCCTATTGACTTCAGTGGGAATAGTGGCCATCTGAAAGGTGATATGAATAAGTGCTTTTGTTGGTTCAGGACACTGCTGCCATTCTCACTGGAGTTCAGCAATGAATGTATGCAACAGAAAATATGTGTGGCACTTGAACCAGAGGGGGGTTTAAAACACTGCACAGCCAGACCCGTATGCTGTGAAAATAATTCACAATGCTGTATTTTTGATGCCTTCCTCTTGAAGTCAGATAAGTGTTGCAGAGTGGGAAAGGTTACACAGCTGCACACAGGCTCATGCCAAGAGCTCTTATCTTCTTGTTACCTTACCACACACTGAGCTGATGGGCTTAGAAAATTAAGGATTAGTTTAACAGCACCTTTGAAGAGAAGTGTTATAGATGTTGTAGAACAGTTGCTGGTAAAAAAAAAAGCCAACTCTAGTGAAGCTTAAGACAAACCAAATGCTGAAAAAGGTCAGGAGTTCTTCAGAGCCCATACAGGGGGTTATTTCTAAAGAGCAGTGATAGTACCACTGCCATGGAGGGATCACCAGCTCAGACCACACTGCTGCAGTTCAGTAGGAGCAGACTACTTTTCAAGCTGCCTGTTACCTTGAGAGAGGAGGATGATAATTAACTCATCCTGCACAAGTATAAATTAGTTTTTTGACTATAGGTAGTTCTCACAAAATCAACAGTTCAGCCAGCACAACTCCCTGCCCACATTCCCATCATCGGAGGACACGGGTAAGAATGGGATGGCTCAGAGAAATGTGTCATTAAACTCACTGTACTGGGGTTGACCAGAGGTTTGTGGAGCTTCATAAAACACTGCAAACCTGTCAGTAGCAGAAGATTACAGAAAAAAATAATGATTAAACAACTATGCTTATATGATGAGATCAGGAAGCTGACTTGGCTGACATCACTTAGTTTTCAATTGAAACAGTTTCCTGGGCCAGCTGGATGAAGGAATGAGGCTGGAATTACATGCCCAGGGCAGGAGGAAGGGCAGCACTTAGATCATCCTGAGCTGCTGTGAAAGTGCAGTCTGAGGCCAAGTACAGCACAGCTCTCAGAGTCACACTGCTCATCTTTGGCTAATCAGTAATGTAGAGATCCTCTGAGGCAAAGGTTGGATTTGGAGTGGAATGGTTGATTGCCAGTAGTGAGACCATCCTCTATGAATTTGATTAGAACCATAGGTTTGTAGAATGGCTTGGGTTGCCAGGTACCTTAAAGGTCATCTGGATCCGTGGGCAGGGACACCCTTCACCAGAGCAGGTGGTTCAAAGCCCACTCTAACCCGGCCTTGAACATCTCCAGGGATGGGGCACCCACAACTCCTCTGGGCAACCTGTTCCCGTGCCTCACCACCCTCACAGTGGAGAATTTCTCCATTATATCCAACCTAAATCCATCTTCTTTCCCTTTAAAGCCGTTATCCCCTGTCCTAATCTCCCTTTCAACCTGTTTGTGCATCTGACATCCCCAGCAGCTGGTTCTACAGCCTGTGTTCCTAAACAAAGTACGTTGCTTTGAATAGGAAGAAGGATGTATATCCTTGCTCCTCTGCCCAGTCACGTAATGCAATCAGAACTGAACCCCAGATCTGGTCACTGAGCTGTTCTAAAAACAAAGCAAAAAAGAAAATATTTGAAATAAAACTGAAAACTACTTATGTAAACTTGTCCTTTATCCTCAGTCTCTCATTTAATCAAGAAAGAAATTATTTCAGGATTTTTCTCAAAGAAATTAAGAGTATTATGCTTTAAACTACAACACAAGAAAATTGCAGAATGGGGCTGTTCATTCCTTTCTTAGTTTAACAGACAGAAGATATGAAGGCTGTGCCGCTCTGCTTGTCCCTTAGCAGCAGAAGAAAATTATTACATCTTTGCACACCTCGAAAGTATGTCCTTACCCTATATTTAATAAGATCCCTTCCTCGTATCCACAAAGAACACATAGGAGGACTTTTATTCATAGAACAAAGAAATCTATAACCAAATATGCTGTCCCAAGAATAAAAGTCAGTCTCATCACATATGTCAAAGATCCCCTCTTATGAAAATTTTTGAATGACTGGTATGGGTAAGGAGGAAAAAGTTAATTTTTCAAGAAATCACAGGTTCAATGCTCTTATTGAAAAGTCTGGATTGTTGCTATATTTGCTGCAGAGATTTGACAAAAGAAAATAGAAGTTCTTTCTAAGGCAAATGGAGATCATACTTATAATCTTTTTGTATCTATGAAATATAAACATTTTAAAGTCTCTGCACTGGAATTTTATCATCTCAGTTACTCAGCTGCAGTTACTGTAAAAACAAGGATAAGCTTTGCGTTATTAACTAATGTGTTCTTTTCCAGACTAAAACAAAACTGTTTCTTTTGGCATATTGTCACTTTGGTTAATCTTAAACAAGGGAAAATCCTGAAAGTAGGCTTACTGTTCTAATAGACCTGGTTTTGATTTAAGGTCAGGGCTCTCATCTCTCTGCTGGCTCTTCAACACTCTCCTCACCCTGTTCCAAGTCAAAGCTCCTCTGGACACGTGTGTGTGTTGTCTGCTGTTTGGTTGTTTTCCACTGCTACAAGCAGTAAAGCTGTCACTGTAGTGAGGGCTGGGGGTTTCTCTGTCATACCTAGAGGACCTCAGTTAGTTCACATGATGTCTGTGAGGTTTTGGATCAATTAGGCCAACACAAGAACAGACATGAGCTACAGGCTTCATTATGGTACCAAGAATAGAACAGTGAATAACAAGCACCATTTAATGACAGCTACCAATGCAGGGAGTCACAGAAGGTAAATATGTTTCTAAAAATAAATACAACATATTCACACTTCGATGACTAAAATTAAATATCCAAAGCTTTGTATAAGTTCCTTAATAAAAGACTATTCTTAAAGTTGGCTAGCTGCTATGCCTGCCACCAGGTAAAAAAGGTCTTCTGGCAGTTCAGATTTAGTCTAGGGAAGTCACTTTTGGTATTTGGGATCTTCTTCCTCCTCCATCTCTTTCCAGTTGCCTTGTATTGGTCTCCTTCCAGTTTTTACAAAAACTTCCCCCATTTTCTTGATTCTCTTCTGTTTGGATACTCCTTCAAACACCTCCTGGCATTAGCCCTGTGATCAGGATGTTAAAATAGCTGAATTGTCAAAGTACAGCTGAAAAGATAACAGATTTCTCTGGCTAAAAAAATGAACCAGTTGAAAGTAGCCATGGAATTTTTTTTGGTCAAAATCTGAAAACAAGGTCAGCTTCCATTTAAGTTCAAAACCAATTAAACTAAAGAGAATATAGGAAGCTGCTGTTTTCCAAACATGTCTGTGTGCCTTTATAGCCTATGACCCTTGGCCACTTTAATGAGGCTCAGGTCAGGTCTGTAATACAAAATTTTGCTGGAGCAGCTCTGTTGATGAGGAGGGTGGTAAAGTGTGATGTGTGATTGACAGAACTGTGCTGGTGAAATCGCTGGTGTAAGCAGAGTCATATTGGCAAAACTGAGCTTTTGCTGAGGCTTCCTTTTATTCTGAGGAGAGTGGGGGGAGGGAGAAGGAGAGCAGTGAGATTAAATGATTCCAAGCAAATCACAACTTTATTTGTATAAAATGCATTTGTATTAGGAAGGCTTTGCTGCTAAAATATATCAGTGATTAGAATAGGCCAGTCAGTTGTAGCATCTCACACGGTCACCCCAAATCTGTGAATTGGTCCCAGGGTAGGATAAGTAGGTGTCATACAAAGGGTCTGCACTTACAAAGGGGTCTCTGATACCCCTTTTCTAAGTGAAAGTATAGCAAACAGAAAAAATAGAAGGATCACACTGTTAGCGAAGAGGCATCCCAGATTTTAACATGGAAATGAAACGCCCCCTCATTTGGCACTCGGGGATCACAGAAGTCTGTGATCACTGAAGAATCTTTAAAAAGCTGAAAAGTAATAGAGGCGGGAGAAGATCCTAATATGTTCTTGATTGATACATATATATCTTCTTAAAGAAATGATGCAATCAGGTTGTTTTAATCTGGGCACCAAGTACCCAAAGAAAAGTAGTGGCTCATTTAGAACCATCAGCTCTATTGGGTAATTACTTTAATTAGATAGTTTTTGAAAACTGCACATTAGCTACATGACAGATCAGAATTGTTTTGGTCTATTGAGTAATTATTTAATTAGGCCACATTTTAAAAACTGTTTATCTCTCATATAATGGTTGGAACCAACTCCTTCTGGTTTATTTTCTAATTATTTAATGAGGCCAAATGTATCCATTGCAAAAAATCCTGTCCAAGCACAGCGCTACTCTGTGCTGCAGGGGAAATGGAACACAAAAAATTCTAAGGTGTTTTTTTTAATAAGGGTTTGCTACATGCAGGAAGCAAATGCCTTTCATTGGTAATGTTACAAGAATTGAAGCAAGGAGGACAGAAAGGCTACAGCCTTTGCGCAGAAGGGACAATGCAAAAGGCTAAAAATTAATAAGAAGGAAAATGTTAGCCACTTTTGTTAGACCATCGATGCAAAAGTAAAAGTGGAAAGCAGCCAAGAGTCACCTTTTTTTAATCTAACCAAGGGAAAACGAATCAGGGATACAAGATATTCTGGCAAGGTAAAAATGAATCAGAGTTCCTAATTAAGCAGAGATAAAAGATCAAAGCAGAAGCATGGTCTAAGGAAACTTTGTTTCTTTGTAAAAAATGAGCCTGTATTAGAAGGGAATGATGATCCAACATAATTTTTTAACTATGGAGATCTACATACCAGATATGACCCTGTCAACACTGAAGTCAGTGCCACAACTTCCAGTCCTTTGAATGAGAGAAAACCTGAATGTGTGCCACTTCAAAAATTAATTATATTTTTCAAGGAGCCTTCTAGCAATGGAAAATACTATTCCAAAACATGCTTAAAATACTTAAATTTTTTTTTTGTGGTATATGCATGGATGACTGTGTATTTTGCTAAGATGCTTAATAATACTATTCTAAAAAAGACATTACAAAAGTATGGAAAAAGAGCTGCAAAACCTAAGAGTCTTAGGGAATTTTTGTACATACAGGAGACTTTTTACAATATTCTTGCCAACCAGCCACAGATATGTGATTAAATTTATGAGTGCTGAATTTCATGGGGTGATGGTGTTTTTAAAGAAACCCAAAAGACTGAAGGGATATAGAAACTGTGGAGATGGGAGAAATATGAGAGCAGCAGCATTTACCCACTGCATCCCATTGTGATGAATGACATTCTTCTGCATGATTTTTGAGGGTGGATAAGGGAGAAAAAGTTAAGGCAGAGCAGTATCAAAGTAAAAGGAATGGAATGGCACTAGTGATGGTGTTGCTGTAGCTGTTATGTCTAACCTTGCTTTACTGAAATAGCAATAGAGTTTCCAATCAAAAGATGAGGCTTATTTCTGTAGCTGTAATATATGAGACCTTTGCCCTTAATCCATCCAGAATTATGGCAATTTAACAAATTGCTACCCATCAGTAGAGCTTCAGGAACTGTGTGCACACCGTGAGTGGTGTCTGGCAGGAGGTCTGAATCTGTTCAAGGGAGACTTATTTTATGCCACATTATCTCAAAACCAGGAAGAGCTTTTGAACATTCATAGCAGTTCCATGCTTCTGTAGCACTGCCATGGGTCTGAGCCAGTCAGCTCCTGAGTTACTTGGGAAAACTTACTTGGCTTCTGAAGATGAGTGAGTCACAGAGCTCAGGGGCAGAAGGCTTTTAAATCCACAAGGCATCATGAGCTTATCATACTTGAACTCCCATAAACTATTTTCACCCAGCTGGTCTGTATGGGGACCAAAGTTTATTGTTTGTCTATATCTTGCACAGCTGAAGTCTCAAGAAAAAAAAAAAAAACCTTGAAAGAGAAAAGGAGGAAATAGGCAAAAGCTCATGATGCCCAAACTGCTGCTAATCTGGATTTATGTGGAATCTGAGTCATTCACATTAATTCTTCTATCTACTCCACTCCTTGGCTCAGTGGCTACCTAAAAGGATATAGTTAACAGTTTTTAAAGTTCCCCAGGCCTCAGTTCCTGCAAGGGTAATGTTTCTGGACAGAAGTCAAAAAATTGCCTTGGCTTCATCTCAGGAGGTCCTTCAGACATTCTTTCTACTATATTCTCTGATTCTTTCCAGACTATTGTCTCTTGCCAGAATCCCTTCTGAGCTTTGTTGGAAAAAACCTTATGTACTTCACTTGACTTTATTTTTCCTTCTTTTGGTCTCTGGGTATTGGGGCAGATTTATCTTTCCAAGGAAAAATCTGTTTAAGAGTCTAAGAGTAGGAAAGTTCAAGGACTTTCACTGTTTCCCTCACATCATTCTTTGTGTCAATGCGCAGAGGAAGTGAGGCGAGAATGGGGAGAGGAAAAAGGGCTGGATGATGACCTTTAAGTTGAGTATTTGAAGTGATTTGGTCCTTAAAATTATGAGAATCCCTGAGGCCTGTACCTCCTCACAGGACCTGAATCCACAGCTCTCTAACCGAGTGTGTCATGGCAGGACACTCACTCTACTCAAGGCATTTAGGAGTGATGCTGAGTTGGCTGAACAGTGGGATAAAATAGAGGGCTCTAGAGAGAGGAGGAGCAACATCCTTGCACAGAATTTATATTGTACATCTTCCTAAGCTTTTGTTGCTTAACGAAACAAGTCACTTGACCTTCTTCTTTCTCAGTCAGTGGCTCAATACTAAAAGGAAGGGACAAAATGATGTGGGCCTAGGTAGGACTTCAATCAGCACAAGCTGGATCAGATTTAGAGCTCATCTTCCATGCTTTTGGCTGCTTCCTGCTCCTTGTGTCTCTGGTGTAAATGAGAGATAATCTCTGTGTGCCATAGGGAAATGCCATGGGCTGGGGCTGTTATACCCCCTTCAAAGCATTAAAGTAATATATAGCTGGTAAGAAGCTCAAATGTTTTTTTCTCCATCTGGAAAAAGAAACAGCTTGTCATACTTTATTTCTAGCTAAATTTTAGCTACTTTTAACCTCTCTAATAAAAGGCATTGATATGAACTTTATGGTATTTTACTTGGATTCATCCCATTTAAGAATTACACAAGTGCAAGAAATATGTTTGAAAATACGATGTCTATTCTTTTAATACAACCAAATAACTCTGAGAGCCTCTGTTTATTTGTACGTAAAATTTGAGAAAGGAAGGAAAATGGTTTTTGGGCAGTTCTTATGGCAGTCCATCATAGGCCAAGTTTCAAATTTTGATGCCAAGTATATTTTTACACATCAGTTGTAAATCTTGAGTAATTATTATTTTTATTTGATTGCTAACATTAGCTGAACTGTAGAACCAAAAAAATTCTGCAGGGGAGCTCATCAGTCCCTTCAGCCCTGACAGTGTCTGCCCAAGGGAGACCTTGGTTCCAGCATTGCCATGGTTCTCAATTGTGGCAAAACATGATAATATGCATGAAAATCGTCATGCATTTATAGAGATCGTGTCATATTCTGACAAAAATTGCCTAAATCATGCTTCAGGAAACCCTCCGAAGTTCCTATTTAGTGCTCTGAATTTTATTTCCAGCATAGCTGATTGCCAGGATATTTGTGCATGAATTAAATTTTATTGCCTCATTATACTTGACTGATTTATGTAGAGGCATTTGTGTAACGATGAGTGAACCATTAGAAGATTTTAAGGCTTTGGTTCACTGCAGGGAAAATTTCTGCAGTTTCAATCTCGCTATTGGTTTGGAGTTCCCAAGAATGGGCTTTCTCATCACATTTTCCCCAGTATTTCCTAGTAATAAACCTGGCTAAAGCAACATGCTTGCACTCAGTCAGGATTTACAGAGGTTTCTCAGAAGTGCTGTGGTTGTCATTCTGGAGTAGTGGAATTTCCTTTGCTCGTAAAAGGAAATTTTAGGGCAATGACAGCTTGTTTCAATACATTTGTAATGCTGTTTTTCTCTCTGAGGGCTGCAGTGGAGCACTTTTAAAGCTAGGGAAGGAAAAAAGACAGTTGATGGAAGCAGATGTCTCCTTACTCTCCATGTTGGTTTTGTGTCACCAGGGATTTACAGAGTGGCAGAAATGGCTGATGCCATTTTCCTTTACACTGGGAGCCTGGAAAAGGGACAGAGAGTGGACAATGGGCAGAGGCTGAAGAAGCCCTTGTCCAGGCAGGTGAAAGGGGACCTGCCAAGACACCCCATGGGATGGTGACTCCCCATGGAGGTCAGCTGGGGGCTGCAGAGACTCCCTGGGGCCGTCAGTGTCAGTCTGGGCCCCAGCCGGGAGCAGAACAGCCCCAGTCCTGGGCACTGGGGACAGGGACAGGATGTCACCCATGGGTGGGCCAAGAGCACAAGGGACCTTGGGCTTCCAGCACAGGGACTGACAGACCTCAGGGGGCTAAAAGGGTGTCTTGGGCTATGGCTGTACCAAAAGGACCCTGGAGGGCTGGGCAGGGACAGGGAGGCTCATCAGTGCCTTCAGCCCTGACAGTGTCTTCCAGAGGGAAACCTTGGTGCCAGCACTGCCGTGGCTGCAAAGCCGAAAACTGTGACCAGGTGCTGCGTTAGCGCTGTGCAGCTGCAGCAAAACCCTCGGGACAAATGCCCCTGAGGGTGGGCAGAGGCAGCACTGCATCTTATCCCACAGCTGGTTCCTGCACATCACCACAGGGGCTGCTCCTCGGGATGAACTCGGTGAGCTGAACTCGCACCCTGACACTGGCAGAGCTCAGCTGGAGGGTGGACACGGGGTGCCTTGTCCCCAAGAAACCGAGGAGAAAATCTGGGAGCTGGGCACAAGCACACGCCTCTGGAAAGCATCTGAGGCTGAAAAGGAAGGTGTTTTTGGAGTGTTAGTGTGTGTTGGGTGTGACAACCCCTTGCTGCACATCTTTTCTGGATCACTTTCTTGGACTTCACTGCCTACATTTCATCCAGCTTCCATTTCAGGCACCAAGTAGGCGCTCTGGAACTTATCTTTCAGTCCTCTCTCCATAACAGAGCTCCAAAAAAAGGCAGTGACAATACACAAAACCCACCAACCTGCTGGGAAGTGGTGCTCAATATGTGTTTCCGTGTGTTTCGCTATTTTGAGCACAAAAGCAAACTTTTGTTTTGTGTTTTCTCAATTGTTGCCACTCATCTAAAAGTGACAAAATTAATTCTGACTGAAAGAAACCTCAGTCTCTGATTGAAGAATCTCTAATGTCAGAAAGTTATTATTTTGGGGCTCTGATGAAGAGGAGAAAAATGTTCTCTTTTCTCCTGCCATTGTGTCATGCCATTTTGGAATCTTCTCCAAGAAGCTCTATTTTTTTAAAAGGGAAATTAAAGACAGCACAAAACATTTTAAAAGTTTTCCTCAATATTAGTGTAAACATATGTGTTCTCTAGAAAGTATGGTTAGTTTGGCTTTGCTTCTGAAGATTTGAAGATATCTGAACTGGATCTGCTCAGGCTAACTCCAGAGCTGGAGCTGGGTGAGGAGACACTGTAGGTAGCTTAAGCTCAAAATCAGCTCCACAGAATTTGTGTTGTCTCTTGATTACAAAGTGCCCTGAGGATTTCATGGACATTGCCAACACAGAGCACAGACCTCTGCTTTAGTCTTTTATGCAGTTCAGATTTGCCTTCAGCCTTAGTGCACCTCAGAAACTCATCCTATGTCACTCTGGGGATGGAAATCTTTGATTTAAAGCCTAGATATAAACAAAGAGATTATCTGGCCCTCCATCCTCCATTTAGAAAGAAATACAATTCTGTGTTAAAGATGTGATCCTCCCCATAGAACACCAGAATCATATAGATTTTAATTATTATTAACAATATTGGTCTGAATCCTCAAAAGTCTCGTATCATATGTCCATCCATGAGAGGTAATGGGGCTGCATGACATGCAGATATCACCCAGCATCTCTGGTAGCCAGAGCATTCAAACTGTGTTACTTTCTGCCAGTCCTCTCGGTTATTTGTCATGTGAAATATATAAAGAAAATGCCAATACTCAGTATCATACCATATTTTGTTTTCTACTCTAAAAACCTTTCTTTCAGATGGCAGTTCAGATTAGAACATGCAAAAGGTTTAATCTTGTGTATTGATGGTTTGTTCTGTATTTAAACTTCCATTTTATTAAGCATGTAGCTGAATCTCCTGCTATCCAAAATTAAAGAAAAATTCCAACCCAGAGATACTGGAGTTTAATTTTTCCTTTTCATCTTTCTTTCTTTTTTTTTTTTTTTTTTTTTCCCCCATTTTCTTTACCCACAGCACCCACCTGCCCATTACTGTTGCAAAGGGTTTTGCACAGATTAATGNTTTTTTTTAATTTTCCCCTGCACCTATGGCTTTATATGAGTATGGAGAGTTAAGACCAATACTTAATCCCACTCTTTTATCTCAGAAGGAGCAGGGGTGTTCTGAACAGCTAACTATTCTCATAAATTCCCAAGTTTAAAAAAACCCACAGCACCCACCTGCCCATTACTGTTGCAAAGGGTTTTGCACAGATTAATGTAGGATGCTGTGGTATTTGCTTTTGATGTATGATATTCAAAGGATCTGTTGAGTGTCTTGGTTTGATTTTAAGACAATCACATTTATTTCTTGCTTGGATATCCATAATTTCAAAATAAACAAAGTGCCTGAGGCAATTCTGCAGTCTTCTCTTTCATAAAGGGGAAGTAGGGGCAAGAAGGAGGATACAGAAAAAAATAGTTCTTTTTTCCCCCAGGCTCACACAGATTTAGCTGAGGGCTTTAATTGTTCCTAAGCAATTAAGCTCCAGTTTTATTGCCTGGGCTCAGATTTTACATTTAGTTTTCTCTTATCAGACATATACAATTTCAAATCCTAACTTGTAGAATGGCCTTGTCTACATGCTTGTCTAACCTGTTTGACTGCCTCCAAAGCTGAGCTCTGTTGATGGGTTTTAGGTTCTGAGTTCCTTAGGGGTGTGCAGATATGACCCAGTCCTTGGTGCTACAGTCTCTCTGAATGTGACTGAAAATTCAAACAAATGATCATTCTCTTTTAGAAAAGAAATGCAGAAGGAATGTAAATAAAAGCAAACAATATTCATTCATAAATAGTGGTGAATGCTTGTCAAAAGTTTATCATGGTCCAAAAATAGGCATGTCTGTTCTTTCATGTGTGTGCAAGATTTTCACCAGCTTCACAACATGCTTGGAAGTAATCAGGGTACAGTCACTAACCTAGAAGCTTTTCTCTTCAGAAAATTATGTAAGTTCATCTCTTAGTCTTTTCCTTACAAAATGGGAACATGCTTTAATCATAATCGTTTATAAAATTACTTCCCTCTATGAAACAGACTCTTTAATGTTAACCTTAATAAAGCGATTACTGGATTGTTTGCAGTGGAAATTAGACATGAGTATAAATTGTCTGATCTACAGTGATCTTCTTTACTCCAGTCAAAGATATGGTACCCATGATGATGTGCTTATCATTCTCAGTGCAGGTGTTCAACCTTTTGCAGAATAAATCTGCCCAAATATATTAGAGTTATGTCTGCTAAAAGGAAGCAAAATATACTTAATACAGTATAAAATTTCTGAAGAATAATTTTCACTGAATAATTCTGCTCATATACTTTGCCGATTCCGAGAATTTAACTGATAAAACTGGAAATCATGCAGGACCACTGAATGTTCCCTTTGACCCCAGGCATATCATTTTGCCTACTCGCAACTAAAAAATGAGAAATTCTGTCATTTTTCATGCTTATTTTCATGTAACATTTTGATTTGAGGGTTTAAGGAGAGAGAATATGTCATTTCCCTTGAGATTGTATTCTGATAATGCATCCTTCTCACTCTCACAAATCTACTTCCTGTTGTTTTGAAGAGACTTGACTTTCCTTCCAACCATTATTGTTTGCTATGCTTTAAATGACAGAGCCCATATTTTCACTATTAAAATCTGACGTTCAAGTCACCCTGAAATTTTCTGTCTGATTAATTAATCAGACAGAGGCCTTTAATACCTGAATTTTAAAGCATTTTGTCTATAACTTAGGGTTTTATTGTGTATCAATCACATGCATCCAACATAAGCAGAAAGAACCTTTATGCTTTTCAGGAATCAAACTGCATGCAGGTTTTGCATTCACACTTACAAATGGCTACTGAAAAATATGAAGTATGTGTGGATAAGGGTGCCATCAAAAATAGTGGCACTTAAGCCAAACAACCATATTCTAAAATTTTTCCTACATTAATTCTTCTGCAATCACTGAAACCATCACTGTGTACCTTGAGATGTGTTCTTTTTTCATATTTTTTTTTTTTCCAAATGAACATTTAGAGGTAACCTGCTGTGCATACCAAACACAGATCTTTCCTGATAAAAGATTTTTTGCATTTGCTAGGCATCAAATCATTTGATCATCTTTTACATGGATTAGTAGGTATTTTCATGCCCTGTTTTTGCCCTTTTGGTAGAAGGAAGTCCAAAGGAAAACTTCCTGGCAGTTGGGAAAGGCATACTTGGGAAGAACATGGTATTTATTAATATTACATGTAGATAGATATAGATATAGATATAGATATACATACAGATATAGATGATATAGATATAGATACAGATATAGATATACACAGTTTTTTTCCATGCAGCTTTAAACTTTCTTTCTTCATTGTTGTTGATGATTTTTAAAACATGAAGAAATTACGTTGTCTTCAACAACCAGTGATGGAAATTGGGCCAAATGTAACTAAACAGGAGTGACATTTCTCTTGTCACTGCAAGGAGAGGACTACATGTGTTCATTTGTGCTTGGAGCTTTCTTGCATTGTGTCTTGCAGAGAGCTCACAGGGTTAATCTTGCATGGAGGGACAGAATTCTTGTCAAAGCCAACCCTTACAGAGACCCATTTGTCACTCAGGTACCATGAACCTGCTGCATGTTGGGGCAGAGGTTACACCAGAGCCTGCAGGATGAACTGGAGGCCATCTGGAGATCTGGGTGAAGTTTCACTGTGTACCTGAAAATTTGCATTCATCATTTAAAGACTGTGAAGATGTCAGAGAGGTTGCTTGGCTGGAGTCAGTCAGTTCCTCAGAAAGAAGATGGAGTAAATTTGTCGTCAATTGATGCCAGATTTGATATTGTGAAGTCCAAGCAGTTATTTCAGTTTTCCCAAGGCATGTATCTACTTTCCATTCCCCTCATGCCTACTGATTTACTGAGTTATTCTGCATGTCTGTGTGTGCACTTTAAAGTCTTTTTAAATATCACTAAATACCATCGTGTATTTAAAGACAGAATTATGGGCAGATCCCAAAGTATGCAGCCTACCAGATTTTGCCTATGACTACCATGCACTTTCTTTGACTTATGCTAAATATTTCAATTTCTATTTACTAACTAATACTCTTTTTTCTTTTTTAAAAAATCTTTCCTTTTTTTACTCCTACCCATGGTAGTTCTTTACCCTTGAGTTTCCTTGATGTATTTGCTTTCAGGGTGCAGTTTATTTTCCCAGAATACTGAAGATTCAGACTTCTGTCAGACTTTCACTTCACCTGTCTGTAACAGGGGATTTTCATTCACTGCTTTCAGTGTTTAATAGCTATGGAGACAATCATACCTCCTGCTGAGATGCTGTCCATCAGCTTCCAAGGTATTGTGACTAATGGGACTGAAAAGTGATTCTAATCATATAACAGCAGTTTGAATGGGCATCGAGAGCTCTGCAATGTGAGCAGACACAAACTTTGAATAAAAAAGATGGGTCTTCCAGCATATATCGTTGGTTTCCCTAAATGTTCAATATCGATCATTTTTCTCCTACTTCTGTTTCTCTGCTGAATTCCCAAGTACTAATCAAAGTGAGAAAGTGTGTCGAAACTGCTAGGAGACTGTACATCACACCAGGGTCTTCCAGCTTAAAGGAGGGTGCTCAGGAGCTCTAATTCTACTTTCTTCTATCCTCATAGTGGAAAATATAGATTATAAGGATGTTGATGCCTTAGTATTTTGCTAAGACAAATATTTTAATTAAAAATTGATAGTAATAAAATTCCACTTTTTACTGGCTCAATTTGACTTCTTACTGGCTCAGATTTGTCTGTTTTCATTGACTTGAGCAGTTCCATTGACAACAGTGAAGATACATTCTAACTAGAAATTTTTATTAGAGGTTTTTTTTTAAATCATATGTGGGTTTTAGTTCAATGAAAATTATGCAGGAGAGAGAAACACTTGGTATCCTGTGGTAAGTCAGTTTGTTGAATGATAATTTCTGTGCTCTTTAGCAATATAGGTTGTGTCAGTCTTCACAGTGTTTGTGCAGCCATCTGAGAGAGCAAAAATGCAGCTTCTTCCTCCCGGGGCAGCATCATTGGTATGCTGGAGCTGACAGCTCAGCTGCAGATTGTGCTCAGGACAATGTCACTAAACACATTAAGCACCTACCCTTTTCATTAACGGTTTTAAAACAACCTGGAAGCACTGTTGACAATTGCAAATACGTTCCAGAGATGAGAGCAGGCGTTAGTACTGCTGGAAGTGAGCAGAGCATCGGACCTCTCTGACTATGATACCTGCCTCTACTACTGTTCTGTTCAAACACTTCATGGACTTTCACGTTATTTACCCTCAAAAAGCTCTGTAGTGGCAGTTGTGCCTTTATCTCTGGTTTACATTGGAGGAAGTTTGAGTATGGCTAAACAACTTGCCTAAAGTCAAACGGGAAGTATATAGTGAATAGAGAAGTTAAATGCTAGATTAGTTCACTGTTTGTTAGACCTTTCTTCCTCATTAAATAATTCTTGATTTTGTAGATGAAAATGAAGTAGTTATTTACTGTGAAATTAAGCATAGAACACAAATTCTAATGCTTTTACATGACCACTCATAACATATTAGATGTATCTGAGCAATTGCTTAACGCAAGCTGGAACTTAGCAGGAATCATAGCAAGATTTTTCTTGGAAATGCATGTCGGCTGCATAAAAATTGAAATTATTTTTGTGTAAATGATTCCCAGCAATATTGTCCACAACTGCCAGAAAACTGGCTTCGTATGGAGCAGCAAACCACTACAAGTGAGTAGATTTGAAATGAAAGTGGGTAATGTAAAGCCTTTGCTCTTGGTTCACATTGTGCTATCATAGAAGTGCAGTCACTGAGCCTTGTGTGTGAAGAACTAAGAGATGTGATGTGGATGGTGGAAAACGTTTAGGTATTTACAATTTGTTATTGCATACCAGAGCAACTGTGAGATAGTGAGATTAAGAGTAACCACTTGCCAGATAACATCATATCAAGCATCTTTACTGGGGTTGCACATCTTAATGCTTATCTCAGAGCTATCCAGGGAACCATCCGGGAGACTTGTTTCACAAAATGTCCTCTTCCCTACATTCAGAATGATTCAGAGATAGAGAAGGGGGGCAGTCTCTGGTTATAGACTTGCCACGAGGCATCCTAGTGAAAGATTAGTGAGACAGGATCGATGAGACTGGAATAATTTTATATAATCATATACAAAGAATCTCGTGATATCCAATAGAACAAAATACTCCAAGTTGCTTTGAAAAGCCATGTGATTTCCATTAGATCTAGCCATCTGATACTTCTCAGGTTGCTATTAATGGTCCCATCTATCACAATCTAGTGTGATACACAGTTCATCATCATTTCAGTTTACTTCGGCGAGCAGAGAGTTTGTTATGGTGGAGTGTTGCTGGAGGGTACACTAGATGGCATTCTTGATAACTGTGCATTTCTCTATACTCTTATTGATGCTCAAATATGGTTTAGGGATTCCTGGAATAATTTCAGCAAGTGTGCTAAATTCCCCATCTGTGGCAGATGCTTAAATGCTACACATATAGTTCTGGCTGTATGTCACTTCCCTGGATACAGACGAGTGGATCACTGGTGTTTAAGCTTTGACAGCTCGTTAACTAGTCGTCATGGAGTTGCTGGGTTACCTGTTCAGAGACAGGAGTCTCTGCAGTGCAAATCAGGTTGCCTCTACTGACTTCAAAGGGAGCAGGCTTCTTTATGTTAGCTTTGGATCTGCCCCACTGCCTTTAAAACTTGTACCCCTTGAAAGCTCTCCTGTGAAGAAGCCTGGGGCACACAATTATGATGACCTTCTTCATGGTCTTATTGTAACATTCATTCTCTTTCCCCTTGTAATACTTGGCACCAACAAGTTGCATTTAATATTAGATAAAAACTAGCTTGAGGCAAACCCATTTCTGTTTACATTTTAAACTGCAGAGCATTCTTTGGGGATCTGTAAAAATAAAAGCCAACAAGCCTGATGTCCATCTTTTCAAGGCCCTTATCTGCACCATATAAATTTGCATAATCAGTATTTAGAGTTCTTGGAGAAGATAAATCTATTGTATTTACATTTTTGCTAGCAATCCAGGAAACTTCATATAAGATTTGTTATCAATAAATATTTATGAATTCAAGATAATGTTTCTATCTGACACATATGTAGCAGTGGGAGGATTTTATGCTGCATTAATGTAAAAGAATGAAGTGCGATCAAAATGTCTGTGTTAGTTTGATTCAAAATGTCTAAGAAGGAAATAATCTGTCAGTCAAGAATTATTACTCGCTAGAGGGATATTTATCAATCATTCCAACTGAAAAGAAAATCAAAGAGCAGACTCAACCTAAATATTCATCATTACTCTGGCTTTTGAGGTTTCAGATATGATTTCCTGGTCAGTGACTGTTTTTTCGAATAAACCGTTACAAGACACAAGCAAAAGAGAGTGTTGATGAAAGCAGCTTCTTGTGTCTGTTCTTTACAGTCATCAGACTATGATCATCAAGCATGATCTGAAGTTTTGAATCACTGAGCTGAAAGAGACCTTAAACCTTCATCTAGTGCACATGCATGCTTTGAAACAGGATGTAGTGTTTTCAATCTATATGAAATAACTTCTGGCCATCATTTGGCCGTCACTGTTTGCATAGCATTTTTAACGTATGTTAAAACTAACTAAATAAACAATCTAATCCAGTCAGATATGTAAATATTAAATATGTTGAACATTAACTTGAACATTCAGCTGAGCAAAGTGGGAAAGGAATGCAGAATGTTGCAGTAGTATTTGTTTTTCATTAAAGGAGTTGCTTTATATGTTATAAAACTATTTTGGTGTTAATATACTGTATACAATCCTTTAAATTTATGTTCCTCCTAAATTTACCAAGTCTGCTATTTGATTATCCCTGTTATTTATTTTCCATTTGCACCTATTCAAATGCACTCCTAAAGTGAGGTCAGTCACACTGTCATGTGCAACTAACTTGGCCAAGCAGTTTGGTGAGCACTGAAAATGAGTCACAAATTGACAAATAATGTCACCTGGAGTTCTATTTGTGTAACTGTGTCACCTTTTGTCTTGATACACAGAGCTAAACTTTTCCCTGTACTTCCTTTTGCCTGTGGGTTTTAGACTTCAGAGTAAGTTGGAGGGTAAAAAACTTGAAAACTTAGATGGAACTGCCCAGATTGTTTTAGTGTCATCTCATACTGAGTGATCTGTTTTAACAGAAAATAGTTTATCCAGCAAATTTAACTGGTTTTGAAATACATACAAATATGCTCTGACACGTTCCAGTGTGTGCAGCATTTGAAATTACTCATCCAATGACACACTTCAGTCAAAGGTTGATGGTGAGTTGTTCACATGTGCCTCTGGGCATCCTGTCTGTGTGCCATGCTCAGCACAGCCCTGTTGCAGTAATAAGCAGCAGTTCCAAACATAAAAAGATTGACTGTTCTGAGTTTTTCGCTATGGGTATTTTGTTCTACATGGCTAAGCCTTTGGTTATCTGTCTCATATGTGAAACCATTTCCTTGTTGGATAAATTCCCATGCCAACATCAGCTCCCAAGACAAGCTCATGAACTGGTGCAGCACAAACACTTGCACATACACAGTTCATGAGTCAACCCTTATTGACATGCTAAGCAAACAGAAATTGGCAGAAAGATAGAAGCAATAGCATGTACTATCAAACTGAATTTACTGGTTCTGTTCTGAATAAACAAGCATTTTTTCTTGGCCTTTTCTAGTTTTAATGTCATTTATTTAAAACTCCTTTCTGTAGCATCTCTTTCAAAACAAAAAATCCGTAAAGGTACAGTTACTTCATCCTCCAAAAGATCACACAGGCATTATAATGACCCAAAGGTGAATGTCAGGCTATTAACAAACCCCTAATCAGGTGAGCTTTAATTGATTTGTGGTTTCATAATGAGATTTCACACATCTCTGTATAGTGTGTAGCTGCATGGAGTTGAGCCACATGTAATTTTTAAAGAGCAATTATAAGAATTCTTTGTTGGAATGTAATGTTCCCTGTAAAAGAGGAGGAGCTGCCTCGGTGCTGCCAAGAAATTTCTGCATGATTCTCATTAAATACATTAAAAATGTACAAGTGTACATATATGTGTATATGCAAACAGATGCATATATACTCATATGTATACGTATGTATGCATGCAAAGATACATATCTATACATATATGCATCTGTTTATACACCTAAATATGTAAAGTTACAAACATGCACACTTATGGCATTTTTATGCTTTATAAAACTATATATCCATAGAGAAGAAATCAATCCAGCCATGGTTTGAATACAGAGGATTTTAATTTTTTTTTAAAGCTGTGACATGAAGATAATTTTAATTAGAAGTACAAAAGAGGTCAATTTTGGATTCCTTTCTGTGCCGGGAAAGGCTAATGCGTAATTATGTTATGCTTTTGGTGACTCTTTAAAATAAAATCTCATTGGAACAGAAAAAGGATCAAATAAATGTTACTTAGGCTCTCAGTGAAAATAATGGTTTTCACAGTTCATTTGCTCTTGGTTTACTTCATACAGCTGTGCATGGGAATCAGGTCTGCAGGTCATTATACAATCTTGATGTTCATAGCTGAATCATCTGAAGAGATTGATTGAAAACATGCTTCATCTTTGATGTGGGTTTTCTTTTCCCCCTGAGTTTGACTTCATATTTAGTTCATTATGGTATTCCTGGAATGCTGGGTCTTTTTGACATTTGTACACCCATGAGGGCAGCAAAAGGTCTAGCTTGCTCTAATAGATGCAAATTATATCTAATATCCTATACTTAAATAGATCTCCAACTACTGTCTTAAATTGATAAAGCCCAAGTAATATAAATAGAAGGCAACTTTGGATCATACTGATGTGATAAATGCAATAGCACAAAGATTTAGGTGTTGATTTTTGACCTTAACTTTGCATTATACACTGTTCCTGGATGAAGTCAGAAGCTTAATGTTAGGCTTTATTGTATTCATTAGCAATCTTTCAGATTGTACTGGCCTTGCATGTCAAACAAAAACACATTAAAATATGTGCTATGCCACTAAGAGATGATGTAAATCTTTATTGAGTCTTTACCTCTTTTCATGTTGAAGGCTGGTTAATCCCTTCAATTTTCTTTTGTGGAGGGATAAATAGACCACACAAGAGCCAGAGGGATGAGACTAAATCGTATAATCTCTGACCAAAAAGTAGAAGAAGCATGAAGCCTGTGTGTTTCTGAGCTAGATACACCGGGTATAGATAGCAAATCTGGAGACTGGCCGTGCTCAAATGTATCATCTTTGGAACAGGCTGCCCAGAGAAAGTGGTGGATGTCCCCCAGAGAAGAGGTAGATGTCCATCCCTAGAAGTGTTCAAGGCCAGGTTGGACGGGGCCCCAAGCAACTGGATCTAGTGGGTGGCATCCCTACCCATGGCAGGGAAGTTGGAACTAGATGGTCTTTGAAGTCCTTTCCAACCCAATTCATTCTATGATTCCGTGATCTTTCTGACTAGAATTGATTTCTCTGTGTCTGACAATGGCATAACAGCTATTAATTACCTTATCTGTCCCTATTTTGCATAACTGAGCACAAGATGTATTTGTGAACTCTACAAGGAAACATGTTTGAAAGAAACTGGGTTATTAAAGAAGACGGAAATGACAAGAAATACTGAATTTCATTCCTTCTCTGTAAAATATGTCTTGGATTTCCCACGAGAGATACTGGCATGTGATGCTTGCTCTCGTCACAGACATCAGGTTATGGCTGACAATCTTTGAAAATTTGTGTTCAACCTGAAGCAGATACCAGCCACAGCCACTTCCATGTACTTTATAAATGGCATCTGGATAGGGCACAGACTGAGTTTGAGGCTCTTTTCAACTTCCAGGAATAGTTCAATTCCTCTTAGCTTATCCTCAGGCAAATGCAATAACCACAGAGCTCCAGGTAACATTGGCAGCTGGAGGAGGAAAGATAAATTCCACATGCTTGTTGAAACTTGTTTTGTCACTTTTCAGAGAAGAATGCAGGATTCGGGGAATTTTAAACAGAAAGCACAGTTGAGTAGCTACTCAGTAGTCAAGTCACAAAGGATGTGTCATTCTCAGAGGAGTCATGCTGACTTTTCTGGTTTCTTTCTGGCCCAAAGAACCTTAGTTATTTTATGCACAGCTATTACCTCTGACCACTGACCTAAGAAGAAAGAAAACCCTTTGGCAGAGGAAGGAATTAACTTGCATCTCCCACTTCCTGGGGAAGCCCCTATGTTTTAAATCAATGGTTTAATTGCACTGTGTCCTCTCCACAAATTCAGTAGCTGTGAAAGCACTTCATGTTTTCTGGGGATCTGATCTGGTCTATATGCATAAGCTCTACCCTGGTAATGCTTACCAAGTCAGGAAGACCCTGAGGGGAATTCAGTGAAGGAAGGCAGCCGGGTCTCCAGTGAGGCCTTTAAGTGCAATATTCAACAGTGCAATGTTTAACCATGTCAGAACATGAGCTCTTCTGCAATTGTGCAAAAGTCAAGTTCTTTCAAAAGTCTAAGGTCACAAAACGCAACAGCTGTGAAGACTAGGTGCCTTTGATGCTTATATGGCATCTGAAAAGGGGCTTTCAGGAACTCCGTTTTGGATGTAGTTACCAAAATGTCAAGCTTTCTCCAGATAGGTGCCTAGATCCTCTTCTTTTTGCTTATTTTTGGGTTTGTATTCAACCTTAAATGCTAGGCCAGATAACATCTTGCCCCTAAGCAAGACTTGTGTGATCTCATACCTAGTAAGGTGAGTTTGAGTGTGAAACGGGCCCTCTAGTTAACTCTCTGAAGAGACAGCTGGTGCTCAGCATGTCAGCTTTACAGCTGTTTAACCATGAGAATGATTGAACAGAGAGTTTCTTTTGTCTTCTGAATATATATAGTGCATTAAAAAAAACCAGGCTGTGTGTGATGCAAGCTCTCCATCAGCAGGTCAATGTGATGAGGAATATAATGGTAGAGCCAGATACTCTGAATCAGGTCTTATTTCCAGCTGCAGGTAAAATCTTATCCTCAATGGAAACACATGGCTATTGATTCAGAGGCAGCCGGAGTTTCTTCTTGGAGTAGTGTCGGACATAAATATTTAGCTAACGTATAGAGCACTGCATAATTTAACTACGAACTTAAAAGGTTCCCTGGGGTTCAGATGGACTCTTCATAAGTAAGCAAAATATCTATTTTTTTAATTGTAGAGATCATATTTTCATAGCAATACTATTATCTTATAGTATTCATCTCTGAAGATCTTGCTTTCTCGAAAAGCCGGAAATTATTCTGATAACGAAAAGGAGTGCCTCTATGCAAATAGTACCTACAAAACCACTTCCTTTGAAGAAACAACAAAAATTATAGGGCAGAAGCCATTTAGTACTGGTTAAAGAATTAGGCATGATTAGTACAATAATAAAATATTTTTTATCAGCTATTTTCTATCAATTCAAGAAGTTGCATGTGTTGTTCCCTGGAGGAAACTACAGCCTTGTGGCTGGAGAGTACACTGTTCAGGGCAAGGAGAAGTTCATTAGCCAGTGCATCTTTCTACTGCTGCAGACAGTCAAGTGAGGAACCTGCTTCTATCAGTGGCAGGACAGTCTGCTGATGCTAGACAGAAGATGGAAATTCTCATGTGATTCAAGATCTCCTGCTTCTGATGTGGAGATACCCAATGGGAGAAAATGTGTGAGGTGTAATTAGGCACAGACCTTCACATTTCAACATATTTACCGAGATACTGGGAAGAATCTGAGGCCCTGGTATAGAAAAGTCCCTTGAGCTTTGCTTTTACCTCAGCTTTCAGCCTTTGTAAAAGTGCAGCAGAGGAGATGCTGCACAGTCTGGAGAAGAGGGTGTGCTGTCTCACCTGAAATCTGCTCAATTGCTTGTGGGAGATACAAAGCAGCCTGTACAGTCAAAATTGGTATGTTTTCAGGAAACAGAAATACCTGGAGGAGCAGTCCTTGTGTTCCTGATGTAATACTGATCTGATATTCTCACTGCATTAGGAGCACAGGTTTTTTTCCAGTCCTTAACACAAGCTTCCAACATACTGTGGGCAATGAAGTGTAGCCACGATGAAATCCAGCAGCATATTCCAGCAAACATAATAGCTAAGCATAGGCAAATTAGAATAAATTGTTAACAACTCTCTGCAGATGTCCCTACTTTGCTATATACAATAGCTTCCCATTTTTGAGGCATCTTCAAAAGAGGCAGGTTTGTTTACAGCACTTTAACCAAATAGTTTGCTTTACACTGAGCATTTCCCATTATGGTCAGTATTCAAACATGGAAATAGGCAATATCTTTGTACTCAGAGAATTCTAAAATTGTTGTTGGAGTTTTGGCTGGTTTGGTTTAAAATTAATTGTACTAAATTATATTTTTTGAGAATTTTAATTTGATTCACCAATTCCTCACCCTTAAGAGGATTATTTTTTAAGTGGGATTTTTTGCAATGGAAGCCAAAAACTATTTGACTTGTTAAAACTCATAGTGCCTGGGAGGCACTTCCAATCTACTGTATGAGGCATTTCTGAACCAGATTGCATCCACACAATTTAATTTAATAGCTCCTGATATATTTAGTCTTCATGAATTTCCTGAATCCCATTTTGAACCTAAATATATACATATATTTAGGGAGTGTGTAAGCTGCTTGTAGCAATGAATTTAAATAAAGATGCTTTGATCTATCTATCAGATCTGAGCACAGGGTAAGACCCCAAGTTTCTCATGTTTGTTAGATGAGGTTTCACAAGATCACATTGGAACCATGCTGGAATATGTGGCAAGACTGACAGTGGTGTAGCTGTACAGCAACCTATGGGAAAAACCTACGAAAAATTATATAACCTCTGTATGAAATATCAAAGGTTATAAAGAAGTGATTTTGAGATTTAATGCAACTTCAGGCTCTTTAGTCCACTTGCAATCATGGACAGAATTTGTGTACCTATAACGCACCTTTGGTGTTTGGCCACCTGCACTACCTTACAAAAGGCAGAAACCTGTCAGTGTGTTTTACTCTGTCATGTAAATGTCATTAAATTTGTTCACTTCAAAACCCTGTCAGATGTACAAGTATTACTTTACAAGTTCATTAGTAATAAAAAAATCACTGAACTCTCAAAGTCTTACCTAATAATTGGAAATAATTAATATTTCTGACTGCATTAACAGTAGTGTCTGCTTTAAAAGACAATTAATGGCTTTTCTGAGCCACTAATCTTCCTCAAAAAGATTAGTTCTGATGATCACTCTTCCTTCCCTTTCCTCAGCTTTAAAAATTTCACACAATTTTTTTCCAGGAAACCTTACCACAACTACAAAGCACAGGTTCATCATTCACCTGTATTCCCCACAATGAGGTTTTACCAACTGTGTGAAAATAAACATATGGAGCACTAGGAAAAGTAGAATAGGGTGTAATTCTCACCTGATGACAGGGGTCTTTGACTTTTGAGATTCGTATGAATTCTGCCTTTGCAAAGCCTCAAAACAGATGAACTGCTTCATCTTACTGGCTTGAAGAGAGTTGTAATAGGTAATTATTTTATCTGTGTATGTCTACAGCTATCAAAAAGGGATGTTCTGTATTCCTTCAATGACAGCAAGACTGGAGTTTTAAAAATCCAACTTTTTTTAGACAAAGTAATTTAAAGAGACATTTCCAAATAGGTATGGAGTAATCATTTGGTTTGAAAGCCACATTTCAAGGCAGCCAAATAGCTCATCTTTCATCAGTTTTTGGCCTCACAATGTAAACTAGAAAATATTCACTCCACTTAACAATAGTATTTTAGTAATCATAACATTATCAAGATTTTAAAGAAGCAGGCTATTGATTTCTTCCTCTGAAACTTTTAGAGAAAGTCATATATTATAGGAAATGTTCCAGAGTAGATACAGGTTCAGCAGAAAAATTATAGGATCATTTGATTTCCCTTGTTTCCTTAGGAGTGCTTCTCGTAAAAATCACGTCTCAGTCAGAGATGGACAGTGCAGGGAAGAATCATTTAATAAAAGGTAGCCCTCAAGGATCAGAAACATTCTGACATATTGGTGTTTTACTAAATACTCTCACCAATGCCTGCAGCTGATTGCTTTAACAGAATTTTTTATAAAGGGCACATTAAAAACTTTATTTGTCAAGAGTGGCTCTGGTCAATTCTGTGAACCTAAATAAATCCTCTCTACTTCATTTATTAAATGGCAACCATGTACTAAATCTTTAAAATTACATTTAAAATAAATAAATACATTCAAGTAGAAAGCATAAATTAAAAGGTGTTGCAGTCTTTGCTTTTTTTGATGTAATATGATCTAGCTGAGATAGATATAAATTATGGAATATAAAAAACATGGCACCCTGTTCCCTCTAGAAATGCAAAAATGACCTTATTGTATCTTTCTTATTTTCTTTGTCGTTATTAACTTGACCAGAAAGATGATCCAAATTAAGCAAACCCTGAGCCCATTTCTGTGGTGAAAGTGTTGATTAACTGCCCAGAATGAGAGACCTTGTTGGTTTGAGCAGTGGATATTGAATTGAACAGGTTTGAAAATTAACTTTGTCTCCAACATTTCAGTTCAAATTTATGCCATTTTTTTTTATCAGTGTAGAATGAAAACTGATGCATAACGTAGAACTTTCAAGTTATAAAGTAAGGCAAATCTGAACTTGCATTTTTTTGTTGACAAGATGCATAAGATTCTATGTGTGATGAAGATTTAATTGCATTTTAATGATCAAATGGAAATAGTTTTCAGATCTAAAAACAATCCTCAGAAATGACTCTCCAAAGACATATCCTGTGCATGCCAGGACAGGGTTTTCTCAGGACATACATTTTTTCTCTGGTGACAATATTTTTTTTTTTTTTTCACTAGGGTTCCTGGATATCAGATGCAGTTGTAGGGTGGCTAAAGGAGAATGAACACAGAGCAACAAGTTCAAAGGGATATCTCCATGATTGCCTGGTTTTGGTCCTATAGTGCTGTTGTAAAGTTAAAAGTATTATTAAAAATAAGATAAAATTCTTTTGAGAATAAAAAGTGTATTCTTTATATTTAAACTGTTCCACAGATAAGTTATTACTTGTGAATGACACTTAAAGAGACAGAAGCTGTATTAGCTCCATGTCCTTAAACTAGCTGAACACACAGATGAAAAGCATTTATTTGAATGCAGAGCAATGAATATTGAATTGCTTAATGTTTGGACTTTTCTGTGCTCTTCCAAGCTCCCACAGCAATGCCAGGGTGCAGGATGATGTGTATCACTTCCCTGGAAGCCAACAAGCAATTTAGAAGCAAAGAATATGTGGGCAGAGTGAGTGATTGCCTGCACTAAAGGTCTATTTGGAGGTTTAAAATAAATTTCCCTGAAGATGCTTAGTGGGGCTAATGTCTCTTTTTTAAAAAACACAGTGATGTAAACTAATGATTTTAATGGCTTTTTAAATGTAAATGCCAAAATTTTGAATCTTAATCCTTTCCTTTATGTGAAAGCAACATTTTCACATAAAAGCTTTTAAAGACAGCAGACAAAATTATATAACTGGGGTTTTTTTGTGTGAGTGGTATTAACACTAGTCATATCTGAGTATTAATAAATCGTTTACAAGGACACTCAATATCCATACTCAGTCTTTTTCATCTTTCAAACCACTATGCAGAATTGCACAGCAAATTAGAGCAAATGGAATTCTTCATCTTCTTTAGAGCATTTGTGGACTGAAGATGTTCATTGGACTGTAAATGAGAGAAGAAGAAATAATTGTTTAATAAGAAATACAATATTATTTTAAAAAGTTAAGGAGGCTTGTCTACGGACATAAGGATCCATGCAACTCTTCTGTTAATATGGCATTATAGCCACTCATTTGCTTTTCATCAAGAAAACTCACAAAATTATAATTTAAACTCTTTTGTAAAATAAAATCCATAGTCAAGATAAAAATTAAAAAAAAAAAAAAAAAGACTGTATAACTTCCTTAATGCATTTATAAAACATCAGGTGCTCAATTTCATGAAATATTTACTTCCCAGATCTTCAAAGTATACAATGTTTCTCAAAGAATTTAACTGGGATCAAGCAGATAAACTTTGCCTAACAGCTGAAAGTGTTAGTCACTGTTTTTTCTTGAGTAAGTTTTTTAATTATTATTTCTCTTGTAAGTTAAAGTGCACTGGTTTGAGCTTTACAATTATTCTTTGTTCCTGTGCAGTTCTCAGCATGCAAAATGTTTATAAGGTAGGGATAAATGAAACTTTTCAGATTCAGCTATTTTAAAGCTTATAAAATATTAAAAGGTAATATAAGGAGATGCATAGCAAACAATAGGAAGAAATGAGTTGAGATGATCAAGTGTTTTATTTTTCTCATGGTGCATTCTTTTAGTCTTTATTTTAATATAACAGTGTCATAATAGAAGAAAATGGATCAAAATGAGTCAGTGCAGTTGCTTCATGGATATGTTTAGTTTATACAGTCATAGTCCAAAATCATGAAAAGAGAAACGCCAGTGCCACAGCTGTGATTTCACGAACTTCCAATTTTTCCAGTAACTGAAAAAGAAGCACATGAAACACTGTCATATTCCTTAAGAGATCCAAATTTCTAGTAAAGGTGTGAAACAATTATAATTTGTAGCTGCCTCAAAAGATTGCAAGAAAAAGAATTGATAGCAATATGCATTGAAAACTGGGATAGATAACAAAAGTTGAAGGTGGCATTACGGCTGCAGGCACTTTTGTGTGCTTTGGAAAGACTCTAAAAAGGTTATTGGTAGAAAGGAGAAACCAGGGAGCTAATGCTCATCTTGTCTCTGGAACCAATCTTTTTCTTCTGCATTCCGAAAAACGCCTCACAGGCAAAACATCACCTCTAACCTTGTTTTCTGTTCTGTGTATTTTATTAACCTTTCTTTTCCAAGTCTACAGTTTTCACTCGAGTGCAGTCCCGATAGCAATCTAGGTTGACTGATTATTATTTTTTTACAATGAGTAAGGTGTTACCGTGATATTAGTTCAGCAAAAAGGCCATGTTTAGTTGCCATGGCAATTAAACAATAATAACTGCAGTCTTTACTTGTCTATCACAGTTGTCAATCCAGGTCCTGCTTCCTAGTGCCAGATTTACTTTTTTTTTTTTTTTTAGTCAATATTTCTTCTTTCAGGTAATGCAGCTGAGCTTGTTCTGAAGCAGGAAACAAGCAGCTGTGGGCCTGTTGTAGCTGGATACGAGTCTAGGCATCCATGGCATGGGTCAGTGTTGGTCAAGTGCTGGACTTGAGGAACCAAATGAGTTAATCTCTGTCACAGCTGAGATGACAGATAAATATGTGTTAAGCTCTGTGTTACAGTGACCTTTGGGAAGAACAGACATTTCCTGTCAACATTCTACATCAACGTGCATATCCTTGGGCTTCCAATATTTTGATCCTCCTGGGATCGATTTAGGGCACAACCAATGCTCTATCTGGGGTAAAAAAAAAAAAGCAAGAATAAAACACAAACCATGCAGACATCTGACTTGTTTCTTCTTTGAAGGGTGTTTATTAAAAGGACATGATTTTCATTGAAAAAAAAAAAGTAAGCTTTTGTGGCCTTGGGGTTTCCTTAGGTTATCAGTGTTAAGGGTTTGGGAGCACCTCCCAGTTGCCATGTGGGACATATTGTTCAGTAACTCTGGATTGGATAAGAGCATATGGCACAGAAAAGTGCAGCCCTGCCTCCTTCTCTGTAGCTTCCATGCAGGGGAAACCATGACTGTGTTCATAGGTCAAATGCAGATGTGGTTCACTTGTGTAGGGTTACACAGCTCTGGGATGCTTCAGAGCACGGTCCAGAAGGTGAGGCTGGACACAGCTTCAGAGCAGCAATACCAAGTGACGTGTTCTCAGCAGCCACTTCTGACAGCGTGTTGACAAAATAAATGTGGTCTGTGCATATCTCTTGTCTTTATGCTTTCACTTTGTGGGACTGCACCTGATTAAAGAAATGTTCTAATCAATGAAACATCTCTGGACAAGCAAAAACAGCTCACTTAATGTGTTGGACCATCTGACAGATGGTAACTGCTGGTGTTGTCCTCGACAATAAACCGTTCCTTTATGCAGCACATTTAGTAAATGGAAACTGTCTCCTAAATTGTAGACTAGTTTTGTTTGTTTGTTTGTTTGTTTCTATTGAGCCTTGTCACCAAAATCCTAGGTCAGAATATTCTGATAACACACAGTTCAGGAACTGTACAGCTCAGACACAAAGTTTGTTAGTGTGTTGGCCATTTTCATTCATGCCTATCACTATTAGAAGGCTATTTCAATGATCAGTCTGAATAACGTTGAAGCATGTTCAAGCTAGAAGGGAACATATGAAGGAACAAATGAAGAAACGATTCCAAAAGTTTATTTAGTTTTTTATTCTTATTATAACTGGAGATCCTTTCCACCGTTGCTTTGCCTGAGAGCTTTCATACTCAAAATCTTTTCTTCTCTGTGTCTTCACTGATGCCCCTTTTACTTTCTTGTTTTGTTCTTTCGTTCTCCTTATCTCCCTCTAACGGCGCATCTCTTGCTTACTTCACCTCTAGTGCTGCTCTTTTGCAGTCCTGGCCCTGACATGATGTTGGCCCTCTATCATTCACTCCCCCTATAATCTTCTGGCTTTATATCTTTACACCTCAGGTCTTTCAAGAGGCACTATCTGCTGGCTTCGGGTGATTCATCAGAACATAGCACTGTATCCTAGATCTTGGTTGATATTTCAGTGTTTCTGTGATAGTAATCAGATAGCAATACTTCAGTTTACTGTAACCACAATGAAAGAACTTGGAGTGCTCCCTGTCTAAGCAACTTGTCTTGAACTGCAGGAAAAGAGAAGTGAACACTGCCTCTATTGTTAAAAACAATGAACATCCTGAAAAGGCAGTTCACCAGCAGTGCTCATCCCAGAAAACATGAAAATGGAGAGAGAGAGAGAGAATGTTTTCCTGAATTCCAGTAAGCCATTATATCAGATTTGCTTTCACCGTGGCCAGGGATTCACATTCAAGATAAACTAACAAAAGAGATTTTATTCAGTAACAGTCAAGTTGTAACAGGGTCAGACATACAACAGGAGAGCATGTCACAGCTGCTGACTTCTCAGTCTAAACAAAAACAAATTAACTTCTCGGCCTGTTTGCTTATTGAGGGAAGGTGCCTCAGCCCAAAATTTCTAAGGCTACCTTGACCACTGAAAGATGCAGCCACACTCCTTACAGAAAAGAACTTCAATACCTGACAACAGGCAAATTTTAATTCTCGGCTTACTTAATTCTTTTCTTGAACAATCTCTTCATTGCAAGAACAAAACCAGGGATTTGGGTATTATTTATCCCTTTCACTCAAAAAGAAGCAAGTTAAAAGAGGAGGGCAAGCAATCTGTGCCTTTGAAAATAAAAGAATTCTGTCTTGTTCAGATTAAGCCAAAATGTTTTCAACATAATAAGCAAAGAAAAATCCTTTCAGCAATGGAGGCAATGTTAATATAAAAGAGTAATTTTAGAAAATCTTTTCCCACCATTTTTTGAAATGAGAAAAAGTATACATGTATTATTTTCCTACAAGCATGAAATTATTCTATTAATATTTTTTAGTTTCCTGACCACACCTTTTACCTAAAGGGTTCCAACTTATAGTTCAACAAATACTCTCCATAAGGAAAAGCTGAAGGCAGCATTGTGGAAGAGGCTGGAATGCCTGTAGGTATGATTTCACAATGTATTCACAATGCTGTTGTGCAACAGGGACTTTCCTTGAGAGTATATTTTCACTCAATATTTTTTATAATTCTATCAAATGTATCAGAATCAATATGTTGAACTGAATTTTGCTAGTTTGTCAATTTCTGAATTTCAGGGAATTTATTATATTCAGAATATACTTGGCCAGACCCTAAACTCTATCTCCAGAAAAATGACACAAAGCCATCACAGGGAAAAAATAAACAGAGTCCCCAGCTGTCTTTGTTAAAACCAGTATGCATTGTATTGTTCTAGTTCTGCTGGTTTGGAGGTTTTTTTCACCTCTACAAGGAAATAATCTTAACAGTACCTTCTCAAAAAGGATTTTCAGTTCAATATTTTATAATAAATCTCTTTTCTCTCCTTCCCGTAGAGTAAGAAATGAAGAGCCAGTTGAGGGGCCATATGGCTTAGAAGTTCTCATTTGTTTAGTTAGATGATACCACAGACAGGAAATCAACGTATAGGAATTTCACAACCACATTTCCATCTGTTTTATGTGGGTGATGCCATCAAAGAAGCTGACAAGTCTTAGCAATCCTCCAGCATATGTCAGCTTTTGGTAGTGCTACAGGTCCAAAGTCCATTCTCACACCTGCCTCAAGCAGCAGCAGGAGCCAAAATTGGAGATGATCTCTGTGGAAGGCCTATGGCTACACAACATGGTTAGCTCTGAACTGCGATATTTCTGGTTTTAGCTGTGTTTGATAAGATATGCCATCGTTTGTCATAGAAGTTCTGGTGTAATTAGTACCAGCTGAAATAAATTTCAGTATACAAAGATCAAAACAAGATTTTTTTATAACATGCTGGCGGGCTATAAATCTGCTCATCAGGTGCAGGATCTACTGAGAGTTGATAGTTACTGGAGAGTATAAAGGCCCCTTCTGAAATCAGACATTAAATCTCACAATCCCTGTGTGCTTTGAAGTCATTCCCACTCTCCGTGTCTGGAGGGTGTAAAAGAAAACCAAAGTTGGATTTGTATGTCATTCAAAAGAGGAGATCAATTGAAACATTTAGGAATAGTATTAGTGTCATTTACATGTCATGGAGAGTCTTGTAACTATGCTAGTTTTGATGATTTTCTCTCAAATAAAAGAAGTTCAAGCTGCTCATTCTAGTTATTGTTCTCAAAATACCGGAGAAATGGTCAATTGCAAATTCAGCCTCTAAAGAGGAATTTAATCAAGAGAAGAGAATTTTCATTCTTGTATAAATAATCAACCGAATTTTACAATTTGCATTCAACTGCTTGTGCTTTCACTTGCAGGTCTTAATTAGGATCACTATTGCATCTTGTAGACAGCTAGACTATTAGTATTGTTGGTAGCTTGCCACCATATTTGGCAGCCCAACAGAACTGCAAAAGCTGAAAAATAAGCCTATTAAAAAAGTCAGTAAAGCCAACATCCTTTCTGAAAGCTTTAATCTAGGTTTCCATATGCTGTACCTTTGCTGAGGGTAAAAATTATCAACCTGCTGCTCTGCTTCCATCTATCAGAGCATATTCTCTGAATACCATTTCAGAAGAAATTATCTTTCTTTTGCTATCAGTCTGGATATTGATTATCATTTTCAGATTCTTCTGCCTTTCATGTAAGCACTCTTGAGAAGGCTGCTTAGGTCTAAAGAGAACACTTACTGCTTGTAACTACATTTAGACTGAATGATGGATGCATATCCTTAAATGAAAACAGAAGGTAACCTCATATTTTTTGTTGTATTTTATACCATTTTGTTGTATTTTATACCATTTTGTTGTATTTTATACCATCTTCTTTATACCATCTTCTAAAGGTTAACTTTACTGGCAAATTTGGAATTCACTAATTCAAAGGAACAGATCTTTAAAATCAGACAGACTATAGAACACAAAAGAGGGAAGCCTGGAGAAAGACAATAGCAGTTCTATTTTTGTCACTGCTGTGAATCTTTTTTTAGAACACAGGTTCTTCCATTTCCTTTCTTATCCATTGCTGTGTCCATTTAAAGTGTAAACTCCCCTCAATGATTAGTTCATTCTATAAGTTTGTATAATACCTAATAAATAGGCCTTCCATATTTCTTGGGGGCTAGATGGAAAATCAATAAATACAAATAAATGCAACAAATTATAATAATTATAAACTAACAGAAAATATTTAGTTACTCATTAAGCCCATTAACAAAAGATATCAATTACTGATTAAGCACTATTAAAATGTGAGCTTCGGATAGAAATATCAGAGATTAAAGATACAGGGAATCACATAGTTACAAAGGGAACAAACCAACCTGTCTTATCTTTCTTTGCTAAGAAAGACCATCTCTATCTCCTGATCCATAATGATGACATTGTAAAGGGCGTTTCCTTTCCCTGTGTTTCAGGTTAGAAGAACATTGTGAAGTAACCAATAAAAATTAGAAGGCAGTAGCTTCTTAAATGATTTGAGTGCCTAATTAAGGTAGAATTTTGGGGAGTTTTCACCTGAATAAACTGAATAAGTTGTAATGCTTTTTAAATGTGTTTAAACGTGTGGTTTAAATATCATCCCAGCATCTAACAGCAGTAGAAACTCTAAATAGGAAGTCTGTGGTACAAAGTTAAATATCTGTTTTACCCTCTGCTACAGATGAAATCTAGGGGAAAATGGAGACAATATAGTATTTAACCAGAAACAATCTTTCTTTTGTATGGTTCTGTACTTATTTCATCTTAAGTGACATCTTCTCAAGCAGTTGAAATGTGCAGTGGTTTCATTCCCAGAAGCAAGTGAATTTTTCCTTATTCAAGTGATTTGATACAGTACATTACAAACACAGCAAAATTCACAGCAGTAAGAAATAAATTCACTTTGTCTAAAAATGCTTTCACAGTATTCTACTGATGCCAGTATTTGCAGCCACTCTTTGCTGAGATATTTGCTCTCCTCTCTTCTCCTCTACTCTCCTCTCCCCCACCCCTCCTGAAATGCACCTTGCTGGTTTTTTTCATAGAGTTTATATTAGAAAACCCTTAAACTTTTTCTTTTCTGCTTTACACACTTAAAGATAGAGCATTAAAAGGAGAAACAAAGTTTTTATGGATAACTAGTTGTTAAAAATATGATTGCACAAAAATAATTCTTAGCCTTATACTCTTACTAAGTGACTTTTAAGGTAATAAAATGCTTCATCTATAAGCTGGTATTTAATTACTTGAAAATTTTATTTATTACCTTGGGCAGTCCAGTTCTGTACTGATTATCCTTTTATTATGGTACAAAATATATGCAGATTTTTATTTCTTTTAGGATTTGTAATCCATTGTATAAGACGGTAATTATAAGGAAAAAAAAGATAAATCAAAAGTAGATTCAGAACTGTTTAATATGGAAGGAAAAAAAGAAATTTCTTATCCACCTTCAGAAACATTGGCATTATTATCCTTACTATTATCTATACATTTAAATAGATGCATATTAATATATATAAAGTGACCATTATCAAGAAATTTCAGTAATAGTCTGCTCCAAAACCAAGCCTACCTCCATTGTTTATTATAACTTCATAAAAGAAAGAAATTGCTTCTCATTGGTTTAGTTATTCACATGTAGCACCAGTCTGAGCTGCCTGACATGAAAGTACAAGTAACACAGGGCAGGATAAACTCATTTCTCTGCAGATACACTGTGACCTCCCGTAGTGCCACCGGGATTTTCCATGTGTGCTCTGTGTGGTGCTGTAAAGGATCACAGTCATTGGTGCTGGGTCCCAGACCCTCTTAGGAGCAAATTTTATGCACCAGTTGGCTAAAAGACCTTCATGCTGGCAGGAAAAGGCAAAAAGTGTTGATATTTCTGTGGTCTGACAGCCCAGAGAGCTGGAGAGGGGGCTGGAGGCACAGGTGGGTTCTTGTTCCTCCATGTGGGCTTAGGTTATGAGTTAGACTCATCACAGCGAGAGCAAAGCAGGAACTCAAAGTTACTGCTAAAGATGATAAGAAAGGAAACAGAGATGGCAGGATAAGGCAAAATCCTTATGAGCAAGGATCATGGGTAGTAGATGCAAAGAGCAAGAGAAATATTTTTGCTGGAATCGCAGAGAGGTTTTCTAGAAAGGACTTAAAAATAAATTCTCTTTTACATGATGGTTATTTTGTGGTTGGACACTAAATTATAGCAAACAGCATCTATTAA
Source organism: Pachycephala philippinensis (assembly GCA_013397055.1). Lineage (NCBI taxonomy): Eukaryota > Metazoa > Chordata > Aves > Passeriformes > Pachycephala > Pachycephala philippinensis. Next base: position 1,149,038 of record VWZT01005940.1, on the reverse strand, counting down.
ATAGAAATAGCCAGAAAATCTTGAATAAGTAATTCTAATATCAAATATAATTGGAGAACACTATATGTAAGCAGCATCCACACAAACGCCAGGAAAAAAAAAAAAAGAAAAGAAAAAAAAGAAAAACAATAGGACAAGAATACTGAGTTGTGTACAAGGAAAGAAAAAAAGTTTCAGTCCTACAGGATGAAGCCTAGGCATATTGTTCCATCTCTGTGTAGGGAGAAGCAGATTGATACTTCTGCACAGTCTCCAGAGGCTCCTTCTGAACCCCGTAAGTCTGATTTCGTGTGACTCTGTGTGAGCAACCCAGTTGTCTTTCATGTATACTCCAACAGAAGTCCACCTCAGTGACTTGCAATCATTTGGGAATTTGCTTTGAAAATTATGATGGTGATTTTTAATACATAAATTTATTATTGTTGGAAATTTTGCATATTTCTGATGCTATTTCTTTCCCCAAAGTTAGGCTGAGCAGTATTTTAAATGTATCAGATGTGAAAATAATAAATACAAAAATTTTTACTGCTTTTATGCCTTTGTGGATATATGGTAAGCATTTTCTAATACCTACTACAGACACAAGGAGAAACTGCAATATTCAAGATAATAAAATTAAATTAATGTAGTTCCACTAGCCTAAAAGGACAAATGGAAGAAATAGGAAAAGTTGCATCCTATTGACTTTTCAACCTGAAATCGTCATACACTGTATACTATTAGAGGGGGAGCAGGTGGTCATTTAAAAGTCAAAAGACAGAACAGAAAACATAATCTGATTACTTCTAGTGCCAATATCATAAGGTCACTGTCAGGCTTTTTTGCTGCCTGACTGATGACTTCTGCTCTTCCAAAGCTGGCGATGCTCCAGGTGGTGCCTGAGCTGCTGCAGCCCATCCACAGATGTTTCATTAAAGAACCAGGATATTAATAGTGTCCCAGTAATTCCACATCAACTTCTCTGAAGTGGCTCCCTCACAAGGCTGTTGAGCAGACCTTGTCCCTCACACAGCAGCTGGCTCTGGTCCTGCTGGTCTCTGCCCATCTGCTTTTACCATGTGCTGACCACTACACTTGATTATTTTTCATTTCTAGATCAGTGGTCAGAGAGGCCTGTATAAGCAGGTTTAACATTGCTATGGACCAAGTAATGTTCTAATCTTTACACATAAAAGTAGAATTTAGAATATCAGAAATACAAATAAAGATTAATACCATACTGGTGAAAACAAATATGGACTGTTATACAACTGAAATACCATTTTAAGATTTTCCTGCTGTGAGACAGAACCACAAAAATAAACGTTCATCTTACAAAATTTGGACTCTGCGGGTCCCAGAATTATGAAATTAGTGTAATTATATCCCAAACATACTTATAGCAAATCTCTCTAACTGTGCAATTAGAACTTCAACTGATCCAATTATGTGATGTAATGGTGTAGAGTAATTATGCATAATGACACAATTATAATTTGTGATTATATCATAAAAAGGATTCTGAAACTTTCAGAAAGAATATTGGGCACAAACTGTCATTCTTTGTTTTAAGCTGAAAGGACTCATCTGTTTCAGACATCAATTCCAAAATATTTATCTCATGTTACAAGTAAACGCTATATTAGCTAGGAAGAAAAAAAAAAAGGATGAGTCAGAGATTTAGTGGCTTAAAAATTATTTCTAGGGACAGAGGAATGTGGAATTCACTGCAGCAATGTCTAGAGCTGTTTAAAATGCACTTTTAAAAAAGTTATGAACGGAAATTTTTACTATGTCTGTTAGAAATTCTGACTGAGTAGTCTGTCTTGACACTGTTCATCACAGTACCTGAGCACCTTTCCCAGTAGTTACTGAGAGCATCTCTATAAAGTAATACTATATGAAAAACCAGAAAGCAGTGAAACATCAAGAATTTATATAAGAATATTTTCATAGCAGGAAAATACATTTTATGGCTGGTACATATCTCGTTATTATTTTTCAAAAGAGATTTTCTTCAGCTGAGAGCAAACAATACACATCCACTACAGAGATGTTGAAGGTGGAATAGCTCTCTGGAGACATCTGCCAGCTCTTGTATTTCTCACTGAGTCTAAAGTCACAGTTGATCAAAGGAGTTCTGTCTTCCCTACCTAAACAATGGGAGTGAAGCCAAGTGGCTCATAGCAGCACCATGCCACCGAGCATGGGGAGGCCTGGAAAACACTGAGGACAGATCCAGTTATTCTTGTTCTAATATTGGGAGACATCCTGAAGTAATTTTAGACTACCTTTGGAGACATCCCCATAGCTTACTCTGACATATTTTTAAATTATAGAACTGCAGACAATGACCACCACACTTTCTGTGAATGAATTCCACACCTCCTGTCTCTTATAATTTGAAACAAGTGGATTATAATACCAAACCAGCAAAATCTTATAAACATAACTCCTATTACTAATACAGTTTAACGTTTGAAACACCTTTCCAAAACTTGTTTCAAATCATCCTTCAACATGGCATTTGCAAACAGTAGGAAAATTTGATTCTAAAGATAATTCTAAGATGACATTTGTCACGATGGATGGGATCACTCTGACTAAATTGTGGATATCTGCTTCGAGTTAATAGTATAGGTGTACCACCCTTATTGTGGTATAATTGTGAATATAGTCAATTCTTATCTCTCTGAAGTAGATTTTTTAAAAGAACTCAGATGAATGAGACAAGAAATATCTGTTCTCAGTTTATACAGAATAAACTATTTCATTATGCCCAATGACAATGGAATGGCTTTCTTTTTGTACAGAGATATTAGGAAAAGTACTGTTAAATTTATTATATAACGTGTATTTACCCCTGAAAAAGATGATTTACATGTATATCAGCTTTTGCAACTCTAAGTAGAATGTCTCATGGGTAATTAATCTATGTTTATGTCTGAATTATCTGAACTCTGATGCTATGGAAAGCTTTTCATTTTGAAAAATGGTTGAAGGTACAAACATTGTCTCAGACATTACTATCTGTGCTGCCCTTGAAGTGCTATTCAGAGCATTACTTCTCCATAACTGAGTTTCAGTCAAGTTGCTGTATTGGTCTAATAGTTCCAGCAGACAGAGTTTTGAAAGGAGAGATAATGTCCTTTATTACAACAACTGATACAACCAGGAAAAAAAATCTTTGAGGCTTACAGGTTCACAAAGAGACACTGAGCAGAAAAATCTTACCTTAATGTTTTAAATACATTTTTCTAGTACAGAAGATTTTACCTCTGTTAGTTCTGTTTTTTCTAGAGTTACTTTAATATAGAATATATTTCTGCCTTTCTGAGAAATCCTGCCTTTTCTATTTCTGAACTGGATAAATAAACCAGGAGAGAAAAGCCAGCAATATATAAAATCTAAAGAATAAAAATAATTTATTTAAGTATTTACCTGGACGTTGAGCAATATGTAACTAGCATAGGAAGGATGAGTAAGATTTGAAGAAAGATTGAGGTATAGCAATCTAAAAAGGAGGTGTACTTGCACTGAAATAGATCAGGACATAATTTTCTTATTCCGTAAAGCTTTTTAAGACTTCAGTAATTATCCTTGTGATTAACACACTCAAATTGAGAATTCAGTAATTCAAGTCACAACCTCAGGAAAATACACTCACTTGAGATGCAGAAAACTCAGACTTGCATTTGTGTTTGGTCATTCTGCTTGTTTTCCAGACCAAGCAGCTAGGACTGTTCTGCATGATTCTGGGTTTGAAGTAAATGTGACACTTTACATAAAACCAGAGAAATCTTGATGAAAAGTTTATCTTTTGGAAATTAAAAGGTTTCTGAAAGGATTTCCAAACCAGGTTCACTTTCTCCTAACAGAGAGTAGAAAGAAATAAATTAATAAAAAGGTGTGATTTATTCACTGTGGCAAAGAATAAGAAGGAAAACGACTTAGGAAACAAGAAGATCCATTGTGAATTCTTTCAAAAGGGAAAAGGTGAGAAGATAGCCACATAGAAATGGCTAATAAAAGGGAACAAAGGAGGAGAATGCATGAGGAATAGTGCTTATAGATAGCTCTCAGTTTCTCAGGAAGCAGTTACTGACAGATCCTGGCACACTCTCACAGACTGTAGCTATGGAAGGAATAACGTAATTTAGAATGACAATATGCCAAAGAAGACTGGAAATGGGGAAAAACTGATTCTGATGATGAAAAAAACAACAATAATATGAGTATTGTCCAATACTGGTCATGAGAAACTTCAACTCTTGCATGTAACTTGATTAGCACATAAGGAACAAAACATGTTAAATGGCATCTAATTTCCTTACTGTTTCTTTTCTTAATTAATACATCTGACAAATTAATGTACATTTGGTGCATATATAGAGTGCACTAGCACTGACAGCTTTAATTAAATAATCAGTTGTTATGCATTATGTAGCTACTTAAGATTATTACTTAGAAGATTTTCTTCATTATCTACAACTTTGATACCTAGATAAAGGATACAGAGACATTCTACTGGATGGCTTCCAAAGAAATTGCAAGAACTTTGCAAGTATTAAGTGCTGAATCCAAAGCAAATATTTAGTAAGCTGACCTTTTTAATCTTTCATATTTTTACTGTTAATAAAAGTCAGGCAAGAAGATTTGAATTGAGATATCCTGAGGAAATTTGCCAAGATTTGCAGTTTCAGCAGTTCCAGGATCTCATTTGGTTCTTTTAAATCAAGAGTGGTGGGTTGGAAGAGTCACTCTGTATCTTCCTGATGTCAATTTGGCATCAAACCTTCCTTTTCAGGGAGTCACATTCTGAACAAAAGGTAGGAGATGGCCACAGAAGTATTATCTGATAAAGTGCTTGGAAGAATAATTACAGTTGATTAAGTTGAAGCATTGTTAAAAGGTCACTTTTCCTGGAAATTGACTGTCCAAGCTTATGCTAAAATTTTGATTGAAATATTTTCATCATTCAAGGTCATAAACACTCTCAAATACATTCCCCTAGTTACTTAGAGGTTTTTAAAATATTCAAGTCAATGTTATTACTGTAAAGCCAAGAACAAATTTTCAACTTGCATTGAAAAGCCTATTACTAAAAATAGGTTGGTGGTATTTAAGGACAAATGCTCTCGCAAAAGCAAACGTTACTCTGGGTGAGGAACCAAATGGTCAGTGCCGATGGACAAATAATGAGAATATTTGGTTACCTCTGCCAGCTGCCGATGTAGATGTGTAGAAATCTCTGGTCTGAAACCCTAAAAGACTTGGCAAACTTTGTGGCTTATACCTGTTAATGGATGGGGATGACAATAGTCAAGAACTCCCCAAGAAACTAACCTGAGACAAAGACTCTTTCATGGTGAGAAAGTTTGTGCTGTCTTTTCCGGATAAATAAAAGAGACTGTGTATCAGACCATGTCTGCATGATTGTTAAGTGGTATCTTGAGGAGAACTTGTTCAAAATACCTAATGGTTGGATATATAGATTTTTTATATATTTTTTTTTTTATGAAAAATTCAACATGAGCTATCAGTGGGTAGTCAGAGCCCAGAAAGCCAATGGAATCCTGGGCTGCATCAAAAGCAGTGTGGCCAGCAGGTTAAAGAAGGTGATTCTCCCCCTCTTCTCTGCTCTCGTGGGACCCCACTGGAGTACAGAGTACAGTGCTGATACCCCCAACATGAAAAGGACATGGAACTGTTGGAGCAAGTCCACAGGCTGTCACAAAGTTGAAAAGAGGACTGAAGCACCTCCCCTGTGAGGTCAGGCTGAAAAAGTTGGGGCTTTTCATCCTGGAGAAGAGAAGGTTACATGGAGAGCTCATAGCAACCTTTCAGTATCTGAAGGGCGCCGAGGAGGAACACTTTTTCAGGATGATTGGATAAGGCCTTCAGCAACCTGGTCTAGTGGGACATGTCCCTGCACATGGCAGGGGGAACTGGGACCAGATGATCTTTAAGGCCCATCCCAACACCTTAACATTCTATGATTCTATGATGTAGTGACTATAATCAATATATTCCATGTATAGCTACCTGGCTACTTTCGTAGGAAGAAATCTGTGTACTGTTTGTTAAGGAAGTCATTAACCTATGGCTGGTTGTTCAGACTTAGTGTTTTTCTGGAAAATTTACTCTTTCCCCCAAAATACAACTCTGCCCATTGCAAGTGGTTAGGTCCATAACCTGTGACCAGGAAATAATCTTCATGGCCAGGAAGCCAATGCAATCTTCCATCTCACATTATTTATATTTAGTAAGAGGTTTGAATAGAGAAGTGAGGGTTTGAGCAATTTAGTATAAGCTCCCAGATAGAAACCACTAGAAATAACACCCAAAATATTTTCTTCCAAAGGGCCGGAAGTTTTGATAAGTTACTGTGTCATTTCTTCATTCATTTGTGGCTGGGACAAAGATGAGGGTGCTGAATGGAAATGGTAGCAGGGTGGGTTTTCTAAAGATTCAGGGTTCTGGCTATAGGAAAAAAAAACCCACGTTTTAGACTGAGGTACACCTGAACTCTGTAGACATTTCTCTTAAATAGATGTGAATCACGCCTTAAAAAGTCCTACTTCATTCCACTGACTGTAAAGGGAATTTAGGAGTCTGGCCCAGTTCTAGATGTTTACAGTACAGCTGTCTCTGGTTTAGTCTGTCCTGCAGCCCGGTGTGACTGGGAGATGGTATTGTGTTATTGGAAGCAGTCAGCTGTAACTGTGGTGGAGTCTGAGTTTGAAGCAGTGCAATCTTTTTTACAGAAAATCCTAAATTGTAATCCCCTGTCTTATTTCTCAGCCATGAGATAAATAGATATCCATGACTATCCATTTCAAGTGAAGCAAAGCTCCTTCTTCAGGGGAGCTCACTTGACTGCAATTTTAACAAGATTTTAAATTAAATCTGTGTGAAGTACATGATTTAGATAATAGCAATGAAAATAATAATAATGTAGCATCTTTATTAAAAAAAAAAACCCACATGCTCACTTGCAAACTGAAGGCTGTGGTGTAAAGTGTAATGTCTGAAAGGTGCATGATTTTGGGGGATCCTCTGTCTGCTCCTGGAAGAAAAACCTGATATGAATGATGTGGATGTGAAACTTTCAGAATTAGAAGAATTCTTAGCTGGTGACTTTACACTTAATCTTAGGGCATAAAGTGGGATTTTTTAAATTGACTTGACTTGCTGATATTTTTCTCAGAAGGATGCATATAGTTTACACTAAAAATGGGTAATCACAACTAGAAAAATGAGCAACAGTTTTTTAACATCTGTTGTACTACTGGGAATATTTTCTTGGTGGTATTTGAACATTTACTAACAAATGAACTAATTTGATTTCCCAGTGCTTATTATCAAAGAGAAAAAAATAATAAAATTAACTCCAAGCTTTTTTTTATTATATTTAAAGCCAAATTTATTGGCCAAAAAATGTTATTTTTTTCTAAAATTTTTATGAAAACGTGAATAAAAGGAAATAAATACTTTCTGGATGAACTCAAGAATCTATTTATCATGTTTGCAAGTAGCACCTTGAAAGACTAAGTGATTAGTCTTCTCTCTTTGGTGCTCTCATGATTGTTCCTGAATCCTTGATCATTTAAAAAGTCATAATTAAGTTTCACAATCCCTTGTGTTATAAGCAAATATTGTCAATCTCATATGGTTAATAGATGAATAAGAACATTAAGCACTAATATGCTGACATTCAAGATATCACTTAAAAATATCTAATTTGAAAAATGCATTGTTTTGATAAACTTGTATTAACCAAAGACAGTTTAAAAATTAAAATTATGATGTCTGTATGTCAGTGTTGGACAGAGACTGAAAGAAGAATATGTTACTCTTTTTTCATCATCAAAAGTATTTTCAAACATTTTTTCCTGTAATTATTTTTCCTATTTTTTTCCATAACATCCATTTCTGTCACATCAAGGTGTAGTTAACATTTTATTTCAGATGTAACTTATTTTACGTTGTATCTTTTAATGAAATTTCTGGCAACTGATGCTAATTTTCATAAATATTCCCCAAGATTAATTTAAATGATCAGATCAGTACTTAGAAGACAACTAGTTACGGAAAACAAAACACAGTTATTTTCCTAATTCAACCACTAACTGCTGTGAGCAATTTATGAGTGCATGCTTCCAGGATAGAACCACATTGTGTCACTGAGCGAAATTATGCACTGGCATGAATAAAATGGTAACTATTATCATACCGATAACATCTCTATTTCTAATTAGGCTCTAATTACCCTTAAAGCATTCTTAGTAATTTCTAAGATTTTTTTTTTATTACTACTACTATTCTTTTGTCTTATGATAAAAATCTCTCATTTGTAACACAAGGTTGACTATATTTAAGCAAAATTTAATTTTCTATGGGTATCTTTATTCTTGAAATGCTGATACTACACAAGAGTGAAACAATATAAAATTAAGGGCTGCTCTAATCCATCCCAGAAACAAGAGTCTAAGATCCTTCACATCTCATGCATGCTAAAAAAAAAAAAAAAAAAGGATTAAAGAAAGGAAAAAAACCCACATAATTGAATTCCATATAACAAATTATTTCTGAATTACTCTTGGATGTTAAAGGGCAACATTATACTGCAGCAATAAGGGTTAACTGTGTGCATCATCTGAATGTTAATGATGTTAATGTAATATTGACTCTCATCTTAAGGGAATAATTCATATACGTGCACTCCCACTTATCGTCATTGCAAACTCAGGAATCCATGTAAAATATATGCCATTCAACCTCAGTCAGGTCTTGGTAGACAACCCTTTTGATCTCACCTGTGCTCTGTTCGCTCCTCCATATCTCCTAAGGGCACTTTCAAAACAATCATTTGTTTTAAATTTATAAAATAACAGTCCCATTAAAAAAAGAAAAAGTTTAAGAGGACACTGATTTTGGGGTAAAGGAAAAAAGCACTCATTGCACATGGCTGGAAACAATCATCGTAAGTGATGAACAACCTAGCTGCCTTAAGGAAGGAGAATCCTAGGTCTAAACCTCCAAACCTCGTGTTTCTAAATCTCCTTCTCCTACAATTGCCATGTACTAGCTGCAATATGACCACTATCCATATGTATCTCACAAGAAGCAGCCTGCTCTTTTCTGTATCCCTCTGTTTTCCAGAATGATGGATGCGAGGTTGTTGATTGTAATTTTTGTGGCTTTGGTAGCGTGACACTGTAAGATGCAGCTGCTTCCACATCTGCCTGTTTGATCTTTAGCACTTTGCTTTAACTTTCAGCTAAACTTGTCTCACCAGCTGTGCCTTTTAGAACCCAAAGGAATAGTAGGTATATGGTATTTAAAATGAAGGAATTGTAGCAGGGTAGGAAAGGTAAGGCAAGAGGGACAAGGGATTACAGACGGATGCTGTGAAATGGATTACTGGGAGTGAGAGGACTAGGAAATGTGAAGGTTTGAGACAATTTAGGGACTACTGTTCTTATCATCTGGTAGGACTTGACAATGCCCAGCCCTAACACTAAAATTACATCAGTACTCTCTCATACCACACCTCAGCATAGAAAAAGGGGGAATGCAAATATTAAATAGCAGAATCATGCAGTAAAATTAAAATTTCCTAGCATTCCTTTTTTAACGAAAAATGATTTTTTTCCTTGGTGTTACAATGATCTTGGTCCAGTGCAAGAAGTTCTCTGTATGAGAACTTGTATTTTCCTTGTATTTTTCTCTAGCCTCTTGAGTTTTAGAATGAGAGTTTTTTATCACCTGATATTTTAATATCTCCTTAACCCTAGAGGAAATCAAGAGACAAGTCTTTGGTTGTATAACATACTTATAAGGATTAAAGGCAGAGAAAGCCATTTTCAATTAATTCATTGGTTTTTCATGTCACCTAATACAACAACCTTTATAGAATATTAGTGAGAAGAAAACAGACCGTACTAACAGGTCCTCTGAGTAAGGCCTTGTGTAAGCAGAGGAGAAGCCTCCTTTAACAGCTTAGAATTCATTATTTCATATTGATTTCAAACGGTTTTAATGCCTTCTTTGCCATGCATTCAGTGTGGTGAGCACATAGGTAAAGGATCTTATCATTCTCTAAAACTAGTTTATATTCTCATTAACATGAACATCAAAATGTCTAATTGATTTAGCAATCATAGACAAAGCTTAATAATTTAACTTTCCAACCAGTCCTGGCATGTGGTTTGGAGAAGATTTGTGGAAGATTTTTTTTCTGCTGCTCTTAATGGAAAGTGAATCCATCATATCAAGGTCATGGCATGAGTGTGCTTGTTTTATGCACACACAGTTTTTAAAATTTTTTTTCTGTGTTAAATTGAAAAATATATTTAAGGCTTATGCTTCTTCTAACTTAGTCTGACTCAGTGCAGAATTTTGGGAGGTACATAACTTTAGATGGTTTAAATGGTTGAATACTGCTATTTAAAGTCAAATGTAGTTCAGATACCTTAAAAGGTATGGATGATCTGGGATTCTTTCCACGTGATCTAACACGTGGAAAGAAGGCTATTCTGCAAGACTGCACAAATCATAGGTATTTTTCAAATGGTCAAAATGAAGACAAGAGAGAAGAGAGCAATATTTTATAAACTAAACTAAAAAAAAAAAACCAAAAAACAAAAAACAAACCAAACACATTGTTTGAGTTTTGCCAGTTTTCATTTCCTACTTTTGCTGCTGTAATCTGCTTCCTGAAAAGCTTGCACTGTCTGCATGAGGAAATGTGAGTACATACAGTGAGCAAAGCGCCACAACTGGAAATTCTTTGTGCATGAGGAAGGCCATCCTCTTCAGGAACCCAGCTAGATATTTTATTTATGATTACTCCAAGGAAAACACATTTACTAGACTTTCTGTATTCGCTTCCTTGGGAGGAGGTGCTCAAGAGCCCCCAAACACACAGTGAAATCTGTTTTTCAATACTTAAACTGACAAGTGGGAGAAAATAAAGAGCATAAAACCTTCAAAAAAGCCATGATCCAGTTAAGATAAAAGAAAAAGTCATTAACTGCTTACTAATGATGCAATCATTGTTTGCCTAGGATAGAGGTTTCAGTCTGCACAGTCTCCAGCATTCACAGGAACTGAAGGTACTCAGCACCACAGAGAAGCCCTCAGGCCATTGCAGAGCACGTTTGCCAAACATAGACATTATCTCAGCCTTTGCTAACCTAATTAAAGGCATTCTGTCACATAAAACAATGTGAAGCTGGAAAAACCTGAAACACCGAGCCCTGTTTTGAAAGAGCTGCACTCTTCACCAATGCTTGCTTAGCACACACGGCAGCTGCTTTCTTCAAGGCTTTCCCATTTGTAGCATTTTAATATCTGCCTGCTCCAACTCACTTTCTTGTGGCTACAGCGAGGGATGAAGCAACCCACACTGTGGGAGCTAAGGTGGACCATACCAATGCAGCCAACTCACTTCTCAATGAAACTCATTATTGTGACATTAGGAGATGGAAACTTAGGAAACCTTCAAAACTTCCTTGCCTGTATATTCTAGTTACTTATTCCAGTTACTCTGAGTACTTGTCCATTCTTGCACCATTTTCACAACTATCCCTTCAGACTACCCTTAGGACTGACTTCAGTGGAAAAGACCTGGAATATTAATTCCGAGTCCACTGTCTGCCTTTTGTATTAAAAACAGGGTTTGGAACACGGCTCCATCCATTTGGAAGGGAAATTCCAGTTTTCTTGTTAGCCTGAACAAGACCAAATACAAATCTCAGGCAAATGCCCTCAATCTTAGCATGCAAGCAAGACTGGAGTAAGAAGAAAGGAAAAGAAAGGGTAATTTCATAAAGCTAGAAAGGAAATGGTTTTATTAGTCTGTAGTGTAGCAGAAGATATTCTTGTGGGAACAGGGGTGACTTAGAGTTGGTCCTGTAGAGAGAGACATGCTTTCGTGCTGAGAACAAATTTGATAAACCATACGTAGATTATTTCATTCCTATATTGCTATATATTTAGAAGTCCTCTCTGAGGCACAGACCTCTTTCATTAGTGTACATGGAACTGAGGGTTCCAGTTCAGACTTGTCACTTCTGCTGCTACAGCCTTTTCTTTACGTCTGTTTGTGGATTGCCCAAGTTAATGCTCATGGTATATTTAGTCCTAACCTGAAGTGTTTAAACCAGGTGTCTGATCTAGAAGCATAATCACCTTCTATTTATCCCGTTGTCAGTGGTGAGAAATATGCACCTTCCCACTCAGTGGTGACAGAGGCCCTGCCACGGCCATCTCAGTTTCATATCTCAAGTTCTGGTGGGCAGTGGGATGCATCTCCTCTAGATTAGGACACCCAACTTTGGGTATCTGATACTTAGATATCTGAACCTAATTCAGTCAATGTAAGCTCCTTTCATAGTCCAAAAAGCAAGGTGTTGTCTGCTCCAGTTAGATGCTTATCTTAAAATGGATTGCATTATGGAAACATTTTTTAATCCCGTGAATCTCGGGGGTGTCTTGGGTAATTTTTTAGATTCAGATGTTTAAATTTTAGATGCCCAGTTCTGGGCAGATGATTCATCCCCCGGGCTGGAAAGCTTCCATTAGTAGTTAGTCATACTCTGAACCCAGTGAGTGACGATATCACCTTGAGTCATGCCTATGTAGTCTATTAGATGCTTTTTCTCAGAATAGGAGGTCTTCCTCAATAGATGCTTTCTAACTTCATGACTCCCACTGAAGGGTGTTTTACTGCTCTTCCTTGGGTTATCTGTACTCAAGTTTAGGGTGTATATAGACTTTAATATCTGTTTTTGATGTTGATGGAAAAGATGTAATATCCCTTTCACCCCTGACTCCTGTACCCCAATCCTTCCCCTATTTGCAGGTTCGGGAGAAGAGATTGCTTCTCACATCACCTTGAAATACACAGAGAAAGACAGAGTGATCCTGTGCATGGGAAATAAACTATTCTACCTGAACTGGGGTACGAGGAAAACCCGTGGCCTTTGAGTGGATGTCTGGAATATTTCAGACGTACTGAAGTAGCTTCATAGTGATGGAGGCAGAGGGAATATTGGAATCAAGTGGGGGGCCTACTCCATACCTGGAGGCAGCCTTGAAGGCTCTGAGTAGTATCCATGAACAGCATCACTGCAGAATAAAGGATGATGACTGATGTCCCCTCCTTCTCTTCCTGCCAGAATCTCTCCCTTTCGTGAGAGACTTTCCTAATGAATTGGAAAGACAGCAGGACCTGATTTTCAGAAATCTTTTTTCATATATGTCTTCTTAATTTTTCTGTCTGATGCTGTGCTCGATACATCCAGGTGCCATGCCTTTGAGTCCAAGCTAAATGAATGCATTGTTTAACCAGTTTCTCCTAGATAATACCACAAATAAAAAGGTAAGGAGTAGCTCAATCAATTAAAAAAACCATTTTTCTTTACTGGCAGATGGAAAGAGTTCCAAAATATGTTGAAAGTCTCACACAGGCAAAATCGTGAATGAAGAAGAAAAAGAGTGGGGGAGACAAAGATGACAGATGGCAGTAGATTTTGATATCTACCCTTCTTTTCAACACCTAATTAACATACTGTGTAACATGTTAAGAGATTCTGAAAACTCCTAATCGGGACAATGTGGATCAACAAGAAGGATACACAAGAAATAGCAGAGAATGGTTTGGAAAAATACGAAACTTGTCTGATTTACTGCATGAATTACAAGTCTGAAGAAATATGAAATGAGTAGCATAATATATATTTTAGCTATACACATGAAATGAAAGTGCTTATAAAGTGTAAGATGACTCCTTTATCTCTTTATCTTTTTCTTCCTCTGAAGACACCAAATTTCTTCATAAGTCATGTATTTTTGATGAATGAGAGCTATGAGGTAATTAAGATATTGTTTGTTATATGTTTTATAACTAATGAACAAAATGGAGAAGCTTGCATGACTAGTAATAGATGAGTAGTAATAGATACAAATGTGATAAAATAGGAAGAGCAGACTAGTTTGCCAAAGATGAAGAAGAGACTTAAGAAGACACTCTAAAGAATAAGAAGAAAAACACAAAACCAACAAAACAATAAAAGTTTCCCTGACAGTTTAATTATTCAGTTAACTTCAAAAAAAATTACAGCATAGGTGAAGTAAATCGGTTTAAGTCAATATTCATTCAAGAATAAAGAGGTTGGAAATTGTGCTATAGCCTCCTCAATGCTCCTTGTATGTGTAAAGACATATTTGTAGCGTGATGACTCTATCACAAGCAACTTTAAGTACTTAAAACAATTACCCATTAGGATAATAGATTTTCTAAAGAACACATTATACTGTTAAAAGTTGATCCAACACATTTCTTACCATGATAGTTGACAGATTTCTCCAACAGTCTTTTAGAAAATGCAAGGGGTGGTGTTGTTTTGTGTATAGTTCTAGTAGGCAAAGGAGTCATATAGAAGAAAGTCACTTAGAGAAATAAAATAACTTGTGCTCAAAAAGCATGGATTGTCTGTGTTTAAATATTTGAAATACTAAACACAAAATACATCTGTAAACAAGGTTTTCAATAGTAAGAGAAGAGACTGAAAAAATAAGGAAAACTGACTGATGTGAAATAAAGAATAGAGACTGTATGACAATGAAAAACTTTAAAAAGGCTGCTGGAAAATACAACGGGAAATCAGAGTAGGTAGTTACATATTAAAGGTCTTGAAAAATTAGGATAAAGTAATAATGACTTATAACTCTATTAGACCTTGCAAAGAAATTAGCACAAATGATAAAGGGATCTTCACCCACAGTATTCAAAAGAAGGCCACAGTGGAATTGGCAATGCAGTAAGAGTAAGACAAAAGCTAATGTTAACTTTAAAAGGGCACAGAATCATATGAATAATTTTAATCTTAGACAAGGATGTGGATCATGGGTCAGAAGGTTAGATGTCTGATAGAGACGTGCAAATCAAGACAGAAATTGCTGCTATCCAGACAATGCCAAAATGCAAAAGCTACGCTGATAAAGATGTAATTCTGGGATGATCCTTGTCCCTCAGACTACGTGCCGAGGAGCTGCTCGTGTTTACATAGTTCAGAGCTACTTAATCCAGAGCAGACTCTGTGTATCCACATTTTGTAATTCTTCACTTAAACTGCTTATGGGGCACATCTGGCAGCACTAAAACATATGTTTTTTTGGTCAAAAAGCATAAATAGTGTTGATGCTGTTCCATGATAGAACTTTTACAACATGGTGTTGAGAGGGTGTGATAGATGCACTGGGAACAGGTATGAGACTATACAGAACATGTAGGAAAGGGGTATGTGAAAATCAAAGGAGTTTTAGAATAATGGTAAAAGACAAAACCTTGCTGAGGAACTTAAGCCTTGAATGGCCCTCACTGTCTATTATAACTCTCATCTTCTGAGCTATATACAGAAATTCATCTACCTTTCTTCTTAAGAAAAAATTATTATTTTGATACACACAGAAACTCCAGGAGTGAGCCAACACATATATGTTGATAATCAGAGAGTGAACTACTTGGCAAAATGAATGTATCCAGACTGTATTCATGCATATTCGGGGCAATGAAAATGTCCATGTCTGAATGCAAAAAGGAATTGATGGATGTAAGAAATCACAAGTCTGATTGAAAATACTCTTAATGATTTTATCAAAGTTTTAGAGTGGAATCGTATCTGGTCCTTCAGAATAGTAATTATTAGATCTATTTAACTATGCAAGAAAAACAGCCAGAAAAAATGGAAGATCTTGCAAGTAATATTAAATAGGATAAATTGTTGTTGATAAAGGCCAGCTTATCCACTGGTGACGATATGTGATCTAGAGGCATCAATAAAGCATTAATGAGATCTGATCATTCACAAACAGTTATGTCCATAGTATCTATCAGGCACAAAACTGCCAAAGAAATAGAGCAAAACGTAACAAAGCCACTGCTAGGATCTTTTACGCAGCACTGTGCCAGTCCTGGCTGACTGTTCAGGAGAAGGACATTCACAATGGAAGATGTTGCAGCAGAGGATGAACAAAGGGAAAGACCTATTTCACAAAGGGAAATTAAAAGAGCATGGGTTCTTTCAGCTTAAGAAAAAGAAGAGTTTAAACAATTTGATCTTCATAAGTACCCTGAAGTTATGAACACCAAGTTGAAAGAAGACATATTTAAAGTAAGTGTTTGGACAAGAATAAATTAGTTTAATCAGGCCCTGGCATGGAAACAAAGGTTCCTAATTTTCTGAAGCTTGAGGCCTGTCTTAGTCACCTTATAACAAGAAACTCAACTGCATTCAACATCCTAGAAAATTAAATATATGATACATTTTCCTGACACAACAGTATCTGGTTATGGAATTGATAACACCAACATCTTTATCCATATCTTTTAATCCTATTTACTTTTATTTTAATTTTGGAATAAAGAAGATGGATTTTTTTAGTATATTCGGTGACTAAAGCTGTCGCACAGACAGATGCAATATAAGTAATTGGAGTATGGATTTATGTTACAAGGCAGGTGATGTGATTAATGAACCACTTTTCCATTATCATTGACATCATATGTAGGTAGATTCATGGAGACATATATCACATAGACATACAGAACACATACACATATGGAATGTGTGCAGTATTGTCAGGTGTTATTTCAATAAATTTGATTATCTAAAACAAATCTGTTTATATGTGGAAAGAAGGTGTTAGAGGAATATGTAGAGGAATATTTTATCCTCCTTAAAGAAGAGGAGGATAAAAAAATTCTGATGGCAAAATCGATCATTTTTAAAAAGAATATAACTTTTTTTTTGCTGATTTGCTGTTCATTTGCACATTTTTCTAAGTAATTTGGAAGATTTCAAAAGAAAGATTTAGGAATCCAAATCTATCCCTCAAATCCTAAATCATATCCTTAGCAATTCATTTTTTCTTCCATTTTCCAATTCCTGTTGCATAACAATATTACACACAATTTTTTTATATTTGTAAATAGAAGAGCCATTCATTTTTATTACTTCTTTTTATTTTATTGAAAAGGAATTGGCTTAAAATTACATCAGTCTTCTCTCAAAAACATTTCTTCATCCAGTTTCTAGCATGTGTGGGATTAAACCTTGTTGCTCTGACTTCACATTCCTGGAAGAAGTAGCTCCATATCAATAGTCTAGTCCAGTTACTACCAAAGTGAATGTGGGTTTTGTGATTTATCTCAAAGGCAGTAGAAATATAGATGAAAAGTAAGGAGTGCTTCTCTGTCACTGCTGTTGTTCACTAACAATATTCCTGGCTTCTTAATATCTCACAATCTCTTTGAAAACCTATTGAACCATCATTCATTCAAAGAACTGTATCCTTTTTACAAAGGGAAGCAGCAGTAGGAAACATGGAAGATTTTAAAGTTAGATTTAAGAAGTGTGATTAAGTTTTAGGCCAGAAATGTGAAAGGAATTCCAGGAGAAAAGGGTTAATAACATGTTTATAATAAATTTTTGCTAGCAAAAATGTAATCTGGATAAAAACTTTGGGGGGGTGGATGGAGAATCACTGAAAGAAAACTTAAATAACATAATTTTTAGGAGTTTTGATCTCCTGAGATGGAATTTCCAGATGGCCTAAGTAAATTAGGATCTCAAACGCCGAGAAGGTCCTCAACACCTTGCAGAAACATTTTTGAAAAAAAATCTTTGGATTTTATACAGTAATAAGATAACTGAGAACAGCTATAGTATAAAATATTTTGTTATTAGAAAGGCATAAAATCTTCAAAAGGAAAGGTGAAACTTTCACTTACCTCACTGATTTGTCTTAAATCACGTTTTGGTGCACACTGTGTTATGGTAGCTTGAAGTATTAATGCACAGTGTCATCCCTCAGGTACGAGAACATCCCTAAAAGCCTTTTTCATGTTTTAGAAATTATATTTCTTCCCTACAACTGCTTTTTTTAACTCTAGGAAGCTTCTAAGAGTGAGAGAAGCTGTCACGCATGACCTCCAGAAACACCGCAGGGGAGCGAGGCAGATTCCTCAAATGCTTTAGATGGAGCAAGTGGTGATACATGGATGGGGCTATAAATTTTCAGTTTCAGCATCAGTCTGTCAGAAAGGGCTGAGTCAACAAAGTAAAACATTTAAGGAAAATATGCTGCCTTCAAAAAAATCTTCTAACAAAGGATGGGCAGTGTTCTGCCGTGGCCCTGCTCTGTTCTCTGCTGGCTCAGCCCAGCCAGGTGGGCATCAGGCTCTGGGGTTCCTCAGCCCAATACTGACAATATTTTCAGCACAGGCTCCCCAGGCTCACAATACCCAAAATCTTCCAGGTAAATTGGTAATGAATTCCAAACTCAAACAAACAAAAACTGAAATTTTGAAAAAAAATTTGAAAAATTGAATCCTTCAGTAGGGTTTGGGTTTCTTTCTCAACTCTGTATTTTAATATTTCTTTCTTTTTTTTTTCTTTTAACGTTTCTTTATTTTGACCAACGTTACAGTTTGAAGGATAACCATGACATAAACATCCTTTCCTTAGAAAATTATATTAAAAATATATATTGTCAGTAATGCACAGGAGACAACCAATTTACATGCAGCCCATTGTCACCTGATCTACATGCAATATTCATTTTAATCTGTCTAAAATTTTTGTTATATGAAATACTGCGCTTGAAAATGGCTACTGCTCCAGCTCATGCAAATTTTAGCTTGTGCAGTTCTTCCTCATTATTATTTTAGTGATCATAAATATTTAATGGAAAAAAATAAGTGTTTGTATTGGCTAATGAGGGTGGATGCCGTGCTCTTCTCTACATAAAAATCAGCACTTATAAGTTGTCCATTATCAATAATTTCTCGTTTCAAATTTTATATCTAATACTGAGAATGCACTTAACAGATGGCCACTTCTAGTGTCCTGCATGATTGTATGTTCATACATACAGCAAAATGATACTTCATATTTACTAACTGAAAATCAGCTCCGGAGTCAGTGTTGATGACTTTATTCTACATTTTGGTTTTTTTGTTTTCTTAAAGAGGGAATTCAGCAGCATGAACATTTTATATTCGCTTCCTGTGGTATACATTGCTGAGCTGAAGCTGTGAGATATTGTAATTAATTAAAAAAATTATAATTTGGAGAGCTTATAATACAATCATAACAAGATTAAGTAAAATAAATCAAATCCAATTTGTGCTTGGTGGTTTTGGGAATAACATTTCTGTCAAGTTGTTGAGCAGTAATCATTAAAACATGGGAATAATCCACCTCCTAATTAAACAACAATAAACAATTGTCAATGGCACATAATTGTTAAAAGTCAACAAAGGAAGCATTAGTGTAAACAAAGATTAGACATAGTTCTTGAAAATGAGAATGGGAATGTTATTTAATGCCTGACAGAGCAGACTAGACGCAAAAAATATTTTAAATACTGGAGTAGCAAATACTTCCATCAATATCATTTAGATAGCAGAGAAGCTGAGTAGTCTGTTGATAATACAAGCAAAATGTTCCATGTTTTGTCTCCCATCCTTACTTACCCTTGGAAATGTTGTTACACTCCTTGTTACGTAGCTTGTTTGCCTGTAATTTTTCATACCTTCTAGTCTTAGGACCAGGCATATTCTCAAAAAATCATTTTAGGCCAAATCAATCTGTTCTACGCGCAGCTATTTCAGAAGTCACACACTGGTTAGTTAGGAACTGAGACCAGTTCACCAGACCTTGAATCTCTCAATTCAATTCCCAGGTAAGTTCCTAAGCTGTAAACAAGTCTGAGGACAGATACACATCTGATAAAATCACATACACACACCATAGAAATGCAGATCTGTATGTGTTAGGAACTTTGGATCTGCAAAAGCGTCCAGGTGCCTGACATGTACTTTAATAATTAGGAATCTAAAAGCCTTGTTTCAATGCAATGTGGAGATTACCCAAATTCCACAGATGCCTGAGAGCATAGGCACAGAGATGAGTTGTGGGAGGGGAGGGTGAGGTAAGAAATTTCAGAACCCTTTGGCACTCAGCCATAATTGCTTGTGCTTGTAGCATTTACTGTGAGTTTATCTGCAATATGTTTGCTGCAAGATGACAGTCAGACAGTTTTCACGTGAGACCTCAGGGAAGCCCGAATTTTTCACTTGGAAATTTGTCCTTGTGTCTGTACCCATCTAAGCCTGAATCTCTCCTCAGGTTCTCATTCATATGAATGACTTTGTATGTGACCCTGCAAATTTTGAGGTCGCTTAGTAGAGTGAAAGCTGCATGAAATTCACACACAGCACATTTTCTCAGCTCTCACCTGTGCAGGCGGAGTTTTGTTTTGTTAAATCCACAAGCTGCACTGCAAAGAGTTTTCACATGCTGAAAAGGATGCTCATGTAAATAAATGTAAAATTGAGCCTTGAATTGCTTTCTACTTTATAGCTTAATGTCAATTACATGGTGAACTAGGCACTAGATATGCCTGAAAAAAAATTCCTTGTTTTTGAAAAGTTTTCCTGGTAACACACATCTCACTCATTTCAATAGCCGGGTTTCCTTCAGATCTCTGGATTGTGAACAGGAGGGAACAAATGTTGAGGAATTAGGAGAAAAGCAGGTCATGAAAATATATACCATATGTAAAGCTAACAGTATCCCGGATAATGTTTAATACTTCAACAGTCCACTTTTAATATTGTTGTAACTTTACTGACTTAGCCATGTTTTAGTAGTAGTGAGTCTGATTCAGCAGCTATTTTTTTTAAACAACACTCATGGAGAAAAATCAAGCCAAACCTGAAACAAAGGCTCTGGGATCAGTTCCTCAGAATATATACACATACTACCATTGCATTCAGCTACAGTTCCAATCTGCAATATTTATAAAAATATATATTAAAACATCCAGGAAATAGAAAACCTACAAGAAATCAGAAAACACTGCAAACATGAGTTAAGGATGTTTTAATGACTTCACATTTATGGATGAATCATGGATTTTGTCTGGCTCTTCCACTACTATTGAAGTTTTATGACTAGTCTTCCTGATTTCCCCAGAAGGTAAACACAATAATTTGCAACACTGCATTCCATGTCACATCCCAGGCAATCTGTCCAAAGGAGAGGTGGTGCAGTGGAAGCTTTTTTATGTCTTTATTATTAAAGCCTTGTGTTGTTGTTAGCACACCAATACTTTCAAGGAAACCACTGGGGACTCCATAATAGTGTCATTACCATGTTAGTTCAGGTCAGCTAATCTTGTTTATAAGCATCATACATATCATATGTATCATTCTGCAGAATTTCAAGTGGGAACATAAACATTCATTTTCCATATGCTAGCCCCTGTTACTGAGTTTAAGTAGTTTTTCATGTTTATTTTCTTAGGGGGCAGTTATGGAGATAGATATATATATAAATGAAGGTCCTTGATCAAGAAAAATCTATAGGGAAACCAAAATGATGGTATTAATGGTACAATAATTCCAGTAGTGATATTTTAATTAAAGAAATTGAATTGTGTTTTAAATAGAAAAGCTTGAGTAGCCCGCAATTTAAAAGCTGCAATCTGAGTTGACTGCTGATATGTATTAGATTAAAATTAAGGGCATTGCTGACCTATTGGAAAGCAGAGATTTTTAAACTCTGCAGAAAAAATGTTTTTCAGTGGTGAAGGAAGCTAAAAGTCAAGGATTCAAAGGATGCAACTTATATGTTTGTGATGTGGGTGCTCTTCCTGCATCAAACTAGCAAACATATTCTCAGTTTGTATCCTGTATAATCTTTAATTTATAAGGTCTTGATTAGGACCTGTTTTGAGGAATGGCTTTATACTCTAGTTCAGCAGAGTTATTGTAAAATTATTCTCCAGCATGTGTAGGTGTGGCAGAACCTGGCCTAATGCCATTTCCAAATTCTGCACTTTCCCTCAAAAAAACGTAGTTTTCTTCCCTCCCCATCATATTCTTCCCTCCCCTTCACACGTGGTATCTTGGAGTTCTTCCAAGGATAGTTATATGCCTCTTTAGACACTTGGTGAAGGCTTTTTTTTATTAAAGGATATAAAGATTTTTGATCTTTTTTATTTAGTCATTAATTTCAATTAAGGAGATGTGAACCTGTTATTCAGAAATTAATTCAAGTGTATCATTGAAAGGGCAGCAGATGTGATAATATGCAATAAGGTTAGAGACTTCATGCATATAATTCCCTGGTATAATGATTAGTGTAATCCACTAATGAATTAGTCTCGGTAATTTTTAAGAAGGCAAAATTTCAGGGGTGGTTATTTTTACTTTTCTTTCCAGTGAGTGGAAGCTTCTTTTAGAAGTGAATGGAGCCATCCCGGTGTTCTGAAAGCCACTGAAAAATCCCTCACTGAGCCCTAGAGGAGAAGAGTCCCTGATCTAATTAATGCTGCTTTGAGAGGGGGGACAGGATAATGTGACATAGAGAGGGCCCTTCCAAAATGAATTATTCTATGATTCTATGTTTTCTGTGTGGGCAGATAACATAATTTTCCTAAGAAAAGCAGTGCATGAAATTTGCTGCCTGATCCAAATCCCACTGAGATTGGTACACAAATACATTGTAATTGAGTTTATGTGTCCCGTTTTGGCACCTCCTTCCCCTCTCTTACCAACTGAAAGTGAAATGAAGCTCATGGAATTCTTTGGGTCAATATACACAGCAGGACTTGGCCTGACCCAAGTCATGTTCACCTGGTAACAAGGAAATGTTTAGAAGCATAATGTAAGCATGTGAAACCAGCAGTGCATCATTTATTCTGATGAAGTTTGGTCATATTCTCTGCATTAAGGAATGCAGACTTACCTGGTTGGTGGTTTGGAGCCTGAGGTTCTTTATACCATGTCTCCTTTTGAGAAATCTGCATGCCTTTTGGGAAGCTGGTCCCTGGGGGTTTCACCTATTAGGCTACAATCACCTGTGTGATTAGAAAACAGCCTTTTTTTTTTTTTTTAATTTATTTTTAATTTAATTTTACGTGCTGAATTCAGTGTTGACTAAAACCAGAAATGAATAAAGACTTCCAAAGTTGATCACATGTAATATTGAAGAGCTCATATACAGTCATACTCGTTTGGGTTTGGACACAAAATGGGGCCCATAAAATGCTCAAGTGACATTTGGTTATGTAAACTAGATAAGAAATATTTCTCATGACATTGTAAACTATAGACACATATAAAAATACGCGTGTCTGTATTAGATTCAAATCCAAGTTCTGGATGACAGAATAAACATTTTTATAGCTTAACTTTCTAATTATAATTCCAATATATCTTTCCTCTTGTAATAGCATTGGAATTCAATTCAATTGTCCAGACATAAGTATCTAATGACTCCTGAGCTAATGTACAATTTATAAGACTCTGGGCTAGTAAATGTGACAAAGCATCTCCAGAATACACAAATTATTTTGAAGTGACAACTGGAAACCAGAGAGGATATCTTGGATATCTAAAATGTCATGAAATATCTTGTGTGGCAAACAGAGTCAGGTCCCTTTGAACAGCCTCTTCTGTGTCTCTCTGGTTCGGTCTAGACATTACACATCCTAATGGATTCACATCTAATCTTATTATCTAACAGTTATCCTATGCTTCAAAATTCTTGTTAAAAGGGCATTATGAAAGGATTAAGTTAGGGGCTATAACCTTTAAGAAAGGGCTATTTTTTATAAGGAAGGACATGGTTCTGGTTAACCTGAAGGGAAGCAATGGAGCTGCAAATAGCTTTAGAATTTGGGACTGATGGAGCTGAAAACCCAAACTTTTTTTCTAAATTCAATCTTACACTTACCTCTTCCTATATCATAATTTCTTGGGGGAAAAAAATCAACTCAAGTTTATTTTTGTAGATAAAATTGTAATTTTTCTTTTTTTCTTTTTCACCTTTCTCTGACACAGCCTCTAAAGTCAATAAGAATGTTCCAACTGTTTGCTGCTGCAAGTATTATTATAATTCACAATTTAGTTAGCTGTCCTGACATTCTGGTGAAGATATTTGGGCCCTACAATATTAATACAGTGTATATTAAAAAACTTAAGAAATAACTAACAAATCAAAAAAAAACATTCATCCATAGGAATTTATCATCACCTGGGATGCTGCTAGAGTGGATACACATAATAGATATTTTATACGGCATTCAGTATTTTCATCAATGAACTGGAAATAAACATCAACTTCCCATTGGCAAAATATTTCAGCAACATAAATGTCAACCATGGAAGGACAAAATGGTTATCATATGCAACCCAAATTGCTTGTTTAGCCTAACCCTTTGAAATTAAATCTGATTTAATGCTTAATTGCTTAGCCAAATCCAGACTGTTGCATCCAATAGGAAGGATAACTTGTGAAATGTGGTACCTTGTGACATGGAGCCAGTCAGTCTACCTGTTTGAATTCTAAAACTGCAATTTAGCAACTTGTTAAAGACTCGCATTAACCATTCTGTCAAAGAAAAAAATACAGACGCATGACATAATATTTAACTTTGAAATTGAAAAAGAAATTCCTATGAATATACAGAAAGAGTATGAGTTAGTACAATGCAACTATTAGCACCAGTTTGGCAAGGATACTGGAAGTAATATTGCTATTTACAAAAATCCATTATGAGATATTAAATGATAGTACAGGTCCAGGACCTTTATCAGCTTATAAGAAAGAACACTGCACTATAAAAACATGCCATTGGCTCTCTGGCTATTAGAAGTCATCCTACTGATTCAGAAGTATTTCTCCCTATAACACTAGATTCTTTTCTTGGAGATCTTCAATCAAAACACTGAGCTCATATGAACCCAATTAACCCATAAAGTCTAAGAAAAAAAATGCATAAAGCAGGAAAGTTGCAGGAACTGCTGTTAAAATGAATTAAAAGTGTTTGGGAACACAGACATTTAGATAGTAGAAACTACATTGTCAGCTGCTTCCAAATGTGTCAGAAAGATCACAGAGATCAGTCTGTAGAGATAAATTGTGTTGCAAGAAAAGGTATTTGCATACAGTGAGAAACATGTGCAAATGAAGCTTTCCATGCCAAGAAATGTGTTCATGGATACGAGAAGAAAGTAGATCAAAAAATATTGCACTATGAGTAAACCTTTCCATTAAGCTCCTCCTTCATGTAGTACCAAAATTCACATTGTCACATTTAGAAACCCCCTCTGACGTTCTCTTTAAAATGATGCAGTGACTTCACATGTGATTTTTTAGTTCACTTAAAAAGCACTACACTTATATTTCATAACTTCATTTATATTTCACTTATAAAGAAACCCAGGCACCCACTTTCTTTGCTTTTTTAGTGTATATGGAGCTAAAATTAGAAATCGGATGATGTGTTGGTGAAGGAGCCATAACAGATCATGTTCCCTTATTGTCTCTATGAGCGTGTGTCACAAGATTACACAACAAAGCCAGGGCTATGCATTGCCATAAGATGGGTGTGTAACAGGCTGGTAAACCACAGATGCCAGATGAGGGGGAGACTTCCAGTCAGGTTCTGCTGGGATCTGTCCCTAAGCCTTTTCAGAGTAATATCCTTCTTCACAACTCTGATGGAGCAGTCAGGGCACTTGTAACCCTGGAGGCTTATTCCAGCCTGAGATTGGTTGTGGGCACTCTAAGGCCCATCCCAGAATTCAAAACACTCCTCAAAAACTGATAGTTTGGAAATTAAATAAAAGTAAATGCTAGTCCTACCTGGAGATTTAACGTCAGGGAATGTAGCAATACAATTTCTTTCCCACAACAACTCACCGTAGTCCACTGTGGGCATTTGCTACACCTATGAAGCAAATTACATAAATTCAGAAATCTGGTACAGGACGTGAGTCTTCCCTCCTTTCTCTAAGCAAGGATTCAAAATGAATTTAGAGCGGAAAAATCAGAAGAACTGGTTTTAAAATTTCAAGGACTTTAAGATTAGTATTGCTGAGCAATTGATCTAGAAATCAATTTTTCAAATAGAGACTGGGAAAGATGTGGGAAGCACCAGTACTGCAGAAAAAGATCGAGTAGTATAGTACATTTCCAACAAACATGAGTCAATATAGTGATGTCATTGAGAAAGGCGCAAATTTCATTTGGGACGTGTTAATAAAAGTCTTAAATATCAGAAAAGGATATTTAAGCCTCTTTTTGGAATGTTGGCTGTTTTCTGATATCTGAGGACCCCAGGTTGAGAAACTTTATGTTCCTCCTCAAACTTCCTGAATTTCTTTCGTTATTTCATGGTCTGAAAGTATGTGGCTGCAGAGCAGGTGACAGTGCCAGTGATGTAGAAGCCTTTTGGTTCTGCCAGTAGCCATTTACTATTTTCAGTTCTGGTTTAGACATGTAGAACTAAATGAAGCTGAGAAAAGAAAAGACCAATAGAAAACAAGTGTTGCTCACCTTTAAATATTTTATGTCGAAAATCATGCCAAGGGCTGAATTTCACATTGCAGTCTCTTCCCTTTAATCCTTCCCCATCTCCCCCTAGGTTACTTTCTCTATTCCTTACAAACCCCTACATCTGATTTGAAGCAGGCATTTTTTATTCCCCTCTCTATTGTAGCATAACTGTTGTAATCAAGATTTTAGAGTCATGAAGGCTGAACAGGAGAGTTCTAAACCTTAAACACCAGATGTGAAAGGCCAGTTCTGCAATCTATATAACCTTTCAAAACAGGCAGAAAAGGTTAATGAGTTACTCCACAAACACTGTTCACAATGTTTCGCTCCAGTCTCTTAACTATCAAAATCTCATGTTATTCATTTTCCCATGTCTGAACATTTTTACTGGAGTGCACTTGCTTTTGAAAGATTTCAGCCTCTAGCACTCTGTGTTCTCTTGTATAAAAAAAATTATATATTTGTCTTTTCTTCCCCTGAGGTTTTGGAGGAGTTGTTTTTTTTTTTTTTTAATTTTATTTGGCACTTTATAATTTATTACATTCCTTGCTTGCATGTACATGCACCTTGGCATTATGCTGCTTTAATGTGAAGACTGGGAACTCATGACAGAACAGGTTTACAAGGACTGGCAAGCATGCATTTGCACAGAATATCTCAACAGATATCTGGCATTTACTATATATGGAAAAATTGCTAAAAACGACTTTGAGGAAAGAATCTGAAGAACTACTTTCATTAGCTTCCAAAACAGATGTTCACATGTACATATATAGAAAGTGGGACAGCAGACAAACACATTGATTTGCCTGTAATGCTCTTTTGAACCTGGCATGTAGTAAAAGTAAAAATGTCACCTAACAGGAGATCCATCTGCCCTGGTTTAGGCTTCCAACACGGTAACAGTTACAAAGTGACTAAGACAGTTACTACACACTCTTTTAATAGTCAATGGAGAGAAATACCATCTCCAGACAGCAATTCATCTCTTCCTGAGATAGGTGTCTAGAACAGATCAGATAAACTGCCCTCTAGGGAAGCCTATGTCTCTTTCCTGACTGCTAGGGGAATGGGAATAGCTTGAACTTGGATATCCAACTTCTAGGCTTCTGAAATGTGATGAATTTCATTCTGATATGGCCAAAGAACTGACACAAAATCGTTGGCCTGATAAAAAGAAGAAAAATCCGTCCAGTTAAATCTCACACATTTTATACCCAAGAACATGAGTGAATGAAAATTCAAGAATATTAACATTATTTTATCTGTAAAATTATGTTATCTGAATTAATTTTCCATGATGATATCATCAGTTTTTCTCCTTTGTAATACATCTTTTACAGGAAACCAAAAATTTACAAAACAGGTAAGGTTTCCATACGAGAATATAAAAGTCTGGAAAAGAAGAAGAAGTATCATAACAGTATTTAATGCTTATAATAATTGCTATTAGGTATAATTAAGATACCTAATTAAAGGGTTTTGCTTATATATATATATATATACACACACATCTATTTCAAAGGCATCCAAGAGATGTAGGAATCAAGTAATGAATTTTTATTGGGTTTAGGTACATAAGTGCTTCAGGCTGCCTTGAAAATCCTTCCTTATTAGTATACACAGTCATATGATCACACAACTTCAAATCCACCTCATGCAGAACAGTCTCATTGTGTCTAAATGTTGACTGCAAGCCTGCCATTCACATGAGAAATAATCACAGGATCAAGACCAAATGATATTGCTTTCAGGAAATGTTTTCTTCTTAGTCCATATTTTCCTCCAGGAATTTGTAAAATTGTCTTTTCTTGTACGGTGAAAAAAAGACAAGCTGTTGATAAAGGCTCAGAAAAAAATTATCAGAATTAGTAACTGCTCCAAACATTAATCATGTATAAATTTTTTTTAAGAGTTATGGTTTCAAATGAAAACAAATGTTCAGAATGCTAAAATTTTCTCCATTCTGAATAGTCAGAAATTTGAGAAATCGTGCATCAGAGACGCCTGGCAGTGGACTATTTCGTCAAACATTTTGTGTGAATTTTGATGAAACTAGGAAGAATGTAGGCTCAGGAACTGAAAGAGGCAGCTTGGCATCACCCAGTTTTCTCTGTACATCCCTTTCACTGAGTGGTTTAGCTGACCAACCCTCTTTCCTGTGCCTCACTTCCCTCCTTCACCTCCTGCTTTTAGTTTCTCATGCTTGGTCACTGACCTAACACACAGAACACTTTTTGTGTGTGTTTGGAGAATGCCTAACAGAAATCTGGATTGCTCCTGGGACCTTGTGTGGGCCCAGAAAGAAAATTATGGGTCAAATTAGGAGCAAGAAAAGGAGGACCTGGGTAAAGGATGTATCCTATAGATGTGGAGGCTGGAGAGGAGAGGCAGAAAGATCAAAAATTGTGACTGGGAAGTGCTGTGGAGAGTGAAGAGAAAAGAGGACAGTGAAGATGTGTACTGAAAGGTGAATAGCTGGACACAGGTGGTTCCTTTGTGCTTTACCTCTAAGCATCAATCCAGTTATGTTGCTGGAAAAGGCTGTCCTCTCTCTTTGTAAGCCTGTTCAGCTCTCAGTCTCTCCCCCACGTTGCCAGCAAGAGCTTTCTCAACACCTGCTGCACGAAGGGGGAACAATCCATATCTGCCACAGAGGATTGAGTCACCTCAGCAGCCAGTCATGAAGTGGTATTTCTCAGTCAGATTTCTTTTGGCAAATTTACTTGTTTAGACCATGGATTAGCACTTCTCAGTTATCTCCTTCATGTTTACAATTTCCAATTAGTTCAGTCATTCCCCTAGGGATTAATCAAATAATTTCTCTGCAGAATAGCAAATGCCAGCCTTCTAGAACAGTGCTTTCTTCCTCAGGTTGCATTTGAGCCTTCTAACACTGTGAAAAGAATATTAAGTTTAGTGGAAAAACTCATCATAATTTTCAAGGTGTTAGAAAATCAGGCATTTATATGGAATTTAAACTAGTACACACAATATGTGGGTTATTTTGGCAATGGGATAAAATGAGAGGATATTATCTCAAATATGAAGTCCATTACGGCTAAATCATAAAGTTTGTCTGCTAATTAAATCAAATCTGCTTTGGAGGCTGTTTGTTAGAGACCATGAAACTTACTGAATGTCTCCTAATGGTTAATGAGGTAAATAAATGAGAAATGTAACTGACGAAGAAAGGTAAGATTGGTAGATTTAACTGTAGGACTTGATTACATTGAGCCAGAAAGCTTCATCTATTGTTTTTTCATTTTTCGTTCCCTATCCTGGAAAGGGATGTGTTTTTCACTATTGATCTCCATTTCTGCCTTTTTGTGACTGTTTCTTAAGGTTTGGGTTCTTTTCACTGAATATTTTTTGCCTCTCTCTTTAGTGAAAAGTAAAGAGCTTTTGTACTTACAGTTTGTGAAATGTTTTCTTTTAGAAATTTTCGGAACTGCTTGCCTTTCTTTTCTAGGATGATCATGCTGTTGAACATCAGAGGGGAAATATTTTAGTAACAGATACAGAAGTATGCAAATGTTAGCTTTTCTAGCCACTTAAGCATGTCTGGGTAAAGCTACAAATTCTTATATTCATTATGCACAAATAATAAATCCAGAGGTAGTTATGTTGTATTTTTTAGAGCATTCAAGAATCAATAATTTAAGAGAAACATTCTGCTGTCACATGTGGAGCTTGAGGAGAATGTGTAACTCTCCATAGGGTTTCTGAGTGGAGATTGCATGGTACAATATCTGGGGATATAGACTGATGCATGCACATGGATGGAAGATTGATATTTTGGGAATATCTGAGAGTTAGAAAATTTCTCTAAAATCCCCCCAGAATATCAGGGAAAGGTTAGGGAGATTGCATATTGCTCATCAGAAGGGACTTGCACATTGCTCATTAGAAGTGATTGGCTGTATAAGGAACTGTAAACTCCCTTCTATAATTTCTCAAGACACAAATGAGCTCTTACAATTCCTCTCACATAGGGGTATTGCTACACAGCCAACTAAGTTGGGTAAGCTGATTTATAACCCTTACAGCCGGGTATCTGTTTCTCAGAGTTTGGTGTGTCTCTTGTGCTCGGATATTCGTTTGATGTATTTACTCTGTCGTAGCTTGGTGATGGGTAATTCCCATAATCGGCTGTCATATTTCTCCTCTAGGGCATGGAAGGATTCTGTCTCATTTGTAGTATTATATTTAACTGAAAAGATCTCTGTGTGTGTGTAGAGAAGAGTATTCACAAGTTTGATCATGAGTTGTTCTTCTGGATGCTCTGCTTTAGGAACTAAACCAGATTTCTTTAGCAGAATAAATTCATAAAAACTCTTTGTATTTTCTGCTTTTAAACAGGACTAGGTCCAGGTAGGTTTCTCTTAGACTAAAAGGAATTAAACGCGTATCTGATCTTTATATGCTATTTGAATATAGAAAAGAAATAGCATGCATAAGTCTTCCTTAAAAATTATTAAATCAGTTGCAGAAGCAACCAGAAAAGTTAGCAAATTCTGCAGAATAGTGGTGGCCAGAAATTTGTATCTTTTCCTAAGCACAGCTTCTGTTTGAATGATGTGGGAGATCCAGCAGAAAACTAATAAGCACTGCTATTATTCATTATATCAAATTATAATTCTTGCCTGTAAGCATCTTTTAGAAGTGACATTCCTAATTGAATTTTTTTCAGAAATTAGAGGACCAGCACGCTGGTAGAAGATCAGCTGGGAGCTGGGAGATGTCTTCTCCAAGAGCAGCATCTTACCTCTGGAAATCTTGTGCTCCATCTGCGAGGTTTGCTGGATGAGAGCTCAGAGGCTCGGGCAGGCACTGCTTCCCTCAGCTGTGGCTCTCAGGGTGCTGCAGCTCCAGGTCTGGCTGGGCTGGGAGCCAGCACTGAAATCCAATTATCCCAGGAGAGGTGCTGCTCTTCTCCCGACCTCCTTTCTCCCCAGCCTTCGTGGCAATGAGGGAGTCCCCAGCCCCATTTGGGGACGGAGAAAATCAAAGGAGTTCCCATGTTTCTTCTTCTTCTTCTTCTTCTTTTACATCTTTCTCCACATTTCTGACTTCTTTACAGAATTCTCAGCTATGTGGGATGCCTCCTCCTCTTTTGCATTTTGGGAGCAGTGTGAGTCTACGTATGCTTAGCTAGTACTTTGGATTTTGTGGAAGAGAAGAGGAGAGAGGAAGTGGTGGTGTGTAACAGTTTATTTTCAGTAAAACCTGGGTATAGCTTCACAGTTATTGTTTTCAGAGAGTCTTTGATATTTGGAGCAGGGAACTCCCCCAGGCGAGATACTCATTTTGTGGCTTTTTATTTGGGCTGTGAAATTCTGCTCAGCTTTCACTGGTATCAAAAACCTGAAGAAGGCCACATGAATTTTCATTAGACTGTCTCAGGCTGCCCTCTGAAAGGAGTTTCTACTTTCTTCTACTGCAATTTCCCTTACCTTAGATTTTCTGCTAAGACATAGTGTTTTAGAGATTTAAAGTAAGTTTTAGGGTTTTCTAATTAAAATCCACCTTAGCTAAGGGTGGGATTTAATTTTTTTGACTCTAGCTTGACTTACTGCATACATCTGGGATGGACTCAGATAAATTTACCATGTATCTTCCTGCAAGATGAATTTTAGTCCTGGGAAGATCAGCTGTTCAGGGTGGTGTTGGAGAATAGGATTGGGAAGCAACAACTTTGGGTTTTGCTCATCTTTGTCTCACCTGAGTGTTGGGCAACAGATTTAATTGAGGGCTCTGCTGTCACTCATGGTGAGCTCCTGGATATTTTGAAGATTGTTTTGAATTAAGTGAATGATTCTCTAATATTTCAAAAGAAACAAACTCCCTAGCACTACATTTGATAATTTTAAACACATCATAAACAGACATAGTTGGCTCAGGGTTGAAGCGAAAGCATGTTAACTGTGCACTGCTGAATGGGTAAACTCTGTGACCTGACATTCCTGATATATTAGTTGTTGACATGAAGTGCTTTACCACATGATAACTGCTTGACTTGTAAATGAAGACGCTGCTTTGAAAAGCAGAGAACTCTGTTTCCAGCCCTTGCTGGGGTCCCATGTTTCAGTACCTTCTGAAGTGCCTTTAGGCAGTCCCTGTTGTTTACAGACATAAAGAGTGCTGCAATTTTACTGACTTTCATGTGAGTTTCTCAGAAGTTCAGCATAAATTCGATCAGAATTCAGCTTAGAGTTTTGAACAATACCAAACTAATATTTTTTTACTTGTTAGGAAAACTCTGGATTTTGCTTGTCTTCAGAGGGACTCTGACAATATCCCACTTTGCAGGTTTATTTGATGTCAGCTATGACAACAAAGCTTCACAGTTTTCCAGTAAAGTAGAGTTTTGTTTGTCCTTTTTATCACCCGGTAAATACTGGATGAGTTTCAGTGCAATAACAAACCATAAAAACCAGAACGGAGAGAAGAATAAACTTTTATTGTTTTAGCAACAAACCTGTTCCTCTTTACCTTTCCAACGAGACACAAAAGCCTGCCTTTTGTTTCAGCACTGGAAAGCCTTTAACCTTGTTTGCAAACACTAGTAATTCACCTTCCACTTTATGTTTATCTGAGCAAGGATATGAAAATTGTTAACACTAAACAAGGAAAAAAACCTTTTTATACAGTTGAGTGAATATTGAATGGGAATAATGCTCCTGAATTTCGGGTGGAGGGCTATTATTTTTACTATTATGTTCATGTCATGATCAAAACTGCATAGCTGAGTGAGGGAAGTGATACTGTAACATTATTGCTAATGGGAAAAAATGTCTAAATGACTTCTTGTGAGGCAAAGATAACTAAAGAATCCATTGGTTCTTGTTCCACAGCTATTATATAGTTGTTGATTACACATCATCCCCAGACGGGGAAACCACGTTTTAGACCGTTTCCCTGGTTTCCCTGGTAAAGAGGTGGGCACCGTGTGACTCTGAAAAGCAATCATCAGTGTCATGAATAAAGTCAATCAGTAAGTGAGTGGCAAAACTCTCAGTTGAATTCAGAGCTTTTTACTTCCAGATATATGTCAATTTTTCTTCCTCTAAATATTTTTCAAAGCCACACATTTTCACCCAGATGGTCCAGATCCCTTATTTTCCTGCCGTATTGCTTTCACTGCAGTTATGGTTGAGCTTGTATTCCCAAGATAAATCACTGCATGTTATTGAGCTTGTATCTTTGCTATAAAAACGTATTCCAAACAAACATGGACTGGGGGAGGATTCATGCACGTTCCCAGCGTGGGAAGGAAAAGGTGTTTTAACATTTCTTAATGTTGTATGAAAGTCTGTATAGACTATGTGACAGCGAATGGCACTATGAAGTTTTATTGTTAGAGCTTTGAAGAACCATTACAGAAGGGTATTCTGCTTTTCTAGGAAGCTGTAAAACCCTGACTGCTCTTGCTGTACATGATTTTGTTTATACCACAAACAAGTTTTTAAAAACTTAATTTTTAACTTTTCATTTTGCTTTCCACCAGCTTTCTGTGTTAGAAGTACAGACTCATAAGACATGAGAACAAATATGTCACAATCACAGAGTAAACCTGACCTAACACCTGTTGAAGATTCATCTTTCCTCAAGTCACCTGCCTCACATTTCCATATCACTCTCTGCAATCAATATGGAGAAAAGCAGATACTTCTAGAAGGTGAATTATTCTACCAGATTTCATTATTCCTCTTCAAATTGCCCTCAAAAAGTGCTGATTTCTCTCTGTTAATCTTATAGTGTACTTAGAAAAACAACTTTGACAAAATGCATCAGATTAAATTAATCCCCTGCTAAGAATCTCCTTTGTCTTCAGCAGGAAATACTTGAGTCTGTGACTTGTTTAGAATTCTGAAATGTAACATGATACTTATGTTTTTCCCTGGTATATTTAAATGATTAATCCTGGTGTATGCAAGAAAATTGAAGTATTTGAGATTATGTGTGGCTTCATGGACTACTCGAGAAGGAAAAATATGTAGACAATGTGCTCGACAGGGTGAAATAGCAATTTTTTGATTGAATTATCTTTATTTTTCTATACCTATCCTGCTTTTCATATGTATTCTTATGTTGTACGCGAAGAGTTGCATAATATTTATTATTTCTAATGTAATGGTTCCTAACACCAAATTAGGAACAAGTTCTCATTACAAATGGCATTACAAAACCAAATATGCCACAGGCAGTTCCCACTCTGGAACAAGCTTTCTCTCCTGGATGTAGGTTTCTATTTATTTTTCTGTTTACATAGAAAATTTACATTCTGTTTCTATTTACATGTTTCTTTTTTTTAATCATATAGTAATTGCATTAATGATGAGTACTTCTGTGGCCAGTTCAGTTAGACCAAAAATTGAATTTAACTTTATTTTGTTCATGGATTTGAGAAAACTACCCATTTTTTGATAATTAACAAAAGCATACGTATTGACTTGGGAAATTAAGAGTGAGGGAAACCTTTCCTTGGACTGTCTTGTTTTCACATTATTAAAATTTGGCTTTCCCATTCCTAAAGCATCTAGTTTTGTTGCAAAAGTGATGTGTTTAAGCACATGTTTCTTCATCAACTCGTATATAATTTTCTGCTCTGAATATGAGACACAACAATACTAAATAAATGACATAATTAAAAATGCATATGGAAGTAATTCTTGCTGTAATGGTTTTCCTTCCACTCCCCCCAGAAGTTAGAGGCAAATTAGTTTAAGCATTAACTCTGAACATCTACTCAATTTAGGCAATCCACTTAATTTGTTGTATTTACTCACTTTCCATGCCCACAATGGCAAACAGAGCCTTATAGAACACGCTGTAATTGTAAAAAGGAAAACACATGAACTGTTTTGGTTCAGGACATCTAGATCAAAAAACTATCATCTGATTAAAGAACAAGGACTGCTCAGAACCATAAAAGAATGTTTGTTATTGTTTTGGGACACATGTTTTGCAGGGATCATATGATAAGAAAATGACATGGAAAAAGTTTCTCTTTCGGACACCCCTGAATCAGCTGTTCTAATCTTGTTTTGGCATACGTAGGAAAAAGCAATCAGGCAAGTTGTAATATGCTAATCCTGCTTCATCTCCTGATTTCTGTAATTGCAGTGACTGCTTCTGCTTCTGTAGTTTCAGAAGGAGAGTTTTTAAACATTTTCTGTTGCCTGAAGTTTACAGAACTCTATTTGGGGAAACATACTAAAAGTGGTATAGAAAAAAGGGGTAAAATTAAAGAATATTACTTCCCTCCAGTAGTTTTAATTAATAATTAGGATACCTAACAAGACATTTCTGAAGAACAGGTATCTAAAAGCACTCGACTGGAAAGTGTCTAGTTTTGCTTCATCGTTTTGGTAGAAAGGAGGAGCATGCTGATTTACAAAGTGAACTGAATGAAATCAAAGTAGAAGATAAGCTGAGATGTGAATTCAGTTCAAGGAGATCACCAAAAATATTGAAAGAGAATTCCCTTTTCTTAGACTCATTCCAGACAGAGAAGTTGATACAGAGGGACCTATATGAATGTTATGCAAAGTTGCCATTGCTTCCAGTGAAACAGAGTATTATCTGAAGGTGTAAAAGGTGTAAAAGGTGTTCAAAATGGCATCTGACTTCAGTAGTGCAGAGTTTGTTTAAAGGTTTATTTCTCACCAATCTCTGCAATTGCCTTCAGAAATGGATGGCCACATTGGATGTCAGTGTAAGGAAAGGCAAACAGGCAAGAGAGGCAATTATTCTCCAGGCTGTAACGTGGTATTCATTGTTGGAAATGCTGAGAGGTATTCAGTGGTGATGTGCAAAACTCAGCTGGAAATGTCCACAACAAAACTTGAAATTGAAGAAGTTGAAGTTTTTCCTGCTTAGACCAGACAGTTGGCTCAGACTGCCTCCTGAAACCCTTTCCAGCCTAAATGATCTTGTGATTCTGT
Organism: Pachycephala philippinensis; assembly: GCA_013397055.1. NCBI lineage: Eukaryota > Metazoa > Chordata > Aves > Passeriformes > Pachycephala > Pachycephala philippinensis. Next base: position 1,112,683 of record VWZT01005940.1, on the reverse strand, counting down.
GACACTCTCAAAAAGTGGGTTTTTTTCACTTGAAATTGGTATTGAAATTGGGGAAAGACAGTGTCTTGAGCCAAACACTATAGCACAACACTACTAGTCATTTCACAAAATAATATTATAAAGTAATGTGAACATTGAATAAAACTGATCATGAAGCTGTATTTTGAAACTATGGGGAAAAAATACTCACTAAAAATCCAGCACGATAAAAAGCCTGAAGCATTTTCCACAAGAACTTTTGCACGTATGCATAAGTCCAATTAACAAGAATCTCTTCTCCAGCAAAATTGAGACAATTCATATGTCAGTAAGATCTACATATATTTGCTATATGTATCCTATGAAAAATATCAGTTCTATTTCTCAATTTAGAAAGTTTATACTTTAACTGAAGTTTTCAACACTGAGACACAAATAAATTGAAGTTAATATAAGTCACAGTATTAATAAAAATTCTTTGTTAAACATACGTTCAATACCCAAAATTTCAGTCCATATAGCCTCTGAAACAGGATTCTTGCACATTTGGGTAATTTGTAGCAAAAAGCCAAAGACTAAAACTGTTCAAAAGGCTTTCCTATAATATCCAGCAAGACAAAATAAAATGAGGACAGCATTCTCTGTTTCCATGGAAACATAAATGTCCACTGCAAATTATGTGATGTTTAAAGTTATTTTCTATGCCAGTTCGAACAGTTTTTCTAAAATATCATTTTATTTTCACAGAGAGGCAACACCCCTGCTGTTCTGAAGTTTAGAACTTTGTGAAAACAGATACATAAAAGTTGCCTGGACCACCAGCCAAAGACTTTCTAAACTGGAACTTTTTCACATTTTCTTCTTTTGAGTAATAGGAAATGACTAAGTTCAGAGAGCTGAAAATCCCCTTATTGTTGGAAACTGCTCTATTGTTTTAGGCTGAAGACTCACAAGGAAAACAAAAGGGGAATACACAGGACTGGATCATTAAAGAATTCCCCAGCCTGTGCAGGGAAGTGCAGGACTTCACATCTGGGTGGCAGGGTCTTTTCTAAAGTTTGCAGCCAATAGTTCAGCCAAGGGCTGGGCTTACAGATCATCCCTTTCTGAAGCACACAGGTCTGTATCACAGCCCATGTGAGGCCCTGGAGCCCTCAAACAGACGCTGAGGTGTCTCTGCCCACCAGGTGGAGGGAACATTTACAGTCATTCCTGACATGTGTTTGCAGGATCTCCTCCTCACTGCCCCCAGATAGCACCATGGGCAATCCTCTGGGATGATTCATCTGAAAAGGAAGATTTGCATTCTTTGAGGTTTCTGTTAAAATCCAGATGCTTGAAACGAGCTGAATAGTGACAGATATACAATCAGCATCCTTGGGAAACCACCCCTCAGGTGAACCCCAGAGAAAGATGCCCTTGCAGAGCTGTCATTAAATAGATGCTGCACAGCTCAGCCGTGCCTCAGCACCCACGTTTGAAGGGCCTGCTCGGCAGGAGGGAATGCAGGAAACATCACGTCTCCCAAAATTCACTGATAACACAGAGGAAAAACAACATTCCTTCCCTTCCCAGGGTTTCTAGTGGCTACACAGAGTAGTAATAGGGTGGGACGAAGGCCAGATGCAGGTCCCTTATAGAAACTGAGGAAGAAAGAGAGGTAAAGTTCCCAAAATATAAAGCCTGCAGCATCTGTGAGTTAGACTGAGAAGGTGACAAGTCAAGAATCTTAATTTATTCTTCTCTTCTAACTTTGCCATGTGCGGCCCAGCAGCAACAGTGTTTAATGCAAGACTTGCATAGTTTGATTTTAAACCCAAACTTCACACAGAGAAAATCTCTTGAATAATTTTACTAGAGTCAACAGCTCATCCAGCATCAATCCAAATGTTCCCACCAATTGTATCTGACTAGCACAAAGGTTTTCTGAGCTTCATATAAGTTACTTCCAAGCCTTTTAAACTCCAGCATATGAAAGGCAGATAAATCGTTAATACATATTGTTGACTTTTATGACAGCATGCACCTTCCTTTGTTGCATACCTCACTGGACCATGGATACTGCTCAGTCCAGTACAGGTCTTTGCTGATATCGGAAACATCACACTTGTTCCGTCTAGAAAACTTTATTCAGTACGTGATTTATAAGTGCCACAGATTAAACAGGAAAAAAAGCAGCAACATTGACACAGTGCTCATGTGATGCAAGGCACAGCACCAGATTTCCATGGAGCAGTTCTATGTTTTCATGGTAAACAGCTTTTGAGACTCAGCAAACATTGTTTTGGGTTGCCTCAGGGAGTCAACTCATCTGCACTTGCTCTGACAATGTCAGATGATTGTTCAGGCTTTTAAACATCACATGAATGAACGTCAGAGCTGCCTGAAGGCTCTCAAGCAGTGTGGGCTAAACTGAATTTTGCCACCTTGGAGCTGAAGGGCTGAAGCCTTGCTTGGCTTCCTGGCCAAGAGTGGACAGTCAGAGGGAAATTGATGTGGGAGTGGAGAATGGGGATAGCAAACCCTAAAAATTGTGGTCAGTTACTACTGCTTTTTCCTCCCCAGTGTCACAGCAGAAATCTTCCTTTCTTTTTCACTGACAGCAGGGGATGACCTGGGTTTCCAACCCACTGCTGCAGGCAATGGCACCAGCAGGGCCATAGCCTTTTTACCTCTCCTTTTGCCTGCTCTTTCTCCAAATTGCCTCGTAACTTGCTGCCTCTGGCTTTTCTGTGACAGCATTCTCCTTCCTTGGTTGCACACCTCACAGGGCCACAGATTCTGCCCAGGAAGTGTGGCACAGGTCAGGCTGTTATAACAATTAGCACCATTATTTTTTCCAGTAAGTGATTCATAAACATGGCATATTAGACAGGAAAAACAGGTGGCTTGCTTTGCATACACCTGGGTCTGGTTGTGATGAATGCTAAGAACACTTACTAGCAATAAATAATGCAGCTCTTCTGATTCCATACTAAAATTGTACCCGGAGAGGTCTGCCAGCACCTGCCTAGATCAATCACAACTATTACTTCCTAAAGAAACCATCGCTACCCTAATTTTATGGAATTTTTAATGAAAAAGGCTTTTTACCCAAATTTCAAACAGAATTGTTTTTCTATGCTCAACCTAGTTTTTCTCCTAAGAGCTGAATTTGCTCTAGATGTATTTTATGAGTCAGCACCCTGCCCTTGTAAGTCCCTGTCATCACTGGTGACAGAGACAGAACAGAAATGTGTCACGCAGTTACACTGTTAGGACTGAAGTGAACCCAGGAGGAGCTTTTAATCTTTAGGCCAGAGGCTAAAAAGGTAGCATGATAAATTCACAAGCATCTGGACTGTGCAGTGACTTTCAGACTTGATGGCAACCTGAGGCTGCAGAGTGAATAACTGATGAAAACCTCAAAATGTGTGTGTGGGGAGAAGTATGAAAGAGACCAGCTACAGGCACATAATTTTAGGCAGGAAAAATGCTGTCCCTTAACAACAGCTCACGTGAGAGTGCTGTGGCACTTTATGTATCTGACTCTCCACATAGATGCAATAGGGGGAGTCAGGTATAGCACAGGGGAGGCCAAAACTTCTGAGAGATCAGATCCAGGCTGAGGCTGTGCCTCTCCACTGCATGAAAGTAGAATGGATCATATGTGGCTGCTGAAATCACTGACTCATTTGGGTACCATCATATGCCTGTAATTAATTCAACATGCCTAGTCCCTGGAATAGTGGTGTAGGCGTTCAGACAACATGTTCCTCTGAGAAAATACACAGTGAGACAGAGCCTTGCACAGCCCTACTTACCACAGCTTGTACTTACTAAATTATGGACCTCCAAGAAGCTGGGGGTCATTGGGAGGGCTGTAGCTCCAAAGCAGGACTTAAATGCATGTAGGCAGACACCTCAGAAATATCTGAGAGCTAGCTTGAGCTTGAAACCAGTCCAGGATCAGGCTTCTTCCTCTCTATCTGACTGTGGCTGTGTGAAATGGCTGTGGAGCAACACGGGACAGTGAGGACAGTCCATCCAGACCTCATGGGAGCTCATGCAGCATAAGACTGTAAAGGTCATTTCAAAGCTAGTCCTAAATATGGCTAAATCCAGACAGAGCATTCAAGACAAAAATTTGATTCAAGACTACCTGTTTACAGGCACTACAGAAGCACCCTGTGTACTTCCTTGGGTTCAGACCTGATCATGCCTGGGTGCCACGTGCAAGGAGACACACACCCCCACTGCTGCCCGCTCAGGGAAGTGTATGGTTCATTTACAATCACTGCCTCATTCTCAGTGAAATTCTCTGTGCTGAAGCATGTTAGCACTTACAAAAAACAGGAAAGCTGTGGACTACTGACCCATACCTGCATAAAGCCTGCGATAATTTTCTTCCTCTCCTGCTCTTTTCCATCCCCAGTGATGACTGAAAATAAGAGAGAACAGTGATTAGATTATTTTACTAATCTTTATCCTATTTATTAAATCATGACATTTCATCCCCCATTGAATTGCATAACTATACTATTGAGAAGTGCAATATGATCCATTTTTATTTCAAAATGCTGAATAAAAGGCATGTCTATGACACATTTCGGCGGAAATTAGACAATGATATTTTTGTACTCAGAAATGAGATGTGTTTTTATCTTACCATGCTTAATATTCATGCTAATTCACAACACACTTTTTTATTGTTATCAGAGAAGCATATTCTTTAGGTATAAATTTGATCTACTGCCTGCTAACTCAGGATTACTTGAACATGGTTTTTGGCCCAATTCTCTCTGTATTCATTCTCTTGTGTGCTGCCATGCAGTGCAAGACAATAAAACTATAAAGATCTTCATGAATATTTTTCCTCTCAGTTTTTTTAAACCTACAGAAAATCCTGGTTTGATATGGGCAGATGACACAGGGTTATTATTCCATTCTCTTTTATCAGAGGTGGATCTGAAGCTCTTTTTACTCAAAGTACCTCCAGCTTGCTTTATGCTTCATTTCATAATGTTTTATTATACTGGACTTCTAATCACTCAAAATCTAATAAAAAAAGGCATTTCCATGGCTGAAAAAGAGCATCTTGTGTTTCCCCTTCCTCTGATCATATTAGGTATGTTCAAAATTATCCAAAGCTTTTTCTGGCTCAGTTTAGGGATTTGTGTATACATCTGAATCATAAAACTCTCCCATCACATTGGGTTTTTTTAAACCTGTAAATCCTGTGAACTTTCCTTTAACCACCAACAGATAGAGGAAGTATTTCCATTAGGATTTTAGGGTACTCTGTACATAAGAGGTTCAATATGTGCAAGCTTACTTGAAAAAGCAGGGTTATTTATTGTTAATCACCTGGCCTGATAGTTGCCTGCTGGATAAGGTTTCCTTCTTAAAAGGAAGAAAAAAAATAAAATTTAATCTCTCTAGTTGGTGCTTAGATATCTTCTCCAGGAGCTGTATCAACTACCCTAGCCACAGCTAAGGAGGCAATTACTCACTCCACTTCTCTTTTCTGGGTTGCTGCTGTTTGTGTTTTCTCTCCCTGGATGAGGATTTTAGCAGGGTCTCAGAAGGTGAATGCTGTCTGAGCACAAGGACACTACACTTACAGAGTTAAACACTTTCCATAGTAGATGTTTTAGTAAATACAATGAGCAGGTGAGACAATGAAATAATACATGTCACGGGCTGGTGGACACGTTCTGTTTTTCTATACTGGTGACTTCTCAACAGAATACCACAAAAAAGAAGGGCTCTTTTTTTTCAGTTTTCCTATGTGATAATGCCTGACCATTAATCTAACTAAAGAATGGCAGGTACAAGTATCCCAAAAGATGCCTATGGATGTCATGACAGAAATTTGCTCATCTGCTGAAGAGATTATGAAGTTTACTGATTAAATCTGCAATGCATCTTTGCTGCACACCGGTGACATGTGCATAAGAGATTCCTCTCCAGGCAGCAGCTCTGCTCTGGAGATCACCACCACCATTCATAAGGGATAAAACGTGTAGAGCAGAAGGCTTTCATATAGCGCCTCTCTAGCAGAATCTGTTTGGTGCACCTTTTGGACTGTTGTGTACAAAAACAAGGCTTGGACCTGGGTTATAAGGGAAAACTATGTATGGATTACCTCTCCTCAGTTTAGGCACTGAATAGCGTAGTTCATCTTGCTTTTCACAGTTATAGTAAAATATCCATTTTCCACTGGGACAGCAAGTAGAAAAAAATGGAAACTTTGAATTTTCCAGTGCTAATTCAGCAGATCTGTGTTTAAACCCACAGATATGCACTAACTTGTTCAGTAAGCCAGCGCTTTGTCAGCATTAACTCTGAAGTGTCAGAAATAGGTAACATTTGTGTACCTGGCCAAAGTCCACAAGAGCGGAAAAATGTTATATATCATATGCCTATATATAAAAAAAAAAAAAAAAAAAAAAAAAGGGAATGACTAGGAAAAAAAATAAAATAGCATGGTATATGGACATTATAGAGTCAATATGATTAAGCACTTCAAAAATTCTAGTAGATTCCAGAGTCAGAGCAAGGCCAGGATCAAATCTGGTTTCTTTGCTCAGAAAGAATGAAACAAAATGGAGAAGCAAAGTGGAGAATCAGTGGTCTAAGAATCACAGGCAAAGTCCTCCAAACTTTTTCTTTACCCTTTCTTATTATCCAAGTGGCAGTAGGCAAGCAACAGATGTTTTGGTGATGGTGAGATCCTTGACTTTCATTCTAATGCACAGTTTCTTATGACAAATTATTATTCCTGAGACTTGCAGGAATGGGTGCTGCTCTACCAGTAAGCCTGGTTTCTATCGTTGTCCTTTCTCTTCAGCATTTATTTTGCAGTATTGCTCAGGTATGATACACTTCCAGTTAACAGGGAAAAAAAAAGGAAAAGTTATTCCTTTTTTTTTTTTTTAGGTCGTTGACTTTTTGTAGTGGGAAAATTCACTATCGTATGACTTTGCCAGTAAATCAGGCCAAATGATTTTGTAAAGCCAAATGCTTGGAAACATGGTCAGCTGATTAAGGCATTGGGCTGTGACTCAGAGGATCTGGATTCAGTTCCTGGCACTTACTGCATCACCTTGGGCAAATCACTTTAGTGCTTTTATCCTTGCAATTCCAAATGTTGAAGAGCCTTGGCAACATTTCTTCAGCCCTCTCCCTCCCTCCCCCCACCAAGGGCCACCAGTGCATCCTACAAGCTGTACACAGCTGAGAGAATGGGGCTTGTGCTCAGCACGAAGCTCCCTCTCATCAGCTGAAATGAAATACATATATGTAAGAAATTGTTTTGCTGCCTTAAAGGCACTCTGAGTTGGCCCTCAAAATAAACAAATTGTGAAGAAAAAGCCCAAAGCTCTCCCGCAGAAGGCCAGCTCCATGCCCTCCCTTATTTCCATCGTTGCCTCTGTGGCAATGAAAACAAGCCTTGTATTGTTAGCAGTGGCAGGCGTGGAGCTGCTGCTTCTGTTTCTGCTGATAAATATTTCCACTGCCAAAGCAGCACCTGTGGTGCCAGCATTCAGGGGGTGCCTGCAGACACCCACCGAGCTTGGCTTCCCTGCTCTCAGGGTGCTCCGTTTTGGACTGGGCTCCAGAGCAGCAGCATTTCCTTCTGGAGGCTGTGCGTGCCTCAGCAGCCGTCCCTGGGTATGATCCTTTCCAAGCTGTCAGCAGTGAGAAGCAAAGGAATCACTTCTCAACCTCTGATCTCCCAAGTATCCTTAATGGGCATGTATCCAGACGTTTTCATTAATGTAAGTAGCAGCTAACTAAACTGGCTAATAAGTTGTCTCTGTTTTTCACTCATTTTCAATCAACATAACTAATCAACATGCCAGAGAATGCAAAATACTGTACAAGCCCTTGAGAGGAGAAGCATTTTTAATCATCATGATTGTTCATCTGTTGATAAAAAAGTGTCTTAAAATTAATAAAATGATAGCTTGTGATGCTGAATCTTTAATAGCATATGGTAAGCACATTCAATACAGAGTGGAAAAGGGCATTGTGGGATATGCTCTGAATCACAAATGTACTGATGTGAAAATTCAGAGGGCTCAAGTGATGGACAGTTAAATATCTAATATAGTTAGAAAGGAAATATGACCTGGGGGTGAAAATTTAAACTGAGTTGAAAATACATATAAGTAGGTGACAGTAATAAAGAGCAATAACACAGCTAATAATGCTTGGTATTGGTATCCTTTTGCATTTAGCAAGCATTTTATAAATCTGAATGAATAAAGACAAACCAGGTCATAATAAGATTACTATTATAATTCACAATTTATATATGTAACTGCTGACACACACAGAAATTAAAACCAATATTACCAAAAGACACCTGCTTTCATTCTGATGCTCAAAAGCCTGTCTATCCTTCATTGAAAAGTCAAGGTTCCCAGACCTTGGGAAAGACTATTAATTTTAGGGGCCTTAATTCTCAAAAAATATAATTGCCCATATGTATACAGCAAGCCTTTGCAAAATTGCTTATGGAAACCATAATGATTACACCATATTAAGCTTCTTGGGCTCAATTTGTCTAAGTCAGTCAGCATGGACATCCTTTACAGCTAAGGAATTTTCATTAGTACTGCCAATGGAGTCTAAGGTATGATTCATCACATCTTAAAGTGACTGCTTTAAACAAGCCAGATGAATTACACCTTAAAAATGCATGTTTCTCTGCATTTATCATAAAGAGAACCTGCCTTAAGCAGAGCATCTGTGAATGCTGCAGTCCCGGTTCTGGGGCTCTGAAAACACTCAGTGTTAATGGGCTGCTTTTATGACATTCTGCCCTGGATACAAAGCCAGTAGCGGGTAAATCCTATGCACACAGAGATATTTCTGTTCTATAAAACTTACTCTGATAATAAATTCCTTATACCTGTTCGATAGTACAGCAAGTATTTGAAAAAAATTCTAGAAAGATATACATGCTTCCATCAAATATGCATATTTCTATAACTGTTCAGCACAGTCACTTGCTGCTGGCATTCTCAAAATTATATAGCTGAAAATCTGACCTGTATTTTGTTTATTTGGTAAAATTTCTTTTTTAGCCAGGGAAAAGATGAGTGTCATTTTCAATGTTTATGTTCAGTGGAGGCATTTTCTCTCACAAGTGTTGAAAGTCCTGCTGTATATAAAAAGGCCATCTAGAAATTAATTTCACAACTCTATTTCAGAGCAAGCCTCACTAACCCAGGTTATCTTTTTAATTATGATTAATTATCCTGTCAGCTAAGATGAAAGACATTAATAAAAACACGATTTTGTAAGTGCTCACAGAGTTCATCTGTTGTTCCAAATCTTTTTTTGCTGGAAGTATTTGCTCCTGGTAAAGGGATGAACTCCTCCTTTTTGCCTAGGGTACTCAATGTCCACCCAAGATTTTCTGAAAAACTTAGAATCTCTAAATACAGGTAAAAATGTAAAGCAAGTAAATGGCTGAGAAGTGGTTTTGAAAACCCAAACTTGCATGTCTCTGTAATTGTGCTGCTTTCTGAAAATCACATTTTCCAGCTCAAGATACATCTAAAAAGAAGTACTAAGATTAAATATTGCACGAGAAAAAACATTGCATTTTATCCTCTGGAAGGTCAATAGCTCTAACAAGCAGTAAATGAGTGCAGTGGCCAAAGCCAGGTTGGGATAGGTGTCTGCACAGTCACGTGTGTGTGTTTGTACTGCACACCGTGCTCCGTGTGTTGACATGTACACTGTGGCCAAGCACCACAGCAGCCTGGCACCATCCAAAGGTGTTCCCTGTCCTCAGTGCTGGCAAGTGTTTGTGCATGTTTGGCAGCCTGAGGGGGAGAGAATGACCTTGTCATGGGTTAGGTTGCTAACCTTTTGCTTTTCCCAGCAATTCAATATATTAGCTATTGATTTTTGTATTGATGATTCTGGGTGTTGAGCAAAGGTGGCAGAGAAGAGGACAACAAGAAGGTATAATTTGCTCATGGCAAGCTTCAAAGGAAGTTTAATGAAGGAATTAAAACCTTATGAGTGTGAGTTTAATATGAATAAGAGAAGAGGCAGATCGAGAGATTTGCAATTCTCAGATGAGTGGGCATGGTTCTGACATTTTATTTACAGTGATTCTTAACAATTTTATTCTTTCTTATCTCTCAGGCAAGGAGGACAGCTAAAGTAGCCATGAGCTGGCAAATAGTAAAAAATACTCCTGATTAAAAAGAGGTGCTATAATTTGTGACTTCGATACTTCAAAACCAGAGAAGGGAAAATAAAGTAAAATAAAGTAACAACAAAAACTTCTGTACCAGCACCCTGTGCAGGTCTTCATTCATTAACTCAGATTTTATTCTGGATTCTCCACTGAATTCAGAAGAATGAGTTCCTGTTTGAGATGGCAGTATGTAGCTTCAGAAACCCTTAGGATTCTATCTGTTTGATCACAGATTAATTCTCCCCTCAAACTATTCCAAGGAGGTGGTCAAAAGGTCATTGAAATCAATGGAAGAGTCTGAGTGCATTTCAAAAAGCTTTGCATCAGTCCCTAAAATGCAGAAAGGTTAAAGATATTTTTGAACAATATTTCAGTAAATAAAATATGTTTATATATTTTCTGTGGGCAGTCCAGGAATTTTTGGCACTCAGTAAGAGGTGCACTGGAGAAAAATCTATAGTCTTAGGAGTAGCATGTTCTCTTGGAACGACATGATCCTGAATTCCCTATCACTAGAGGAGATGTTTAACAAATAAGTATATGAAAAAGAAAAGGAAGCTTCTTCTCTTGTTCTTGAAATATGAGAGTCATTTTATAAAGTCATCTGCTGGACTGTGCCCGGTGATGAGTTTCTCAGGTGAAGTCTTTTAAAATTAATACTTCTAGGATTCGGACATAGAATTGATAGGTGTTTTGGGAAGACTGCTTACCTCAGAATTGATGCATTTTAAATTTTGGAATTAAGTTTCTAAATTTTGCCTTTTGTGTGTGTACTTTTTCTTATTTTCTTTTTTTCTTTTTTTTTTTTTTGTGATTTTATATTAAAAATGAACATAAAGTAATAGTACTAATAGAAATTATGCTACTTTCAGATTGGGTATAGCATAGCAGGAATTTCCTATTATTCTAACTTGCCTTTGTATTATTTTGGGAGAAACACCTGCAGACAGCAGATGAATCATTTTAGCATCACTCTCCAGCTCCTTCCTTTTGTCTTCACTCACCTGTATTGTAGTAATGCCCCTGCACAAAGGAAAGCAAAGACCTGGGTTTACACTACCAAGCTTTATACATTCCACTGCAGTGATTTAAATTAGGACCTTGTACATCCCGGGCTCTCATAAGGTAGATGAAAACAGACATTCATCAACAGAGGGCTATTTAGCTTCTCTGGTACCAGAATTGCCTTTCTCTCTTGGTCTAGGACAGTGATAAAGATTAATTGGTACTCGTGAGGAGTTTGGCTTCTATCAAGAACTTGCCTTGCACCAACAATAATTAGCTGTAATGCTTCAGAGATTGCCACCAGACTCCAAAACCTGTGTTATTCTTTTCATGGAAAGAACCTTGAAAAACTTGACTGCAAGCCTAATTAAAGGTATCATAATCTCATTTTTGGTTCATACTGAGGATTTAGAGGCTGGGTCATGTTTAGAACCTAGCCAACACTTTTCAAAGAATGCGTATAAAACGGGAATTATGCATTCTTTGGTACACATGGTGGCAAATGAGATAGAGAGAAACACAGTCCTTTTTAAGAGCAGATGGGTGAACCAGCCAATTCAAATCTTTTTACAGGCTTTAGTGATTGCTGGTTCAGACATTGTTATGGTAGTAAATGAGATATTTTATACTACAAGTAGAAGAAATAATATGAACCATACATCTAAGTCTGATACAAAAAAGATATGCAAACATTTGAGAGAAAATCCTAGGACAGCCAATGAAAATATTTGAATATTCAGCAGTGATCAGAAGTTAATTCTTGTGTAATATAACATAGTAGAAACCAATATGAAAGTGTTAAGAAGACACTAAATAAAATATTTGTATATTTTCAGCTTGTACATGGCTCTAGACACTTGAACTCAATATATATAGCAGAAACCAAATTGAATCAAAGACAAGAAACAAATTAAAGCTATAGAGAAAAAATTACATTAAAAAACAAATTGAAAATTTGGGGATTGTTTAAAATTAGTAAGGGTAACTAATGCGTGAAAACCTTAGAGGAAATAATGAATGAACTACAAACAGTAAAACAGATGTTCCACTACAATTTGTCCCATAATATAAGAAGGGGGAATAATCAATAAAAATTTGAAATAGCATATTGTGCACTACTCAGCAGAAGCAATTCTGGAAAACACCCACTTAGCTTGTAAATGTAATAATTTCAACATGTTCTTGCTATCCAAAAAATTTGAAGAGATACACAGAACTTTTACTTCTGGCATAGATATATTTAAAAATGGAATAAATCTAAGCAAGATAATATAGATCATTATATTTTAGGATGTAAAGTTTATGGACAGATCAGTTCTCATCATGGGGTTTATTACCTTGTTCTAAGTAACCTGGTGCTTGGCAACTTCTAAAGAAAAATACAAAATGAGACTGGCTGCTGGCTAGGCGGATATTGGGAATCTTTTCATCCTTTTTGTATTTCACTTTGTAATTCTGACCTTGTGAATAAAGAGTGCCATCCCTCTGATATTCAACAAAATGATAGCTGGTATAGTAAGTCTTCCAATTTATAGGACAGATATATTCTAGTAGCATATGCTGCTAGAGACAGAGCCAGCAGTGACATCTAATCACTGTGAGAAAGCTCATTCTGACACTGCTGCCAACAATTTAGGTTAGATAACAGACGTGCATTGACTTGATAGCAGGTGGATAAAAGGGTATAAACTGTGTTTTGTGCCTTCTGTCTGTATTACTTATAGATTAGCTGATTTGGGGGATTCAAGAGAGATTGTGTCATACAAATTTAGTTTCTGTGAGGGTTGAGTACCTGTGAAAGATGGCAGATTGGTAGCGTTCGATTTGAAATTCTTGAGTTAACTATAAGGCTGATACATATGTGGAGATGGTCACGTTTGTCAGAGCTTTATAATGTGTAGAATGAAGGGGCTACGAAAGCACACAGAAGATTGTCTCCAAAATTATTAGTCTAGTTTCTTATTATTTTTATTATTTGGTTCTCAAATGTTGCTGCTCATAAGACAAAACCAGAAGATCTATAGGTGGTGTTTTTTCATTTACTCGTTGGGGAGCACCTGAACCAACAACTGTTCAGACAAGGCATGAGACCCATTGCAGTGAGAAGAGAAAAAAATGAAGAGATACTTTCTGACAGGTTCCTGCTGTCCATAGCTCAGTTTCTGTTTTGAAATACGCTTTAAACAAAACTTATTGTCACACTACTGGAAAGCACGGTGATTTATAAACCAAAACTGTTATTCCTGTGTAATAAAGACAATAACAAAGGAAATATCCCAGACTAGCATTATCAGCAGGAAGACTTAACATGAAAATGTAGTTAATTCCATTAATTCTCTGGCCTTCTTTTTGACGAGTACAGAGAACCTAACAATCTTAATGTCGGCTCATGCCATTATTTGACCCCTCAAAAGTGGATTGAGTCCAACAAATCTAGTAGAAGAACAGTTATCACATGACAAAATCTTTCATCAAGTTACAATCCAGTGCAAATCTGAAGCAGCAACTTCATAAGCTATTCTTTGTGTGTTTGCAATTTGTTATTGAGTTTATAAAAGGGTAAAATTCAGATGGTTTACAGAAATGTTCTTAAGAAGGGAAGGCTAAATGATTCTGTAAATTATATGAAGTCTTCAATAGAACCTCTGGTATGCAGATATTTTTCTGAGTGGAGAATGACTTAGAAACGTCAGACAAAAGGACCAAGCATGGGAATGAGGGAAGTCAGTCCAGAAGGTCCAAAGCTCACAGCTTCAGCTATGTCACATTTACAGATGGCCTCGCAGCTTGGGGTGAACAGAAACAAAAGAGGCTCTTTAATAACCCTCTGCAGGGCCATAGCTCTGGCTGTGCTGGTTCCCACCTGACAGTCAGGTGCTTGAAATGACTTTGTTCTTGCTTCTCTTGCCATTTAGCATTCACACTCCCATATATCCATTTGTTCTCTTCTCACTATTGAAGAGCCTGTACACGCTCAGACAATGTGGAAAGTGAAGCAATGTGTTATGGCAACAAATGCATTATGGTATTACCGTTTTTTAATATAAAAGGCCAAAGAATTAGAAGACATTCACCTCTTTTAGGACTTCACACAATTCTTATTGTAACCAGAGAACAACTTCCACTTCACTTCCTTCATAGACTGGGGTGAACAATGTGCTTAATCTGGCAGAACTTCACATAAACAAGATAAGCCTTCATCACACAGTTTCTCAGCTGAAAGGATAACATGCAGACTATGACAACGAACCAGCATTTAGCACTCCCTGGGGAGAGTAAAGAATAAATTCCTAGTATTTTTTTCCTGTGTATATTTTATGAATACCGATTTTAAAATGACAGCTGTAAAAGAAGAAATATTCTTTGGCTATGAACCATGCAGGAGACAGCTTTCACTAGATCACAACTTTATGTTGTCATTTATATCATTATTAAATTACATTCCTAAGGAATTGCCTTTATTTTATAAGTTGCATGAACATACGACACTTGCTTTGTGTCTGGACTGTTTCCATCTTGTCAGGTGAAACTACTATTATTTCAGTTATTGCTATCCTAACTCATACAGTCAATGATTTCTAGAATGTAGTACTTTGAAAGAAATGAGATGATGGGTGGTTTTTTTAACAGATATGTAAGTCATAAGTGACAGTCTATATTCTGATTAAAAGCAACAAGAATAATTAGAGGTAAACTAATTGGTGAAAAACAGATATCAGTTCAGCATCATCAAAGAAGGTATCTAAAAATATAATGCTTGAGAAAAGAATGAGCTTAAGAGATCAAAAGTTTTACATTCTGCCTTTAAATTTTTAGTAGCAAGCAATGAAGTGCTGAAATGTTCCAATAGTATTTCTGGCAGTGTCTAAGTACTAACACTTCATTTCTAGTTGCCATTTCTACATATAACAGGACTGACAGAGTTATTTTATGAAATGTAGCCAAATATGCTGACATTCCTTTTATATCTTTTTATTTACTTAAATTTTCATTACTTAAAATCTTAGCTACTGAAAAGTAAGGATCAAATTGATGTAAGGAAAATGCACACTATAAAATACGGTATGAGAGGAAACCACTACAGTCAATACACCTCCATGTCTGTCTGATCTAAAAAATTCCACTGGGGCATTTCATGGGCACCCCTATAAACCTATGGAAAAATTCCAGTAGGTTTTATTGGGAACAGGGTTTCATCATTTGTCTTATCTTTAACTTTGACTGGACAATATTTTTTTAGGGAAGATAAAGCATTCCTGTGGAGCCAGATTCAGATTGGTGTAACTGGGCTGCGTTCAGTGTCGCATGCAGGATGGATTGACAGATGTATTCTGCAATGGATGCAGCACTCGCAGCTTTCAAATATTAGTGTTACTAATAAATAGGGGACTACTTAGTCTATTTATTAAACTTTCTAAAACCCAAACAGCAGCTGTAGGAAAAGAAAGATTTATCTACCAATAAAAACCCAAAGATTACATTTACCAAATCCACATTCTTTACTGTAATGAAATTTGTCTTTCAGCTTTTAAAATGCATTTATAGAGCCAGAAATGTATTCTGGTCCACTGTCTTTGAGATGAATAACCACATTATTACTTGCCTGTCAAATCTAAGTACGGTTGTTAATAACACACAGACAGCTACTAAAAATTCAAAACATGGGAGGTTTCCTTTGGAGAAAATTGCAGTTTTAACCTCTGATTTCCCTTCTGAATCAATTACTCACTTTCATATACACCTTGCAATACCTGATCTCCAATCAGAAGTGAAAAATGGTTCAAAGAATTCAAAGATTTTTCAAATATACCTAAGGAAATACACTGCCAGAATTTTAAAATTCTACAATCTTCAATCTACAGAATATCTGTCCTCTGCACATTATCCAGTAAGCATAGTAGAAGACTTACTTGATGGAAAATATTTAAAGGTATTTTTAAAAGTTTGCTTTTCAAACTTTATCTTCTATGTAATTTATATTTGCACTTAGAAAACTGAACATCTAAACCAGGATTCTTTTCTGATGTCATATTTTAACAGTTTTACTTTACTAATTTTCATTAAATGAACAAAGATACTCCACACTTATGATAGATAGATACAAGGAAGAGCCACCTAACATAAACGTAACAATGTAAGTTATTTCCCTGATGTGAACACATTCAACACATCTGGGTGAAAATTCTGATAGAGCAAAACTTCTCTACAGTTATAAGAACACCTTTCTTCTATTTTGACTACTAACCAATGTAAAAAAGTCAACCTATTCTGTACTTAAATTTCAGTCCAGTGTGACTATTTCTCTTATTTCTGGAATCCCTTTGGTGCTTAATATCGCTGCCATATTTTCTGGAGCCTCCCATCCAAACGATTTTATTTTTTAATTAACTATAGATTTGTGATTCCCAGAATGCACCATGGAACTTTTATGAGATATGGAAATGTAAGTGAACAGCCCAAGCCATAGAACAGAGATAACAGTATCCTTCATATGCCACCCATGTATTGCAAAACTATTTTCCTGCAGACTTTAATTGGCTGCCCTCATCAAACCAGGCTGATCATACACCAAGGAAGTGCTCAAAAAGGTCTTCTGCTGACCAGATTTATTTCTAATTTTTAGGTTTTGGAAGACCTGGTATACTGAGGAGGAAGACTAAAATCAAGCTGTATAATTAAGCTAAATTCACTTATCATTTCCCTCAGCCTTCCCTATTTCACATTATAGCTGTAGAAAAGTACTGTTAGGGTCTTCTCCAAGTGTATTGCAGCTACAGACTCAAGCTAAGTCTCAGCCTGAATTTTGGTGTGGAGAATCCAGCCAAGTGTGCAATGGCAGATCTTTAGCAATCTCTCCACAGAGGAAATGAGAAGTGAACTCACAACTGAGATGCTGCTAATATCACTCTGTAGAGCAGGTAAAGATTGCACAAGCATCTACAAAGGGCTTCAGGTCTTGCTGAAGTGGTTAAAAAGAGTTTACTTAAAAAGTAAGATTACTTACTTAATAAGTAACGGGGTTTTTTAATTTGTCAAGCCTGAGTTAAAAACATTTCAATCGTATTTTTCTGATGGCAACACCAAAAGATTTGTATAAAATATAATTTTTGCAGTAAAACAAGAACATTGCTACTAGGCTACCTTTCCAACCTTATTCAGCAACATGGTAGTCTTAGCCCACATTCACATTCGTTCAACTTAGCATCACATGTCAAATCAACCAACCAAATATCTCACATTTGAGGTGTTTCATCACTATGCTTAAAAAAATTGTCCCAAGAGGTTCTGCTCATTATTAAAAATTTCACTGATATGGTCTTCGTGTGCCTGCCTCCTCATCCATGCACTTGCCAGCTCTGGAAAACCTAATCACACTGCACTGCCAACTCTCCTTTCAAGAAAGTCAACAGATAATTATGCAATCTGTTCATGCAGTGCAAATAACTTGGCATTCTGGGAGCCTACCACTGCGACGGGAAATAATCCGTACTTTGTGGGGATGAGAACACCTTACGAGAATTCAAATTCTACACTCTTCTAATGCCACCATATGAGGCAGCAGTGGCAACATGCAAATATTTTCAAAATTACAGAGCTGGCTTTGAGGTTGGATTATTATTTTTGACAGCTCTTTCCTTTCAGATATTACACTTGGTAAAGCCCAGTGTACATCTGCATGACATGCTGCTTTTCAAAAAAAGGCATCTGCCTTCTGTGGTATCTTGTCTCCAAGAAGGCTGCTGCATGATAAGTCTACAGCTCTCTCCCTCCTCCCCATCAGCTCGCCTCATTACAGTCAAATTACCTTAAAGTATATAAAGCCATTTATTTTTCCCCTAAGGCTATTGCACAGTAGCTTTAAAAA